>OZ038497.1:105088163-105220663 GCA_964036315.1 Acanthosepion esculentum | reverse complement strand
CTCCAAAATTATTCTTAATATATAAAAATGTATATATCGTTATTATATATATATATATATATATATATATATATATATATATAATTTACAATAATCCATGAAAAAAAATAAAAGACTGTCTTTTTACAGATATTTTTATTTATATCTGAATTCTTACACATAAGAATGCATATGTACATATTTTTTATATATATATATATCAAATATGCACACATGCATTGCTATATACAAGAATGCATGTGTGCATATTTGATATATATATATGTAATATGCACACATGCATTCTTATATAAATATATGCACATAGATAGATATATATATATATATATACAAATTTATATATCTAAAAATACATTCATGAGCACACGCACACACACATGCGTAGTGGTGGTGTTAGTGGGAGGGCTGGAAAGTTCTCAAACTGACCAAGAAAAGATCCCGCCACCCTAAAAGAATCTGATGTTTGGTCATTCCAATTTAAGGAAGTTGGTCAGGACAAGAACTTTTCAGTGTGTATGTGTTTGTCTGTGTGTGTATATATGTATATATCATATAGTCATGTATTTCTCTCTCCCCACCTCTATTGTTTATGTTTTTGCCCAAGACAAGTTCACAAACATCAGGCATCTCACTGCAAGTGAAATCCCTACCAATGTCCTGTAAGTTAAGCTTGCCAGCCATCATTCAACAAGCTTCTGAATATACATTATATACATAAACAAAACATTATATGGCCAACATACACAGCACAGTCACATGTCTATGCACACAAAATAGATACATGTTTGTAGAGTGATAAATTTCAGACTGTCGATCATTTGTCTTGATATTTGAGTGAGTGTGTGTGTGTGTGTGTTTGTGTGTGTATGAATAAGATAGATACAAGCTGACAGATTGAGGGATAAGTAGGTGTATAGGTAGGTAAAAATGCTGTCTTTTGGACTACAAAAATAAACTCAGATGTAATTACACTTAGACTAACAAAAGCAACTCACTAATATAGGCAGGAAGAAAACAGAGACATCATATCTAATCATGCATCCATACGAGGTGGTGCTGAAAAGTTCTCAGCCCACTGAAGGAAGAATTCTAAATAAATTCTATTTGATCAGATTTTGGGAAATGGGTCCGGTTGAGAACTTTTCAACACTCTGTTGTAAAAATCATCTGCATTTTTTTAGTTACATACATTCAAAGTGTATTGTTTTGGTGCATTTGTAAACTTGGTAAAATTTATCTCTGCACTGTGACAAGAACCAGAGAGTAAAATAAATGCATGAACTGAAATGCCAGTATAAACAAAAAACATTTTTCTTAAAAATGCATTAATCACATTTTTTTTTTTTTTATTTGGGAAGGGTGCAAACAATTGAAAATCAACAGTAAACATTTCAAGCAAAAATGAATTTGGAAAGAAAAAACAAAAATTGATTCTCATCTGCTGATGAAAATGACTGATGTTATAATATTGTCTGTTGCATTTTCTACAGAGCAACAGGAGAAATTGATTCATTATTTTTCTTTTCAGTTCAAACAAATGAGCATTGATATTCCAAAAGCAAGAACTTGTAAAAACAACTGAATGCAAATATTTATTTTTGCAGATATGTAAATTGGAGCATGCCTGTACCCAGTACTACTGAGGGAAAATGTTATTGTTTGCAGCTATCTGACATTGCAAATAATAACAACAAATCTTCATGTTTCATCCTCGTATTTTTTATTTAATAAAAAAAGAAGATATTTTGGGGTAGTAAAATTTCTAAGCAATATGCATCAATACATGTTTTCTATGCTTGTCACAAAATGTGTGGGTGGTAAGATTTTGTTTGTGCATATGTATTTAAATTGGTGCAAGCAGGTATCCGAGTGTATACAAATTATCCAATTTATTGAAATAATTTTTATTTATCAGCATACAGGTAAGAGAATATAAAATTATGTAAATATACGATTGCACATTTGTCATTATTTTTAAATAGCAATCTGTATATTTAGGTAAGCTTTTTTTAAACCTAAGCACATTTTTCTGTTTTTCTATTTTTTGGGGCTTTTTTATTATTAGTATTTAAAAAAAAAACTGTTTTGAAATTCAATAGCTTACCATTTCTTTTTTATTTCATTTTTTTTTTTTTGCAAAATTTTAATTACCTCATTTTTAAATATAACACGCTCATTGGGTTTGTTTTCTTTTACTTCTTGCTTGCTTCACCACACCCCCTCTCGTCACAAACCACCACCCTCAACTTCTGTGCCTTGCTGTATCGTTCGTTGTCAGCACTACCCTCCGCCCAATATTCCACCTGGCCCAATATCTACACAATCCACCCCGAACCATCCAAGCATTTTACTTACGTTTTTCCCGTGCAAAGAGTAAATGCTTTCTCAGAGGCGGGAAGAGTTGGTATAATATCATTCGAAACATACGGCCTGTCTTTGATGGATATCTGGACACGGTACAACAACCCGAACGACGTTGGCGGCTGTGCCTGCTCATGTGCCTTGCACACATAGGCAAGTGGGCCGAGACAGAAAGGGAATAAGCGTGCTACTCCCTGACACAGCCACTACTGGGAGGACTGCTACAACAACAACTACTACAACAAGTAACAACAACCAACTTCAAGCCGATGCCAATATATACCACCGCCACAAGAGAAGAGGAGGAGGAGGAGGAGAGAAAAGAGATAAAAAGAAAAGAGGTGGAGTAGAAAGATATATACGGGTGTGTTTGGGTGGGTAGTGAAGAGGAGGGAAAAGAAAACGAAAGATGAAGACGAAAAAAATGGGGGGAGGGTTACAGCGGAAGAGTGTGCTCTGGGTTGACGATACAACAACAACAACAAAGACGATGACAAAGTGGTTAACGATGACAGGGTGTTTCTGATGTTTTAAGATGATAATGCCACGTTCCAATATGGCAACAAACGGGAAAGGCTGCTCGCGACGATGTCGGATGGCAGCGGGGTTTTTTTTGGTTTCGTCTTTTTTTTTCTTTTTTTTTTTGGTATCTCGGCAGAGGTGATGGCACGAACAACAATGACAACAAGCAGCGATAGTAGAAACTACTAGGACAGAATCAGCGTCAACGTCTTCGAAGTTGTAGAAGAAGTAGTATTAGTAATAAAAACGATGCTAGTACTGCCCTTTACCAGAAGAATTGGTACTGGAGGAGATGTTTGGGATGGTGGGTGTCGAAAGAAAATAGGTGGTGTCCGATAAAAAACGAGGAATGGTGAGTGTCCAACGCAGGGAAAAGTGAGTGATATCGTAAGGAGGCAAACATGACGAGACACGTGGCTGAGGTGAGGTCAGGCCAAATTACATCCTGAATCTTCTACCACCCACCCACAGCATTGAACAAACAGACATCTAACAAGCACTTCTACCGTCACCGATTCCATAGAAATATACTTCGAGTTTTACTTACGATGACAAGAAGTTCTCCCCACCTCCGTCCACGTGTTTACAATATTAAAAAACGAACAGGTGTGTGTAGATATGTGAGAAATTACTTTAGTGTTCAAATGTACGTTTGTGTGGGAATATTTAAAAACATGTTTATATACTAAAAAAAACATGTGTCCACATTTATTTACAAATGCATACAGACGGCTGCTTGAATTTCTTGAGGATTTATCACGTATGAAGATTCTATTATTTCTCTATGGACATTAAAAGAATTGAGGTAATTTTGTTCTTTTGGAACCTAAGTTCATACATTTAACTACCGGACCCGTGTAAATTATTTACTTTTGTTTACTATATAAATTTACTAATAATTTGCTAATAAATTCCCATTATTTTTTAATGGTGCACTTTTCACCCGCAAGATTACCAAATAGTTAAAAAAAATGACATAGTCTCTCAAAAATACTGAAATGTCAGCAAATAGATTGTTAGGTCATAGAACATGATTTAACCCTTCACTACAAACAACTGTCTTTATCTAAGATATATCCCCACCAATCTATGTCACACTCTCTTTATATGTTTCTACGTCCTCTTTCTCTTACTCTCTATATTCCTCTCACTTTCTGTTTCCCTCTCAATATCTTTGTGCTGTGATATCAAGTGTAATGCACACCATACCTACACCAAGCGTATTAATATAGACAGTTGAAAAAAAAATTATTTTGTATATTTTGACTCTCGGTTTTAAATTAATACTGCTGGAAGTGCTTTCTAATTTTTTTTTTCAGTTACCGTATCCCCTCATCACGTGGGTAATTATGGCTCTCCACAACTCCCTATCTTTCGTAGCTCTAACCAATATTTATCTTCTTACTATCTCTCCCAGTCCATGTTCTGCTATCCATTTACTTACACAAGATTGTTAGGTAGGTTATGCATTGTTTCTCTTTTAACTTCAATATGTCCTGTGTGTGTCAAGTTCTCCAAACCCTCTTTTCTCATTATGTCCTATAAATTTCAACTGCCTTTTTTGGATTCTGAGCAAAAGTGTCCTTTTTGTTTCCATTTTCATTAAATCTTCCTTCTTACTCACATGCTCTATCCATAGTATTCTCAGAAGGAACTGGCTAAAATTACCATTACCATTCTGTGGAATTGCATCTCCTTTGCCTCAAGTCTCCTCTTCATATGTGATGATACTGTCCAGCATTCACTGCCAGATAGGAGGAATGGTATTACTTAACAGTTTATTACTTTTTCATTGTACTGAGCATTTTCCATTAAAAAAATTTTTTAAAAAAAGTATCCAAGTGAAATAAAATTGTAAAATGATTTTAAGAATTTTTTTCATCTTTGCTATTTTTATCACTTAATTAAGTACATTAGTTTCTAATAAAATCATAAACTCATGATGAGGCTTGTTTCTCTAATTAAAGATAGATTTTAATTAGAACCAGTTTCTCTAATTACTTAAACAGCTTCATATACACAATAAATTCTACATTTTTATGATATAGATTTGTATGAATATATTATAGATGTCAAAAGAGTCATTTTCACTTGGGTCAATGTGCATGTGTGTGTGTGTGTGTGTGTGTGTGTGTGTGTGGAAAACTATAAAATATGTCTTTCAGAAGAAGTATATCTCTGATCACAATATAAAGAATATTCACTTATTAAATAAAAATTCTTGAATATTACTCATTTACTTTCTTCATACCAGATTTTGAATTATGACAATTTATGTATTTCACGTTTTGACTGATCTTTCAACCACCTGATGAATATTCATTAAATTTCTCAAATTTAAAAGCCTTGATAAACCAGTGACATCATTGCTCTTGTATATAAACACATGCAACAAAATAAATTCTACATTTTCCTCTCAGAGGATGAAACATGTTGTCTAAGAATAGTTTTTCCTCTTGTCTTTTTATTCATTTTGTTCCTTTACAGAGACACTATCTGAAAATAATTTATATACTTATCTATATTGGTAAATTGCTGCAAGACGTCTTTGAAAACATTAAAGGATCCTGTGTGCACCTGTGACTTCTGGCTTATTTCTTTAAAAATTTCTTTTATCAATGTGAGTAAACTTAAAAATTTTCTGCCAATTTCTGCCATTTTCTCAACCAATATTTCAGCATTTTTGGTTGATACTTTTATTTACATATATTTACTTATGTTTCAGTATGCTTCTTAATAACCATTATTACAAAGAAGTTCAAGCTGGAATTACTGAAGTATGTCTTCAACTTAGCTATGTTCTTGTTGTCTTGTGGTGCTGTATTCTTGTCTTCAGGCAAAAGCAACATAAATGAGTCTTGGAGATTATATCTCCGTTGCAGCATCTTCCCCATTGATAGAAAGGAGAGTTGGATGGATGCAGGGTGATAGACAGTTGTTGTCCTTGGCAACATGTACAAATGTGAACCCTCATATTAAACCAACAAAGTGTCATGTTCCCCTCCCATGTTGACAGAAATAAATACTGAGATTATTTGGTGCACTTAATGAAAAATGGTTCAAAGAGATAAGCATGTGCGAGTGGCAGTGGTGGATTTACATACGGCTAGTATGGGATGCATCCCAGGGACCCGAAAACTAGAGGGGCCCCACAATGATCCCCTAATCTTGGGCCCCTGAATGAAACTAATATATATATATATATATATATATATATATATATATATATATATATATATAGACCAGAGGAGATTTTTTATTTTCAGAGTTGATGGAGATCCTTTTAATTAACTTGAACCAATTTAGAGTATTTGCCTCCCCCCCCCTAGTTGTAATACAGGCTCTTCATTCTAGATACATTTCTGTCAGATGTAAAGTTCTGATGAAAAATATCATAACATAAATTAGATGAATTTCAAAAGCATAAAAAATTTGACATCTTGTTTCCTGTTTTACAGCAAAAAGAACCCAGGGGCCTCTTAAGAACTAAATCCGGCCCTAGTAAGATGTTTTAATTTTTGTCAATAAAAACTAATCATAATCTTTTTTTAAAATGCCTTGGCTCTTCAAGGCATAAACAATCATGGTCCTCCACGGATTCCTTTTCTTTATTATCTAGAAACTGCCATGGCTTGCTGGAAAAGACAATGGTGAAATTTTTCCATTAGCTTCTACATGGTTTTCGAATTTGCTATTTTCTCACATATTGGTTGCTACCTAAGACTAGGTATACCATTCTTCCCTGTTATTTAACCCATAGATGAGAGAAAACCAGATAAATTCATGCCTTATCCAAAGAATTTTGTACAAAAGTGAATGCAATAGACTAAGTTGAAATATCAACTCTGCTTGCTTATTCTACTTTCCATACTGATAACCATTACACTATGAGCATATTCATGATATTAAGGAGAATGAAATTCCTTGAAATAAATATGGAAACATGGAATTGGTTCAAAAGTTAACAACATTCAAAATGGAACTGGCAAAAAAAAAAAGTTCAAATTCTAGATCAAGTAATTTGTGTTCACTTTCAGTTTCCCACTATTACTCATGCGCAGGCGTGTCAACTGTCTACCCTTGAAAATCATTTATCCCTGCCCTCACCTATGTGAAAAGAAATGAACAAATTTTAGAGTGCTAATTCTTACATGTCACTCCCCTAACTTAAAAGATGCTCTCCCGCCTACTCAAAACACCCTGGTGGTGAACCTGAGGGAATGTCATCGAAGATCTAGTATTCTAGCCTGACAATTGATTTAATAGGAGAATAATTTGAATTTAATTTTTGGAAAGAAATGTATGTATTTTTAGCATGAGATTAAAAAGGCATTACAACAACATAATTTTAATGTCAGGAATTATTGATAAATCCTATTTTCTTAGTTTATAACGTACAATACTTTGCCAAAAAAGTTGTCTCCCAAATAAATTATAAACACTACACTTAAGTTTCCAAAGTGTTCAAATTAATCAAAATTAAGTGCAAAATTAGGCAAATTAATCTTTTTCCTGCTGTGTTGAAAAATCCAAGGTAAATTATTTCAATCTGATGAAATTATGGATTGTCTGGGTACCATCTTGTGTACTTCATGGCCTTTTTTTAATATTTTTTTACAGTAAGGTTCACCCTTTACAAGGCCTGGGAGCCAATCCAGTTAGAGGGTTACATTAGGAGGCAATTTATGTAGATAGGAGTGGAAGATAATAGCTAACCCTAGCCTTGAACAAGTTAAGATTGTAGTGAACTTGTCAAGAGGTGATGTTGTAACATAATTATTGTATGTTGCTAATGTAAAGATGAAACTATATCTCATATATGCAACATTGTATTTTATTCAAGTCCAGATTTTGTCAGTTACCATCAAGTTCTGTGCATGTGTGTCTGGGGACCTCATCCAAATGTGAACTCTAAATTCCCACGTGTAATCTCAGGGAGAAAAGCTCCTCTCTGGGGTGGGTGCTTATATATCTACCTGTCATGCAGTTCTGTCCATGTCCACATTTCTGGCACTGCTGGTTCAATCATATGTTCACCTTAGGGGTCACTACTGACATAGGGTGAATCACAGACCTCTACTATTGGCTAGAAGTTTATCCCTCAGGTCAACTCTTGTATTTGAATGACACTAAATGCAAAGACTATTCTGATATGATCTGAGGTGCACCACATATGACAATGGGATTCTATTTCAGTAACAGAGTCCTTCTTCACTATTTACTTTACTATAAACAAATTGTATCTGATTTAATATTCTACAAGATATTTTTTGAAAAAGGCATATTTTTTTTGTCACTAACTAGATTGAGAAATTTTTGGAGTACTCTAAAAATCTATTGCCCTGATATTTGTTATCATAATGTTCCGGCCATTGTGTCATCTGACCAAAATGTTTTGATAACAACAACAACAACAAAGATGAAGATAATAATCTGAATATAAATAGTGTAAATAATGATAACTCCCCATCTGAGAAATTCAAACAGAAATTACTGACTTATTGATTAAATAATTTATCAGGTGTATTCACTTACGTTATATGTCCTTTAAACTTTGACACAGCCTGTGGGTCAGGATACAAGTGACCTTTAAACATGAATCTAAAATCCAATCTCACATAGTAGCTAAAAGTACAGAGAATTCATAATATACATGACTGACATATCCGACTGCGTTTTCTAAACAAATGTAAGTTTGGAATCTTTCACTAATTTTTCATGCCCCCAGGTGTTTATACCTATGTGTGTCATTAAAGGTCAGAGTCAACTTCCCTGCTATTTTTCAGTCAATTCATGGTGCCTTCTTTCTGGCATTCTTGACTGGAATTATCCTGATTGTCAGTCTGAAATGCACTCAGAACTACAATAATGTTTTTTTTTTCAGTACACTGCCTTCACCTCAGTTTCAACAGAAATTTTGTTTTCTTAGTGCATGTTTTGATGGCTGGGATTCTGAAATGCATACCTTTTTCTTAGAGCAAAACACAACATTTACAATAAAAGTAATCTTATGAGATCTTCTTACAATGGCATCAGGAAATAACAACAGGAGAAAGCTGCCAACATGTCAAATGCACAGATTTTTTTGTGCATTTTGGTAATATTATACATACAGGCTGCGATGTGTAAATTGTCGACATTTTATATTTTTAATTTTGCACATGCACATTATTTGTTTTTGATTTTGTCAACTGCACAGTATCGTGTTGAATATTGGTTAGCTTACAAGTGGTCTGGCACATAAGTAGACTGGTGTAGTCACTTGAAGCTGCCTTCTAGCCCTGAGTCATTTAATGGAGAGATATATGGGTGAATACAGTCCACTCATGCAAATGTTCTGGGCAGGTCCATTCCAGCAAAGTGGACTAACCCACCTGCTGCATTAGATACTCTCCTATAAATGAGGTAGAATTAGCTGGATTGCCTTTCCAAGGAGATACAAAAAGACAGCCATATTATCAGTTAAGTCATTTGACTTCTACATATAGTAGGGTCAGTTGAACACCATCTGTAAGAAAAAGAGAACCATGATGCAATTCACTCTGCCAGAAATTTGCAAACAGCATGCTGTACTGCTTGGCATTCATACTGGCAGCTCCAATATGAACATTCCAGAGTGTTTGGATGTCAATCTGAGCAGAGTGCAGGGGATTTAGCAAGTGTTGGAGGAGTCTAATGGTGATTATGAAGCTCAGAAAACTCACTCTAATCATTCTAAGAAAAGAATTGCCAAATTTGTTGGTGAGGATCTCAGACTATATCAAGTGCCTTGAGGAGGTAGAGCTGCCCTTGGTCAAGAGGGTGGCTGCTAGAAGATACCATGTCTGACAACAGGTCTCTGCACCATGTCACAAAAGCTAGAGAAACAAGTTATGGCTCTCAGACAATTACTACAACCACATCATTTACATCTGGCCATCTAACTCCCCAAACTGCAACTCCTTGATTATTATGTGTGGGATGAAGTTGAGCAAGAGACCAACAAAATTTGGTTACAACACCATTTGTGGACTCCCCAGACATTGTCATCGTTATAATGAAAATATATTATAAGAAGTCCATCAAATATGTTTCCAAATATCAGTTTGAGAAGCAGACTTTCCAAATTGTGAAAAACTGACATGTGAAAAAGTATGTGGCTTCCCACCCCACACACACACACCACATATTAGGCAATTTGTATTTTAAGCAATTCACCCCAAGCAAGGAAGGAGTGCCACTAGCATGTAAGGGGCTACAGAGGATTGAGAACAAGAGTAAGGAGATGTGTTTGAGGAAAAGATACAGAGAAGGATGGGAAACAAGATCAAGGTATCAGAAGATGTCGATTAACATTACACTTGAATATTTGAAGATTATAATTATCAGGGAACCAAGCAAGGGGAAGGGAGTTCCACAGATGCGAAGTGCGAGAAAAGAAGCTGTTTGAGTAGAAGAGATGGTTACAATTAACCATTTTGACAGTGGGACTGAGATGCCAGCCTAGTAGCTCACTTAAATTCATGCAGTCTGGGAACTAGTGAAAGTAGGTTGATGGAACAGTTGCCATAAAAATACTTGTAGAAGAAATAGGGTGAAGCCATGGCATGTCTATGAGAAAGCGACTGTAGATGAGATGCCAGATCACACTGCATATTCATCTCTGTATTTTGTGGAGGACCTCAAAATGTACAGTGGGGTCACCAGACCATATATGACAGCAATACAGCTGAAACACATTTGGGTGCTTAATTATTCAATTTAAGCTGACCAATGAAATAGTAATTTGGATGGGCAATACAGATTAAAAGAGAGGGGAAACAGTTAAGCTGCTGTAATGCCAAGGTATAACCACACAGATAAACAATGCCAAGAAGAAAGACATTTGAGGACATCAGGAAGAAGGTACTCACTTTTCATCAGTTTGGAGGAAAGCTATAATACCATATCAAAATGATTTCAGTTCCTTCCATCCATTGTAAGGCAAATAATTTACAAATGGAGGACATTCAACATTACCACAACTCTGCCTAGAAGTGGATGCCTGTAGTGAACTACCACAGAAGGTACAAAGTCCCAGGAACACATGCATTTTTTGCAAAATGAAAGGAAAATGATTTACCTCCAGCACAAAGAAAGATTCAAATGCACCTCACATGTAAATTGTCCAAAGAGGAAAGAAATGTCAACTTCATGTGTTACATATTTAAAAAAGATATATCCTGGAGTCAGATACTCACTTTCAAGATTATCTTTGCACATATGTAAATGATATATAAAAACGGGGAGAACAAGGTGACAGGCAGAAAGGTTTATTGCTGTGTCAAATATACATGTTGTGGGCAGTAGTGTTTAAGAGGAAACTGATTGTGGGCATTGTTTGCAAGTAAAGAAACAAAATGTTTAAAACTTTTTTGCTACAATGCCCATCAAAACTATCACCAAGAAACACAAGAAAAATAATAAATCAGGTAAAGGTCAACACACATATCACTCCAAGAGAGTAACTGACCTCCCCAGCAGCATCAGGAGTAAATATAAATGTATCTACAATAAGACAAAAAAATGAATGGACATCATATTCATTGGAGAGTTTCTAGAAGAAAGCATTTTCTTTCAATGAAGAACAAAGCTCTCCATTTAAACTTTGCCAGAGAACAAACAAGAGGCCTTATGGAAGTCCATTCTCTGTACAGATGAGTCAAATACAAATTGCCATGTTTAGAGAATAGCCAACACTGTTTACCAAGCAAAGAACCTCATTCCAACACTGAAGCATGGTGGTAGAAATATTAATGTCTGGGGTTCTGTCTCTGGACAATGCCATATTATGCAAGGAAACATTAAAAAAAATCTCTCACTGTATAATATATTGTCATCATCTACTCCTACCTGATACTTCCCTGTTTACCTTTCATGATTTCTGCATAGCAACATACACTAAATACTACCACATTAAACACAAAATTTAATCATCTAACACCAACCAATGAAACATCTTCCAACTAAAATCCAAATCTCTGTCTGGGAGCCCATTGTCAGGTATAAAAAACTGACGCCAAACATTCCAAGAAGGCATTTCACCAGCCACACAACTTCTCATCACTCCGATGAACATCTCCACTCTTTGTAAATTTCACATCACAAGAATATCCTATGAGAACACTATCAACTTTATTTCTACAACCTTTCACCTGCTGAACCATGAATTCACAAGCTCTTTCAGTTAAGTGTATTTCTTATCATCAAAGTTATATTATACATTCACTATTGTAATAAATGCGGTATATATCTAACTCAGTTGTAATTTCATATTATTGATGGCAGCAGAAGAAAAAAACCTTCACGAGCAGATACAGAATTAGGCAACAACAAGAACATGCAAACACCAAAGTTTCTACCTTCCTCTTTCCAATGCAGACTGCAACAATATATATATATATATATATATATATATATATATAAATAAAAAGGAAAGAACAGTAAGATATAAAATCCGGTGTTCTTATAGATATTTTTATTTTTACACAATAGTGCTCAATGTAAATTTAAATTTACAGAGCATTAATATTATAAATTAATAGATTTAAAATATGGTTTTACCGCTACACAGTGATAACCATGTTTCAGAAATGGAAGCTAAAGCCCCTGAATTTAATTTTGTTATTAAACCAAAGACATTAGTTCCATTTCCTCATCAAGCGAATAAAACCATATTTTAAATCTATTAATTTATAATATATATATATATATATATATATATGTATGTACATATATGTACACATATATACATACATACATATATATATGTACACATATATATATATATATATATATATATACATACATACATATATGTACACACACACACACACACATATATATATATATATATATATATATATATATATATATATATATAAGTGAGTGGGCATAGAAATCAACACTTCAATGGTAGCTTCATGTCTTATGTGATCATCAGACTATGTGTTTTTATTTTATATACAGAGAACAATCTTGATCTCTATTTCTACAAATGTTCTATCTGCAATATTATACACTGTCTCCCATAAGTATGTAACATTTTAAACAATACAGTGATACTTAGACTTAAGTCGTTTCGAGTGAAGTCATTTTTGAAGATACATCAGTTTTTCTTAAATATTATATGAAAAATAAAACTCATCTTAGGTCAGTTTACTGAAGCTTATGTCAGGCGTTAAAAATATTAGAAATGTCAAAACACTAAAATATCAATAAACACATATAAAATCATATTTAAATAAATTTTATAAAATGTTATGTATACTATATATATATATATATATATATATATATATGTGTGTGTGTACATAATTAAATCATCAATAACAAAAAAAAAATTAGTATAATAAATTATGTTCAGCACCTCATCAGAAAAATGTTAGGTGACTTAGGACTCGGTAAAATGGACTCGGAGGAAACAAGTAACTATGACTAAAATACAATTTAATGTTAAAATGGGAGGAAAAAAAGCCTCTGTGTGTTTGTATGTACATTTTGGATTATCTAAAAGGTGCTGGCCAATCATGGAATCCTGTACCATCTGCATCAGATGTGTATTACAGGTAATAATACTCTGATATTACCATGTACATGTTATGCAGTCTGCATTGAAACGTGCTGATTGGTCCAACCGATGTAGTCAGTGTAACACTGACATTTAAATTTGTATATGACTGAACTATTTTGAAGTACAACCTGCCACACACAATGGCCAACATGGATAAACCCTGAATGGCAAACATCCTAGAGATGGTGTCTCGATAAAAACATTTGGAGTATAAGTGTCTGGTTTGGGCATTAGGAAGAGCATATGGCCTTGTAAAACCTTACTTCAAATCAATATGAAAAATCCTTTGTAAGGTAGACCCATCTTGCTATGAGCAAGATCAATCCTGGTCCTGTCTCACAAAAACTATGGCTGCGTGTGTGTGTATATATATATATATATATATATATATATATGTATGTATATGTATACAGTAGCGAGCATAAAGATCAGAATGATTTTAAGAAAAAGTGTAAATGTGAAATAACTTTTTATTTTAAAACTTCAAAGAACATTTTATCAAGGATAAATAAGGATATAAAGGTAAATTATATAATTCCAAAATATAAATCTCAATAAACTTATTTTGATAAAGTTATAAGAATAATCATGTAACTGCAAGGGATAATTGTCCATCTCACAAAATGTTTAATATCTAAAAAAAATACTAAACTAATTGAGCTTCATTTTTCTCAGTTTTCAGATAAGATGTTTAGCCATTTTCATACCATTTGTCATAAGAATCACTGAAAAACCCTTTCAGTTATTGAACTAGAAAGAGAACAGGTTAAAATCATTTTCTGTCAGCCCCAGTATGTCTTCCCAACTGAGCAATGGTGAGAGGAAAAAGATCATTCACATCTTCAGTAATGGTACCAACATTCATTTCTGGCTTCCACCTTCAAAGTCCATTCAAGAGCTATCAAGAGAATGGTGAATAAGTTTTAAAAAGAGGGAACAGTATAGTGGAAATCTGGATCAATAGGTTACAATAGCAAGAGGGATCATCATTTCAACTTAGAGCTAACTACATTCTTATTGTCCGAAGTAGAGTCCAATAGTGTTATAAAAACTTTGGAGAATTCCAGTAAGATATCCATAATCATTTCTAAGATACAGCAGTTCAAAGTTTAATCTAATAATGGGACAATTTTGCTGTTACACCTAGTATATATATATATATACATATATATAAGTTTTGTGTATGTAAATGCATTTCATTCTCTAGAAGGACTTACTCAGATTAAAATAATGTTTTGGTTGATAGAATTATACATTTATAGGAAGAAGTGAGGGAGATATAATCATGCAATGACAGGAGACATCAAAGATATGGGAACACTGAAGTGCTAAATTTTTTAATTATTTTTGTTATATGACTAGGAATGTAGTCTATGCCATTACTTCTCTCTCTCTGTCACTCATATCTCAACATGTCCAAAACTGCATAACTTTAGTCAGATGACATTTTTGTAGAGGACGAAGCACGTTAAACAGCATTTTTTCCACTTTGTCATTCATTTGCCTAACATTGTTCTGATATATAGAAATTTATATATATATGTATATATATATATGCAGATATTATTCATATATCATTATAATTGATGTGAGCATGTGTAAATCTGTGGTCATTATATAGTCATAGAAAATGAAACACTCTTCCAAGTATAAACACTAATTTATCAGATGAATATTTGATATACAATAATAAAATAATAAGATTTGGATATAGAGCATAAAGATCAATAGCCATGTCTACAAGAACAAATCCCAGGCAAACTTGAATATTAATTGACACAATATAGAACCTCAATATTTGATTACTAATCTAAACATTTGAATATTTATTGATATAATCAAGATTCTGTGTGCTAGCAGTTATACAAGATGAGTAAAAAAGTAGTGCAATTTGTTATAATATATCTGTTGATATTTCTGAGATGAGGTAGTATGTAATTATTTACACTACTTACATTCTTCAGACTGTTGTCCTCATCTTTTTTGCCATATTCACCATGTGTCAGCCATTGTACACTCTGGTCTTCTTCAGGTGATTGGAATTTCACACTGAACTTCTTATTTTGTCAAACGGGGGTAGATTGTTCTAGTTCCACATGCCATGACTCTTCTGGATGTCTCAGTTATCTCCCTTTAACTCAGCTCTCCACTTTTTGCTTCACCACTGCAGTAGCCAGGTATTGAACTCACAACTCTTTGGGTAAAGTCTCTGAATCTAATGGCCCAATGGATAAAAGCATCGGTTGAATCCAGTGACTTGTCCCTAAGAGTTGTGAGTTCAATACATGGCTACTGCATGTATTGAACTCACAACTCTTAGGGACAAGTCACCCACCATTATAACCATTCTGACACTCCACCAATGATGTAAGACAAATTTTTCCTTGGTCATTCCAACTCTGCACAAGGCTAACTTAAACATGACCAGTGGTGAACAAAAACTTGGACAGTTAAGTTAAAGGGAGATAACTGATACTGAGACATCTGGAAGAGGCATGGCACCTGAAACTAGAACAATCTACTCTGGTGGATGAAATAAGAGGTTCAGTTTGAAATTCCAATCTATATCACCTGAAGAAGGTCGGGGTGTACAATGGCCAAAATGTTGTGAATATGGCAAAAAAGATGAGGACAACACGCCAAAGAATGTAAATAGTGTAAATAAGAAATAAGGAACACAAACAAACAAATTGTACATCAAAATATAGTTATACATCACAGTTTCACGTCCCTACTTATCAAGATAGTTGCCACTGTTTTCAGTGGTACTGTTCCACCTACAAATGGGGCATGTACCCAGCTGGTTGCTGATGTTAACAATTCTTTACAGCAGTTTTCATTTCTTCACCACTATAATGGTGCCTCTTTTGTTGGCTCAAAAAGATGGAGATCAGAGGTGCTAAGTCACGGGTGATTCAAATTGGTTGGATACATTCTAAACATAATCAGGACTTAATTCCTCTGCTTCAACACTACTTTTGATTTACTGACAAAAGTAGAACATACCAGGCTTTTGAAAGTTGCAGAGAAGTCTGGATCTGTTCTGCAATTAATGGAGAAATCAAGATGTGACTCTCTTTGACAGACATGTCTGCACACAAGTCAGGGTCCTTATTTTGCATCTGTACCGATATGCGTATGCTATATTCTACCAACAAATATTGAGAATAGCATGGACAGAATATACGAGCAATGAGGAAGTCTTAAGGAAAATAGAAACAACAAAGAAACATACACTTATAATCAGAAAGTAGCAGCTGAAATTTCTGTGAGGAAAGTGGGCCAAGAGAACTCAACACTCACAGGATATGCAAGGGAATCAAAGGAAAACAATGAGTAAACTATTTAACAAATTTGTATGAATGTATGACAGAACAGAGGACCAAAAGATATGGTCAAATGTCAAAAGTTACTTAGAGAAACAAAAGACTGAAAAAAGCTGAAGAGACCCAGCATCACCCACTTCCTGAATGGATTTGGCAGATTCAGACATTTATTGTTGGGTCTTCCCAATATTATTATTTCAGCTGCAAAATATCAAAATACTCATTTTGGCAAGTGAGTCAGACAGATAAATTTTCAGCATCACCATATATATTTGCTACCTTGTTTGAATCTACGTTAAACTGAGTCAATTCCTATAGATACCTGTTGATAGCGTGGGAAATTATCGTCATACAGTAAATGTATAAGACAATTTGGAAAACTTCTATTTTGACATGTTTCACCAATAAAAAGTCACTAGGAAAAGAAATTTATTTCCACAAAATCTATATATGAGGGCTGATCAAAAATTATCAGCATTGGCACTATAAAAAAACTACAACACATATGAATTTAGCATTTAATCTCCTTCAAAGAAGTCCCCTTCTGAAATCGTACACTTTATCATACATCATTTATACTGATGGATGCATTCTTGGAACTCCTTTTTTTTGGATATAGAGCGACTACCTTATCGCATTCTCTTGGATTTGAAATCTTGTTCCTTTTGATTTTTGGAAAGAGGAAAAAATCACTAGAGATGGGATCTTGGGAATATGGTGGTTGTCGAACCTGGGGAATATATGCTTGGCCAAAAACTGCTGTACAAGCCATGGTCATTGATGAATCCTCTCTGGTGTAGTGAGACGACCACACTCTACACACTTTCCTTCCAAGCACTGCTATAAACAACAGAAACAAGTGAGAACATTATAACTTAGTGTATATGCATGCAAAAATTCAAGGTCTATCTGTACCAAGCAGCTTTCCTCTGCATACTTTATCTCTGTTAACATAGCAACAATCCCAATACTTTTTGATCATACCTCATACAAACATTTTGCTGAAAACTACTTTATTTACTATTCTATTTTAACAAATCAAGCTAAAGAGTTAATTCTAAATTAAAACCTGTTTCAGTGTAGGGATGAGACATCCTCCTCATAAAAAGCATACTTGCTACAGAAACCACAGCAATAAAGCTAGAGTGAGAGACTGTAGTTGTATACTCCACAAAGAGATAGAAAAAAAACTCACATATAATGGGTGTAACAATAAAATTATCCAAATCATGTAACAGCATAATTGTCCATCCCACAAAATATTTAATATCTAAAAAATCACTGAACTAATTTAGTTTCTTTTTTCCAGGTTTTCAGATAAGATGTTTAGCCATCTTGATACTATTTGTCGTAAGAATCACTGAAAAAAGACCCTTTAAGTTACTCAGCTAAAAAAAGAATAGGTTAAAATCATTTTCTGTCAACCCCATCGGAAAAACACCATTCAGGCCTTCAGTAATGCCACCAACATTCATAATCAGGCTTCCATCTTCAAAGTCCATTCAAAAACCATCAAGAAAACAGTGAATATGTTTTAAAAAGAGGGGACAGTAGAAAGGAAATCTGGATCAAGAGGTCACAACAGCAAAAGGGATCATCATTTCATCTTAAAGCTAAATACATTATTATTGCTCAAAGTAGAATCCAGAAGTGTTATAAAAACCTTGTGTAATTCAAGTAACATAATATATGTTACTAATTAACTGTTATAATCATTTTTAAGACACAATGGTTGAAAGATTAATCTAATAATTGGACAATTTTACTGTAACACCCGGTATATATATATATATATATATATATATATATATACATATATATATATATTGATGAGCTGTGAAACAGCGAAACAGTCTGTCTGTAGATGACAAATATATATATATATATATATATATATATATATATATATATATATATAATTTATTATTTCATTGGGTTTTCATCCACACTTTACTCACATAAAGTCAAGTGAACATGCAAAGATATTTCTATTGACAATTTCAAAAAGATAAAAGAAATATATACAAGAATACCCCAGGTTTAAAATCAATTAGTTTCTAAGGATATTCTTAAAGCAGGAGTAGAGAAACTGATATATTGTTACTGATAGAAAACAATACTTCAACTGAAATTACTTTCCCAGATAAATCAAATGTGTTTAAAATGTTAAAAATAAAAGTGTAATAAAATTAACAACACAAGCATTTAAATGTTATTAATATGTATTTCAAAATTAACTGTTAATTCCAAACCAAACTTATAAGGCATGAGAAAGGTAAAGGAAATAATTAATGGCACATCTTATATTGCCTGCTTGTCTTCTGTTGTTGTTTTCTAAGAAATATCATCAGCATTTCCTTGACCACCTGACCAGCTCCCTCTATATATCTCAGTTGCGTGCCAATATCTGAGTTTCTGTGAACGATCTTCCTGCCCACTCAGTGACATTGTCAGCCCATTTGTACTTGTCTACATCTTCAGTTACTTAAAGTGGTATGTTTTAGGATGGTAGTAGAAATATGCTTGTCTCTTATTATGCATCTGTTGGAAAATGAACTAAAATCAATAAGTAAAATAATAATAATGAATGAAAAAGAAAAAGAAATACATTTTCCCATGATGCTAAGAGTAAAGGAACTGGAAATATGATTACTCCACTTGGCTACATCAAACACTGTTAAGTGGTACTGATTAATTCTATAAATAGACAAACATTTTCCTTCCTCATTCTCCCACTGCTCTCAAAATGTAGCACCATGTGGTCATTATGCTCCTGTTGGGAATGTTAGTTTCCCCAGTTCACTAATGATTGAATTCTCTTCCCATTTTTCAGTAAATGGTCTTCACATATGTCTTTCAATCATCCACCTATGAAGTAAATCAATCTTTTCTTTGGTTGTTCCAAGTCAGTGCAAGGCTGACTTCAGCTCAACCATTATAACCATTTTGACACTCCACCAATGATGTAAGACAAATTTTTCCTTGGTCATTCCAACTCTGCGCAAGGCTGACTTAAACATGACCATTATAATGATGCTAATCTTTACTTACCCTAACTTCCAAACCAAGAAATAGAAAACTGACATATCATAACTATATTTAAACATTCTAATGATGAAGTAAGTACAAACTTTTTTTTGGTTGTTCCAACTCTGCACAAACATAATAAGCTTGACTATTATAATGATGCTTATCCTTACTTACCCTAACTTCTAGATCAAGAAAAAGAAAGCAGACATACAATAATCATACTTAACGCTTCCAACAATGAAGTAAGTACAAACTTTTTTTTGGTCATTCCAAATCTGCACAAGGCTGACTTGAGCACAACCATTATAACAATGCAGACAAAGAAAACTGGCATACCCAAGAAACATTGAGAACTTTGTTTCATTACTTTCTATATATATAAAAAAGAAAATAAATGGTCCTATAATAGAAAACCAAATATTTGTATGCTTCATTAATTGTTTACATATTGAACACACACCGCACTTAAAACACACCCAAACACACAACCATAAATAACCATACAGCGCCATACTATTTCAGCTTTCTCTTATTGATAAGGAGGTCTTGCAATGTTCCCGTTTCTTGTATGATGGTGTCTCAGACTGCATCTTGTTGTCATTTTAGTTCTTATCTTTTAGCAGTAAATTCCTCAATAGCAAGTGTTAGACTTCATTAAGTTTTTGGCAACTGTAAAGCTTCATTCCCAATCAGAGTACTAAAGATTTACTAATTTCTTATTTTTAAATATAACACACATAAATTCATGGTTTTGTAAAATCCGAGTTTATGAAATGATGTATATTTGTATGTATTAGTAATTGTTAATATTCCATGAATGAGAAGTATAGACAGCCAAATGTAAACAAAAAGAACACTTACTCATTTGTTGCTCAAAATATATTTCTCTCTCTCTCTATATATATATGTGTATGTGTGTGTGTGTGTATATATATATATATATATATATATATTGTGTGCATTCAGGCAGCAATCCTTCTTTTATACATTATCAAAGATGATTTGATTTTGATTTCTTAACATTTAAACACACACAAACTAACTAGATTCCATCCGAAACATACTAGTAGAAAATACAAGCATAATAACCTCACCCACGTGTAAAAAAAGATAAAAAATAATGGAAGCCTTAATAATAAAAAAGAAAAGGCCAACACTCAATAATATTAACTATTAACATGGTCCCAATGTGCTGACTGGGTTGGAAAATAAACCTTTCATATCACTCAAGATACATACATCCAGTTAAGAAGTAAAAATAAAATCATCCTTGATAATGGCTAAAGGTATAGCCAAAAATGCTTGAAATCACAGAACATTTGGATAATTTCTACACACTCTGTGTCCAGAAAAGAAAATACTTGTTCGAACAAAAGAAAAATGAAATAAACACAGTACTTTATCTGTCATCTTTAATTTTATATATATATATATATATATATGTATGTATATATATATATATATATATATATATATATATATATTATATATATATGTATGTATATAAATAAAGAAGTAATGGATTTCTTATTTATTAATCCAACAGATTTTATCACTTTAAATGTTATTTTTAATGGATAACCACATTTTAGTAGACACTCCATTTATTTTAAACACCATTTTTATTTTTGTCTGCCAGCCCCAAATCTTATTAAAGGAAAATAGGCACACTCTGATAGGATACAAACCTGGGTGCCCCTTTGCAGTAGAAACTGTTGCCAGATCAGATATGCTTTAGACTGATAAGGCCATGAACAGTGTCACTGATCCAGCAAAGGATGACACAGGTTCAAATGTTGATCCTACCTAAACTTGCACCAAGGAAAGAACACTCAAACATTGTCTACTCTGCACTCAGTTGGTAAAACAGACACTGTGCAAACAGTACTAACTGAATAATTAAAAACAAAAAATATACTTCCAGGTACAGAACCTGACAAATGTCACACATAGGAGAAATAATTCTCAACTAACAATATGCAAAATGCATAAAAATATACTCTGGACAAAGATGAAAACAATGATCCAAATATGAATGTAAATTTTGAGACCAGAAATAGTTTTGCAGATATTTTTCTTATTACTAGAGATTATGCATTCCAGGCCACATATATAAAAATTTTGTTTTCTTTTTTTAAATTTTATAAAGGTTAATTGTGGGAGTAAGGAGGAAGGTCCAGGTTGCTACATAAATTCACTGTAAATAGATCCCCCACACTCAATACAGAAATCAAAACAAAATATCCTCATATCATTTTTTTTTATAAATATTGTGAAAATGAAAAAAATGCTTCAGATTAAGAATTTCAAAATGTTTTTAATTTTTTTAATTTTAAGAAATCCTGTTGTATGAATTTCTATAGTTGGATCAATTTACAAATAATTTATATAAAAAACAGGACCCCCCCCCCTCCATTACCTTTTATAAAAGTTAAGAAAAAATTAAAATTTTGCTATTTTGATCTATTCTGCTTAATCTATACTAATATGAAAAAAAAATTAAAATTTCTGGTTACAGTGCCTGTTGTACAAGAAAGAAAACAAAAACAAAATATTAACCTAAGAACTATATTCATATCCTTATATAGACTTCTGAGATTGAACCTTCTGCATGGATGTCAGGTATGATGCCAAATGCATTCAGAAATGCCTAGCTGTATACAACCACTTTCTCAGATCCATGATTAAAATGCCTTCCAGCAAATGAAACATGTAGGTCTTACCAAGGACAATCCTTCTTTGACTGGCACTACAGAATCACAAACAAAGATCTGTACCAAATAATAGAAATCACTATCACTTGATGACTTGCAGCAGCTAAAATAAATATCACATGTAACAGAGAGAAAATAATGAAACAATCAAGATGCTGACATTCAACACAACTTTAAACAAAATGTTAGGAAGGAAGCCCCATCAATAGAGAAAAGAGCAATAAAAGCTACTGAACATGAGAAACCTATTAATCTATATAACAAGCTAACAATTGACAGAAGAGTAATTGGGTGGGAGAGTAAGGAGACAAACAAAAGATAGTAAGTTGTGGAGAGCCATTATTGTCCATATCTTGAATGGACAAAGCACATAGAATAATAAGAATTCATTCTTTGATTAGCTAGTGATTATTAACTTTATAATAATAACCAAAGCTGCTAAAAAGAAACAGAGTATCTACACTGTTTTGGAGCACACTGTATTTTTGACAAAGAAATATATGCAGCAAAGAGGAGAGAGAGGATACTAAGGGGTGAGAGAAAAGAGTGTGTTGAAATATAAAGAGCAAAGAGAAGAGAGAGGATGTAAAGAGGAGAGAGAAAAGAGGGTGTTGAAATATAAAGAGCAAGAAGAGAGAGGATGCAAAGTGGAAAGAGAAAAGAGGGTGTGTTGTAAAGAAGAAAGATAAAGAAAAAAGATAAATATTCTGAAAATGAAACAGGGAGAAAAAAATTTAAAGAATCTTTTTAATTAAATTTAAAAAAAAAAAAAACCTGATACACAAAAGGCACCTGATCAGTAAAAATGAATCAAAATGAAAATGCTTTTCAATTAATGGCTAATCAGAAGGGATGGTCACCATATTTTTTATTTGCAAACTGTATGGTAGGCAAAGTGGAACAAAAATGTATAGGTGAGAAGATTGGTGAAAGAGAAAGATCACACATATGCATTCATAAGAAAAAGTAAATCTATGGATGATATGAAAATAAAGACTGTGTCTATCAATATATCAGAACAGGATAGACAGAATGCGTATGTGTGTATATATTTGTATGCGTGTTGAAGTGTGTGCACAATTATCTAACTGTTGTAATTTATGTATGAATGGGATTGAAAGCAGGTATCTTTCACAGTGTATTGAATGAATGAGAGAACAAAAAGAGGATGTGTGAATGAAAAAGAAAGAATGAGTGTGTTAAGCATAAAGAAAAAATGAATGAATGAAAGAAAGAGGGAGAATGAGAGAATGAAAAAGGAAAGAGTAAATGAAAAAGGAGAGGATTAAAAAATGTGAATAAAAAGAAAGAAGGAATAAGGGAATTAAACAGAAAGGAATGAGAGAATGAAAAAAGAAAGGAATGAGAGAATGAAAAAAAAGAGAGTATCTATGAATAAACAAAAGCTTCTGTTTATTTGTGCCAATATGAATTGCCTTTCACTTACAGTCAGTCTCTCTCTCACCCTTCCTTCATTGATTCCTTCTTCCTCATCTCATATGAATACTTAATGGAAAGAGATAGAAATTTTAAAGACCCAAAGGAGAAGTTAACCTGTAAAAAGAGTATCAGGATATTCCATTTGCTTAAAGTGGGGAAGACAGATCATCAGGTGGCTGAATTAAAGGTGATAGTAGCTATATTAGTTGTTAAAATGGTGGCAGTACTAGTAAACCAAGTTACTGTGGCAGATAAGGAAAGGGAAAGAAGCTCAGGTACCATTCTTAGACAGTAGAAAGACTGAACAGATAGAGAAAGAATATAAGAGTAAATTCAGAGGCCCCGAGAATGAGAAGGAGGGGCAAACTGATGAGTAAATCCTTTAGTAATGAGGTTCATATGTTGAAATAAATAATTTCTACAAGGTCACTAATTTGTTGACATGTATGGCCACTCACTTTAGAGACTGAATTTTTTATGCTTAAATCAGTTTTCATACATGCAAACACACATACATATACACAGAAAAGTAGCATGAACATTTCTTTGGTTTTGTCACAAATGCTTGTGACTTAGTAACATCAAAACTGAAATTTGTAACAAAATAAAAACAATCAACCTTTCCAAATTAGCTTGTTCTCTTCCCCACCTGCACATATAGAGTTTGTCAAAGAATATTAAAGAATAAAAATAATAAAATAATAATATTCAACTTATAATTCAATCAATCTCTATATACTGGACTTTTTATAACATGAAATATATATTTCATGTTGCTTCAGTGGTATTTAGTTATTTGTCTAACATCTGAACAGAAACTTGCTGCTCTATCACTATTTCCATAGAAAGTGTTCAGATGAACTAAATTCCTTAATTTCACCAGTTCTAACCAGATCTGCCATTCCACACACATTGTACTGAACTACTGTCACCCCTTCATGTTCCATTGGTGAGATGTAAGTTCCACTTGAGCAGCTTCTTCCATGAACTGCTGCTTTGTGGAACCAACTCCCATGAGGATGCTTCCCCAATCACTACAATCCTAACCTGTTCATTTCTAGGGTTGATCGTTATCTTCCCTATAAACCACTGCTTTGTTGAACCGACTTGCAAAAGGATGCAATCTTAATCTGTTCAAGTTTAGGTTAACTGTTACCTTTGTCATAAACTATGCCTCTTACTCTCTAGCCCTCTACCTCAAATAGCTCTTGGGCCTTGTAAAGGGTGAGGATGATCATAAAAAAAAAACAACCATCAAGGTGACTTTTGGGGGAGCATTTTGGTAGTAAGTGCATTTTATATAGTGAGAAATATAGTGTTGTTATCAATTAGTCTAAAAAATTAAAAAGTTTTTATCTAATAAAATATGACATTAAAAGCAGCAAGTCAGATTCTATATAATGATAAACTTAATTTTAATTAATGCAACAACGAGCTTATCTGAAGCAGAATAATGATAATTTGCTGTAAATCCAGCGATCCTGTTTGAAATAAAAATTAATTATTTACACTTAAGTATTGCTTTAAAAAAGTAATTATTTCTGAATTAATAGACTTGCATTAGATATTTTTGGAAAATGTTAAAGAGAATCTCTTTTCATGATTCAAAATAATGCAAATATGTACAAGAATTATAAGAGAAACATAATGTAAACTACCATTTTATACATCGATACTTAGATAGGCATGCTATTGAGATTATCTATATTTATACTATTAATAATAAATATACATTTTTTTCTCACTGTTTGGTACAACACTGAGTTTCCTGTGTAGTGAATGTAAAATAATAATAACTCCCTTCACCCACTCACTTCAAATTTGGATGAGCTGAGGAAGAAGAAAGAAAGATATTTGTGAGTCAATGTGAACTTTTCTTTGAACCAATGAAAAATTTGCCTTCATAGAAATTGACCAGTGAGCTGAAAAAAAGAAGGAAAGGAATTTGTGAGCCTATGTGAAAATTGTTTTTTGCCCAATGAAAACCTTGCCTTCACAGAAATCAGCTGGTCAGCTGAGAAGAAAAAGAAAAGAAAGTAGTGAACCTATACAAATTTTTTTATATAAAAATGAGGAGAAAAATTAAATTAACAAGAGAAGAATGTTTGAAGTCATGCAAAAGGATTTGTTTCTGTCCACCACAACCAGTATTGAAGTTCTTGTCAGTGTAAAATTATTCACCAATTATCAGCCTCTAACCAGCACATGGCACTTCAAGGAATTTTCTGTCAACAATCCAAGAAAGCTAAGTATTTCAAACTACATTTCTTCTTTTACTTTTGAATGTATGCAAACCATATATCCCTCTGCTGAGCAACTCTCTTATCATTTTTTTAAACATTCTTGAATATTATTTTGTGTCAGATCATTCAATCTGTTATATGAAAATTTCCTTTTTAAGACAATATGTTAAAACTGCAGACTTTGAGAATTCTAACTTATTTTCTTGAAATGAGATACTGACACTGCTTCAAAGATGTAAATTTGTGAATAAATTAAAATTACCCGTATGTTTCCTTGTCAATATCACCCTTCATTAATCTTCTTGGTGTGGGTAAATCGAGTGTTCATTTTAAACCCTAAGCCCCATGCCACCATATAAGCATACAGCAATTTTCAGGAACTGATTGAAAAATGACCATTATAAAATTTAAATATTACTGTTAAAAAATATAAATAATAAACAACAAATAAAAAAAAAATTAAATTAAAAGTTAAAATTAGAAAATAAATAAATTAATAGATAAATATAGCCATTAAATTTCATGCAACAAATATAAGCAAATATACAAACACTGAGATATCTCCATTCAAAAATAATATATAGTAAACACATCTAAACATATATACACTCTCATTAATTATATCTATTAAAAAAAATTATTAACACCACCACTCATTGCACAATATATATATATATATATATATATATATATATGCACATTTCAATGAAAAAATAAATTGAATAACATATGTATTTTTTCTTTTCTCCTCAGTAATTATATAATTTTAAACTTAATAGAGATTAAATTTAGATTTTAAAATTGGTAATTTTTTACTTTTAATATCAAATTTTATCATATAATTTAATACTTATTGGTTAGAATAAATTCTATTTTAGTATAACCCCAACTTTAAAGGTTTTAATAGCTATTATAACCGTACTTCGTTGTCAAGTTTTTTGAATTCTCGTAAACTTGTATTTTGATTGGGAATTCCAGCTTATGTAACAGCATTTTCCCCTTGTGAAGGATCGTTAGTTAATTTGAAACTTTTAAAACCTTTTTTTATACATTCAACATCATCACTTGATAAGACACCAGATGTGTTGAAACAAAATGGCTATTTTTGTAGTGATTTTATAACATATTTATGTTATAATTTTTAAATAAATAATTATATATATATATATATATATATATATATATATATATATATGTGTGTGTGTGTGTGTGTGTTGTATATCTGATCAGCAATTCTTCTTGTATCTATGTATCATTAAATATGACAGGCAAGGAATACGTTCTCAAATTTTTATTCAGTTTTTCTATCATCCTTACAGTTTTTCTTTTCGAGCTTAATGTGTGGAGAAACTGTTCACTGTGTTTGTTGTACTGAGGGCATTCACCTACATCTTTAGTCATTTTTAAAGAAGGGTTAACTCCCTTTTGTTATTATATAGTTGACTGTTTTGTTTCCTATCTGGTGTTGTGTGAAAGGTATTTTTTATAGTATTTATTTGATTCTGAGTTAAGTTCTGAGCAGAGCCAAGACACTTTAGCCCCATTCAAAAAAGGTGCCATTAATGGAAGAACTGTTTTCTTTTGTTAGAATAGCTTCTCATACCTTTAGACATTTTTACAATCTGTCTTTACACTTAGCTCTCAAAAAAATTCTCAGTACACAAGAAATATTGAATAGAAACTTAGAAAATATTCTTTGTCCGTCATATTTAACGAAACATATACATATATTAAAAAATAGGATAATTTACTACCTACACCACCCAGGTTTCACTCATAAGGTTTCTTTAGGTAGTATTGGAAAATTATGCTTTTTTAGACTGTTGAGAAATTCCTTGTCTATGGGAATTTTGGAAGAAAAATAAAAAGAATATGAAACAGCATTGTGAGTGGGGAGGGGCTTAAAACCATATTAACCTTCAAACCTCAAATAAATCAGCAATTGAGGAACAGGAATAGGAAAAGAAATATAACCTGGTTTAAGCCCCTTTTAATTTGGAAGTGAAAATTAATATAGGAGAGATATTTTGTATGCTGATAACAAAGCACTTACCAAGGTCGTCAGTGTTACATAGAATCTTCAATAGAAGTACAGTAAAATTGGGCTAGAGCTGTTCTAGGAATTTAGAACATATCATAAAACAGCAAAATACAAGAAATTGCAAGTCACACGTGCAGAGCAGTAGCACCAGTAGTAATGTTTGTAATTGCAGGGATAAAGACAAATGTCTGTTGGATGGTGCCTGTAATATGGAAGAAATGATCTATAAGGCATAAGTGAAAAATGGCAGTGGACAGACCAAGGTCTATGTGGTATGCATGGAAGGCAAAGTTGAGCAAAGTTGGTACAACCATAAATCTTCCTTTAAATTGGAAAGTCACAGGTACCATACCAAACTTGTCAGACATATATGGGAGTTAAAAGGAACAAAATAATAAAAGCCCTAATGTGAAATGGAGTATTCTGAGAAAGGTCAAGTCTTGCATCATTGATAGAAGTGTTTGTAAATTAAACCAAGAGAAAAAGCTGGCAATAGTAACATACCTGGACTGAGAAAAAATTATTAAATGAAAGGTCAGAGGTAATTTCTAAATGAAGACAAGGCAATAAATATATTCTGGGCCTGTACAAACCTGAATGTGAGTGACCCCAACAATACTATTTATTTTTTACCTTCTGGTTCAAATTCTCTTGCCATACGCCTCCAGTTCTTAGGATCTTCTTGTTATGATGTTATGTTTATAAATGATGAAAAGGAGCATTTAAAAAAACATAATTTTCAAATACCATCTGAAGAAGTTTTATGGTTGAAACCTGGGTAATGTAAATAGTAAATACTTCTAGTTTTTAATATGAACTGCTCCACATGTTCAATTTTTTGAATTTGTATACTGAGGACTTTAAAAAAATTATCTGTTAGCTGGTCTGACATTGTTCTGACAAACAGCTTTATTATATATATATATATATATATATATATATATATATATATAGATAGATAGATATAGATAATATTAGTGGTCAATATACACACACACATATATATATATATATATATATATATTTATACACACACACACACACATATATATATATATATATATATATATATATATATTTAGGATTGGACATAGTCCGACAATTTATTTAAAGACATATATATTATGTTTAACGTACTTTTTATAGATACAAGTATTTAAGCAAATGCTCTGTTTTTATAATTTCAGGCCGGTAAATGTTATTTAATACTGTTTATTATAAAAACAGAGCATTTGCTTAAATACTTGTATCTATAAAAAGAACGTTAAACATAATATATATATATATATATATATATATATATATATATATATATGTATGTATGTATGTATGTATGTATGTATATATAAATAAATTCCCAAGAGGATAGAATCCAGGTAGAACTCAATGTCCAGGACAGAATAAGAATATAATAAAAAAGGCTAAAACATTAATTTTCTATGGTTATAATTTATTACATTGGAATCGTAATCACAATCCAATTCATATTTATCTGTTTCTCACTCATATAAACCATTATTTAAATCCTCTCTTTAAAACTTCTCTATGTTAAATTTTAATCCCCATCTTCACCTTTAGGCCTTCCTGTTCTTCTTTCTTCTGTTACAACTCTCTCTAGAGCTTTCATACATCTCCCTCTCACACTTGTTTCCCACTCCCACACATACACTCTCACTAAAAAATTTTTTTTTTATTTTTTATACCTGGACTTATATTTTCTGATTTCTTTTTGAATTTGTAGGTCTGATGAATTGGATTGTGATTACGATTCCAATGTAATAAATTATAACCATGGAATATTAGTGTTTGAACCTTTTTTATTATATTTTATTATATTTTTTTTATTATATATATATATATATATATATAGAGAGAGAGAGAGAGAGAGAGATAGATAGATATACATACAGGCGCACACACACACACAAAACAGACAAATACTTATACAAGGTATTGTATAAAATATATATGTGTGTGTGTGTGTGTGGATATATATATATATATATATATATATATATATATATATATATCCACACACACACATACATACATACATACATACATACATACATAAACAGAGAAACATGTATACAAGGTACTATGTAAAGTTTGGTGTTGCTGCTGTTGTTTCTGTAATGAGTAGTGTTTTATGGAGTTGCTAGTCCTACAACAAAATGGTTTTCAGTTCAAAGTTGTCTTTCTCTTAGATTGGTTGTCAAGTTAAACAACCCAGTGTGCACTACTTTTAATCCTAAGCTGATGAGAGAAGAGTTAGATCCATGCCTTTCCAAAACTATTTGTATATTATTCTTTCTCTCTTTCTGTGTGTGTGTGTGCGTGCGTGTATAATTCATATTGATGAGATTTCCAAGCTGAAACTTAATGACTGCAAAAAATAACAGAACACATTCACTGCCCAAAAATATTTTTCTTTTCATCTCTTTAAATCAACTCTTGGTTAAGGTGATAATGCATTTGATAAAAACAAAATAATGAATCTGAAGGAAGTTTTAAAATAGCCAAACTCTAATAAAATTTGTTAGATGTTTCAAAGTACTTACTAATAGGTGAGTAACATTTGTGAGCCATACAATTTTTAACACAAAATTATTTGAATTTAAATTGATTGAAAATTTAAAATTAGTGATAAGGCAAAATATTTATCTATATTTATACTTTAGTTATAGTCAAGGCTTGTAGTAGAAGAACTAGAATGCACATAACTGATTTAAAGGATTTACTTACTTTTCTATTCACTATTTGTTAGTCGGAATCAAAATGTATTATAAGCTCACATTTGGTGCTGTAACTCTTTTTGTTAAGAGATACCAAGTTACTAACCTTAAAATAATTATTATTTAAGACTTTTCAGTTAGCAAACCATAACATTTATTTTAGCCATAATATGTTTGAAATTATTCAAAGTCAAATTTAGTTAGATAATGTTTATTTCCCTCTTTAGAAATATTGGTGTAGTTTCGTAATTTGCAATCAAAATACAAAGCAGGTCAAATATATTGAAAGAACAGAAAGCATAAATATTTGCACTTTTAAACATTTATTTGCAAACATATATGATTGATGAAAAAGAAACAAAACACGATTTTTAATTACAAACTTTATGTATCTGTCTACATTTCTGAGATGAGGTATTATGTACACTATTTACATTATTCGGACTATTGTCCTCATCTTTGTCACCTTATTTATTACAATGTTTTGGCTGTTGTATGCTCTGGCCTTCTTCAGGTGGTTGGAGTGTCAAACTGAACCCTTTATTTTGCTCACTGGGGTAGACTGTTCTAGTTCCATGTGCCATGTCTAATGGATGTCAGTTGTCAGTTATCTCCTGTTAATTCCCCTCTCCAAGTTCTCCACTGCCTTAACTGGGCATTGAACTCACACTTTTTGTGTCCTGTCACTGGATCTAACTAACGCCTTTATCCACTGTGGCATGTGGCCTTAAGGACGCATGGCACAGTGGATAAAGGAGAGGGGAATTAACAGGAGATAACTGATAACTGACATCCATTAGACATGGCACGTGGAACTAAAACAGTCTACCCCAGCGAGCGAAATAAAGGGTTCAGTTCAACATTACAACCACCTGAAGAAGGCTGGAGTGTACAACAGCCAAAATGTTTTGATAAATATGGCAACAAAGATGAGGACATTAGTCTGAATAATGTAAATAGAGTAGAAACATTCTGTCAGAATTTTTAAAATGAAGCATTTTCATCATCATTAAATTTTGACCCTTTTTTTTTCATCTTACTTTGTTAGTTATTTATACCTATAGTAGTGGAAGATCTGATTAATAAATTTATATATAAAACTAATAGTTGGAAAGTGAATGACAAAATCAGAAAAAACTGCTATGTGTTTCATCACTAGAAGGGCATTTTTCAGACTAATAATGGTTTTTTAAATGGCGTCATTCTTATAGAGGTGGGGGAAGAAATACAATGAATGCTGGTTACAATTTTACATAAAACATACTAAATATACAGACATATTTAACTTCAAATTTAATTTTTTTATATCGGATTATCTAGATGTATAATATAGCTGACCTCATTCAACTTTCTTCCTTTTTTTTATTAAAATGTTCACCTAATATAAGGCTCAAGAATCACTAAAGTAAAAAGTTACAGGATGAGATTTTGTGTGGTTGTAAGATAAGGAAATAACTGCAGATTATAAGTATATGTATAATAGATAAGGGATAACCCTCAACTTGAAGTGGTTAAGATTGTAGTGATCAGGGAAATATCCTCGAGGGTCTGTTCCACAAATTACAGTTTTTTGGGAAAAGCTTAGTTGAACTTCCTTCTTACAAATGGAAGATGAAGGAAATGGGGATTGGAACCTATGTATACATATATTTCTATCACTTTTGCTTTTGTTTGAATTATAAAAACAATTACTAGTTTTAAGAAGTTCCTTTTAGGAATGGAGCATGTTAACAAAGGTGGGTTTTTTTTGTCATTCAATCGCCTACTTATATAAGAAAAAGATGTAAATGTCTTGTAAGAATTTCTTCAATAAAACAGTGTTATTATTATTAAATTTTGACTCAGTTTTCTTTCATCTTATTTTTGTGACATTTTATCATATAACACAAATTGTTTTTATCCCATTCTATGACTTGTTAAGCAAGCAGTATCAAACAACAATAAAAAAAATAATTTCTTACAAAATTTTGATCTTTGGAAACTTCTCTGGCCAGGAGTGTGTCTTGCTGATTAGGCTATGAAAAATTTATAATAACAAGAAGGGTGCTGAGAATATCATGGACAGAACATGTGAGCAATGACAAAGTTTTAGGGAAAATGGAAGCAAAAAGGACAAATACTTAGAAAAGAGATACCAAAATCTCTTGGGCACATGAGGAAAGAGGGCCTGGAAAACCTACATAATATACTTGTGTAAACAGAGATTAGAAGAGATAGAAAAAGCTAAGTGCTACAAAGGAAAAAAGTTGTGGAGAGCCATGATCACTGACATCTTGAAGGGACATGGCACATAGAAGAAGAAGGTTTAAAGCCCTGAGTTTTAATTTAGAAACTTGTGAAAAATAAGGTTTGTGAAAAATCAATTGACCTTGAAAAGTTGATTACTCTTAGCTTCATGGAAATTAATTTGATATTAATCAAATTTAATTGTGAAAACAATAAATAAATATACAATTAAATTTGATAAAAAAAGGCCTGGTTTGCAAAGAAGTGGTGCCAACCTCTGGATTCCAAAGTTTCACCTAAAAATTGAAGGTTGCATGCTTTTTTCAAAATTAATTTAATAGCTAATTTCAAGCTAGACATGCTTTCTCTTCTTGAAGAGTTTTATTACATATTCAGTAACTAGCTGAAAAGCTGCCCTATCAGGTGGCAATTAAACTAGCTCCTGCAGTGGGCTCTTGATTGGGCATTCAGCTTGATCAGGAGTTTGGGAGTTCCTAAGTCTTTGCATATTCTTAGTATTAGATGCTCTTCGGGCTGCCATATGATCTGGGTTTTCATTTACATGAGACTTCTTTTTCCTCACTGCAGCCTTGGCTCTGCTGATTACAATCAGGTCCTCTGTTGGTAGAGATTTCTTTATGTGGGACATACTGCTGCTGTATGTGACAGGCAACAATTAACTACAGAAGAACTCAAAACTGATCGCTGCATTTAAGTATTGCATTAATATCTAAGATTACCTTTCAAAAGTTCAACAATAATTCTTCTGACACCAATTAATGTGAAGACAATTTGATGCACATAGGTCCTTACTTTCTGTACAAACAATTATTTTTATTTCATGGGTGACTTTCACTGGATTTTGCAAATAATTTCAATTATTCCCAAATTTATTTCCAAGTTATAAAAATTGTTATTGTAAAAAAAATTTGTTGCAAAAAATCATGTAAAAAACATCGCCAAAAACAATTGCAGTAATGAAAACTTGAGAATCCAAAATTTCAGGATTGGGGGTCTGGATCTGGCCTGGAATGTTTTTAATTTGCTTACAGAGTTGGTCTACGAGTAAAGTTGAAAAAATGTGACACACTGACATTTACATTTATTATACAGATTATAATAATGTAATTAACCAATTACTGCCTGAAGTTTCTTTAACACTTCAGCTCTTTTTGCCTAATCTAATGTGATGGCTAATGGTAAACTTAGGGCTGACAGATTTAAAATTTTAGTTGACTTCCTATCAAAAATATTGGACAGCATACAGAAAATAGTTAAATAGTTTCAGTATCCTCATTTAGTTGAAGTTCATTAAACCAAACAAGCTACGATACTTATTGATTATTAAGTTTAGAAGGTGGTCCCCAAATCTTTGATATATTGTGTATATATATATATATATATATATACATATTTTTTATAAGTAAGTTCACATATTTTAGGATTAAATAGGAAGTTAGGCATACTCACTGAATACAGTTTATACAAAAGGTCATCTACAAACCCTCCAACACCATAATTTTAGCAAACAACTAACCCGAAACTACTAGATGTCATCAGTAAATACACATTCACACAAAAAATATCCTCCAAAACATCCAACTTCATTTTAATTCTCATTGAGAATGGACACGGGTGAGTCTGAAAATTTCAACTATTAAAATCTTTTCTCATAATTTTATTTGCTCTAAAGGCATAGTAATATACAACATTATTATCATTATTATTATTATTGTTATTTTTGTTGCCATATTTATTACAACATTTTAGCCGTTGTATGCTCCAGCCTTCTTCATGTGGTTGGAATGTTGAACTGAACCCTTTATTTCGCTCACTGGGGTAGACTGTTCTAGATCCACGTGCCATGTCTAATGGATGGCAGTTGTCAGTTATCTCCTGTTAATTCCTCTCTCCAAGTTCTCCACTGCCTTAAGCAGATATTGAACTCACACTCTTTGGGTCCTGTCACTGAATCTAATGTCTTTTATCCACTGAATAAAAACACTAGAGGAAAAACTATTCTTAGCCAACATGATTCCGTCCTCTGAGAGAATTTATTGAGGCAAAGGTAAGGATTTATTTTGCTGCACATGTTTATATACAAGAGTAAAGATGTCATTGGTTTATCAAAGCTTTTAAATTTGAGGATGTTCATGAATATTCATCAGGTGGGTGAAAGGTCATTCAAAACATATGGAGGACACAAAGTGCCATAATTGAAAGTCTGGTAAAACAAAAGTGAATGAGTAATATTCAAGAATACATTTTTTTTATCCACTCTATCCCAAAATAATTTACACACTCACATATATATATATATATATATATATATATATATATATATATATATATATAAACAAAACTGTTTCTAGCTGCAAAATATTTAATGAAACCAAATTTAGACATAATCAAGCTGTCATAAAGAGTAAATTCCATCAGACATTAACTTATCTAAAAGAAATGACTGACAATAAATCTAAGACTAGAAAAAGGAAGGTTATATGGTTCAACCCTCCATTCTGCAAATTAACCAACATTAATATAGGAAAGTACTTCTTAAATTTAATAGATAAACACTTTAGTAATAATAATTTTTTTCAATATTTCATTATATATTTTTTCGATACTATTTAAAATTTTTTAGGTTGTTTTTAATTTTAAATTATGAATTTAAGATTTAAAATTTTAAATTTAAAATTTAAAATTTTAGATTTTAATTATTAATTTCTTACTTTTTAGTTGTAATTAATAATATTAATATTCTTATTTATTTTATATTCACATTATATTATTTTTCCTTTTCTCCTATTCTATTTTGTTGATAATTTTTTAAATTAATGTCAAACGTTAACTGCAAAGTATATCATCTGTGTTTTTCTAGATTAACTGCAATAGGTCTATATATGTTAATTTATTCTTCCTTTTCTTCTTTCTCCACTTTTTTCCTCCCACCCCTGCTTCCACATTTGCTTTCTTATATCTTTTCTTTTTTTTTCTCTTTGTCTCATTCCCTGTAAGATGACTTATTAAATAGGTCAATGTCTGGTCCTTAACCCCATCTCCCATACTCTTAAGTATTTTAATAAAAAGAAATTTAAAATTATTCCTATCTCTCCCTTCCTTCTCTAATTTTGACCATATCTGTCATCCTCCTCCTCCTCCACCTCTCTCTATCACCTTACATCAACTTAAACTACCCGTCAAACATGTATAAAAATAATATGTAAATTTAAAACCATTTTTAATGCTTGGAAATGTGATCTGAAGAACCAGGAAAAAAAAACACCTTCCTGGGTAAATAAAGTATAATCAATGGACCCTTAAAGTTGTGTTTTTTCTAATTTTAATTAAATTTATATATATATATATATATATATATATATATATAAAATTGCACTTTTAAAATATGTATCAGCTATCTATAAATCTTGTATGCTTTGTCAACAAGATATGCAGTACTGACTGCACCAGATGCACTTCACAAATGGATTTTATTTTTTTATAAATTTATCTAAGTGCAGCAGCTGGTTGCAAGAATAGCAAATTTTGTGCATCATTCATTTGCACCTGCATACTGCATGTTACTGCTTTTCTCTAAGAAAACTTTTACTATGTTTACCAACCTAACCTGTTTAAATAATATTCACTACCATAAAATAAGAGTTTCTGTAAATTTTATAGGCATAAAAATGTATTCAGACTCTCCTTAAATAGTTTCTTCATCAACATTTTTAATATTCCTTGGCATATTCATCAGCTATGAAAGAAAATATATAATTTTGAGATTTGTCTCCATACAAAATTTGCATTAAATAACCCAAGACAGTTTGATATTGCCTAAAACTAACCAACCTTATTGACATATATCTACTGTTCTCTTAACAGCAATAAAATACATAAGATATATTAGGTATGTGTAAAAGATTTCAGGATGTTTTATTATAATTAGTTAATTAACTATTGACATGAAGTGGAAAAATTATATTGAACCACCTGCTGAGTCTGCTACTCAGTAAACTAGTACTGTAATATTAAATGTAGTCAGTCAAATGTCTCATCTTTGGAAAGACGAATTAGCTTTCAGATTTTATAGTCAAGCCTCTTCTGCCTCTGCACAGCTCATTTGTGGGAGGATAAATCAAACAGAAAAAGAAAGTATATAATTTGCTTTTTCACATACAGACTGATCAAGAAACAAAATTTTAAACTTTCCTTCTAGTTAGATTCTTATCATAATTTAAAATATGCATAAACTGATTTGTTTTTTTTTTACAGATTATTTAAAGACAGACATTATTAGATTGTAAGGATATTTTGAAGATAATAATGATTTACTGATAAAAGTCCTATTAACTTATAGCTGGGAGGAGAAGACATAGATTGTTACCTTTTCCAAGTGTAGTTTCACGTAAGTGAATATAATGAACCTGACTAGAATTGGAACTTGGGTCTCTAATTTCCAATTATGAACTGTTATTCATTATATCATTCACACATCCAAGCTTACAGTACCTGATCTTCCTGCGCTGTGATCCACCTAAGTACTGACCAGGGTCGACATTGCTTAACTTCAGTGATTATCCGAGAACCAGTGTTTTAATGTGATATGGCCATAAGCCAAAATACACATGAAGAATCCCTCTCTTTAAAAGAATTGACACAATACCAAATTGACTAGTCAGGAGTCATTACATTCAGATATGTTTATAAGGGCAAATATTTGAAAAAAAAGGCAACAAGAGTAACAGGTTATTTTAAATATATATATATATATATATATATATATATATATATATATATATATATATATATATAATGGTATAATTGTAATTATATATATATATATATATATAATGGTATAATTGTAATTATATATATATATATATATATATAATGGTATAATTGTAATTTTATATATATATATATATATATAATGGTATAATTGTAATTATATATATATATATATATATATATATATATATATAATGGTATAATTGTAATTATATATATATATATATATATATATATATATATATATATATATATATATAATGGTATAATTGTAATTATATATATATATATTTATATATATAATGGTATAATTGTAATTATATATATATATATATATATATATATATATATATATAATGGTATAATTGTAATTATATATATATATATATATATATATATATATAATGGTATAATTGTAATTTTATATATATATATATATATATATATATATATATAATGGTATAATTGTAATTATATATATATATATATATAATGGTATAATTGTAATTATATATATATATATATATATATATATATAATGGTATAATTGTAATTATATATATATATATATATATATAATGGTATAATTGTAATTATATATATATATATATATATATAATGGTATAATTGTAATTATATATATATATATATATATATATATATATATAATGGTATAATTGTAATTATATATATATATATATATATATATATATATATATAATGGTATAATTGTAATTATATATATATATATATATATATAATGGTATAATTGTAATTATATATATATATATATATATATAATGGTATAATTGTAATTATATATATATATATATATATATATAATGGTATAATTGTAATTATATATATATATATATATATATATAATGGTATAATTGTAATTATATATATATATATATATATATATAATGGTATAATTGTAATTATATATATATATATATATATATATATATATATATATATATATATATATATATATAATTATTTATTCGTAAATTATAACTTAAATATGTTATAAAATCACTACAAAAATAACCATTTTGTTTCAACACTTCTGGTGTCTTATCAAGTGATAATATATTTGCTCTACTCTGTATTGAGCACTCTTTTAAGAATAGTATTTTTAGGTTATTGGAATTTATTCTGTATACACCAATCCTATACTTGGGTATATATATATATATATATATATATATATATATAACGGTATAATTGTAATTATATATATATATAATTACAAGTATACCATTATACCAAATAAAATGAAGCAACAAGAGAAAAAAAATTAAATTAAATATATAGTACACACATACTCATGCATAAAGAAACATTTTAGTTGGTCAAATGACTTGTCTTTTGGTGATTTTGCATCAGTTAACAGAGGAATTATCTTTCAGATTTTATAGCCAAGCCACCTCTGCCCTTGGTGGGTTTTGCTGAAAAGTGAAACAGATAAAGAAAGTATATATTCTAGTTCACGTGAAAGCCAACCAAGAAACAAAATTCAAAACTTTCTTTCAAGTTAGATACTTAACAAAATATAAAATACAGATTAATTCATCTCTTTAAAAGAATTGACACAATACCAAACTGACCAGTTAGAAATCATTGCATTTGGATATGTCTGTGAGAGCAAGTACTTTAACTGATAGAAATTTCTCATCCCAGATTGAATTGCTAGTAAGTATTCCAATAGTTCACTCTGCTATTGCCATTGGTACCATGCAATCCAGTACTATCTGCCAATATAGGTCAACAAGTTCCCCTACCAGGCCTTTTTCTAGTGAGGAAGATGATTAGACAGTCAACAAGAATAAAAACAAGACCTGTCAAAAAGCTGATGAACTTTTTTATAGGGTCAACAGCCATCTAGCATAATGAGGTAGACTGGACTGTATTGCTGTGTATACGGCCAATGTGGTAATGGCATGGTATCACTGGATGAAGGACTGAAGTCAATGACCAGGGCAGAGTGTTACATTTTGATGCAACCAATGACCATGACTAAGGTGAGCATTCAAGTTGCATGACATCCACTGTGGTTTGACCTAGTCAACTTGCCCAAGACAGACTATGCGTGAATGAATGCCCCTCTGCTTTCAACCTAGATATGTAGAATGAACTGATCAGGTGCTTAGCTGTGTAGTGATCCTTAGACCACACATGGTCATAGGACTGTTGATAATGATACCACAGGTTATGTTTCTTGAAAAAGTACTGAATACAATATAGCAAGTGTTTGAGTTTTAATAAACATGTTGAACTTAGTTCCATAATTTGACATACTGCTGTAAATATGATACTCTCAACAAGGTATCAGCCATATTTAAACTTTCACAAGAACAAAGACAAAAAAAATCAGCTAAAAGGTATTGCTATTTTTTTTTAGTTACTTCCAATCTTTGCCAAAGAGTAATGTGATGATTTTGGTTTACTTTTCCTTTGTATACTTTGTCAAGCCATTCATTTTCTGTCTGCTTGAAATACCTTGAATTGCAACTACTACTCAAGGTGATGCTGACCAGGTGCTATGAAAAGAAATTAACATCAACAAACTCAGAAGCTCTGCTGCCTGCCTATGGCGACAGACAGGCCAACCAATGGCAGCCATACCCTTCCACTTTGCCTATAAACACGTTTCAGATTTTAATGCCTGTGCACATAAAGATGGAGACCTAAACATTAATAGCCAAACATATTCACCCAACCTTGTTTGACTGGAGGCAAATTTTACATAGTTAATGTATTATAAAAGAATCATACACTTAATCTATCTTAGATATTTTATCTAAACACCATCCTACTACTTACTTTGAAATGATAAGAGTGAGATAGAGCTATGAACAGAAGGTTGTGAATTATGAGAAAAAGATTGAAATAATGAAAAGATAGCTTGAGCACTGCCAAACATAAGTTTCTGGATAGGAGTTTAACTCGTTTCAGAAGTTTCTTTCTATTGATGATAAGTGTAATTTATTTTAGTAGCCAAAGAAAGTATCAAACCAATTACTGCAATAAAAAGCTGACATAAAAAAAATCAACGAAAAATATTAATACAATAGTAGTAACACTGGATAAAGAAGACAGTTGAGCGAACAGAAATGTAGTTCTCCAGAAGAATATTGAGGAAATCTTAAGGAAAATGGAAACAAAAAGCAAACTCATGCTTAGAATCAGAAAGAGACAATTAAAATTTTTTGGACACATAATGATAAAAGAGAACTTAGAGCATTTGACACTTACAGGACATATTGAAGGCAAGAGGGACAGAGAGAAACAATGAGTAATATACCTAACAAGCTTCTGTAAATTGATGGAAGAACAGGGGTTGGGAGGGAGACTAAGGAGACAAACATTACTTAGAGCTATGGAATATAGTAAGTTGTGAAGACACATGTTCACCCATGTCCTGAAGAGGTATAGCTCATAAAGAAAGAAGAATTGTGAACATAAAGAATTAGAGTCCTGTGGGGCTGGGGCACTTTCACAGCATTAATACCATGGAGTTTTCAAGCAAATTATATGAGATATTAAGGATATATCATTTAGTTCTCAATTTTCTTGTTATGTATTGTCATGAGTGTTCTTTCTGGTTTTTATAGGATAAATAAAAATGGCAAAAAGAAAAGGTTTTATCTTGAAAAATCAAATTAAGAGGTTAATATTAAAAAAAAGAAATTATAAGTGTTTAACTTTTGAAATTGTCCAGCACGGGTTCCAGAGGTAAATCATTTTATAGAGTCAACAGCCATTTAGCATAATGAGGTAGACTGGACTGTATAGCCATGTATGCAGCCAGTGTGGTAATGATATGGTATCACTGGGTGGAGGGCTGAAGTCAATGGCCAAAGCAGAGGGTTGCTTCGATGTAACCAATGGCCAAATGTCTCTGACCAAAGTGAGTCTTCAAGTTGCAGGACATCTGCTGTAGTTTGACCCAGTCTACTTGCTCAAACACACTATGCATGAATGCTCTCAACCCAGATATGTTTAATGAACTGGTCAGATTTTATCTAGAAAAATCAAATTAAAAGACTAATATTAAAAGACATTATTGCCATATTCACATGTGAATATGGCAATAAAGATAAGGACAACATCCTGAATAATGTAAATAATTACAATACCTCTTCTCAGAAATATAGACAGATAATGTAATTTTCCTTGTTATGGTCTAACTTCAGATTTCCTCATTACTCATATATTCTGCCCAAGAAGCCATTTCTGATTTAGATGACTGGTTGGAGAGCATACTGATGCAGAATGTTATAATAAAAAACAACAGTAATATACTAATATAATAATAGACGAGAATAGGTAATAATACATATTAATCAAAGTAATACATAATCTATTTATCTATGTATCTTTTTATGACATTCACCATATTTGGGACCATAGTGTTATTGTCAATTCATCATCTTGTAAATGACTGCATTGAATGTACTTTGTCAGGGCTACAGACAGTTTTCAATTCAAAGTTTTCTATTTACACTATTTAAATTGTTGAGGCTGTTGTCCTCATCTTTAGTGTCATATTCATGATGTTTCAGCTGTTGTACGCTCCAGCCTTCATCAGGTGATATATGTTGGAATTTCAAACTGAACCCTTTATTATATCCACTGGGGTAGATTGTTCTAGTTCCACATGCCATGACTTTTCTGAATAATTCAATTTCAGTTATTTCCCTTTAGTAACTCAACTCAAGTTTTTGTTCAATTCTACCGTGACCAGGTACTAAATTCATGTATTACTTCAGCCAATGCTTTTATTCACTGGGCCAGATGTTCAAAGTTTTTCTTCTTCTAGACTGGTTACCAACCACAGCTATAGAACCAAGTCTGTTCAGTTATTTAACCCATAGCTAGTGGGAGAAGAGATGGATTCATAACTTTCCCAAGGATATCTGTGTAAAAGTGAATGTAACAAACTCAACACAAATTGCAATTCAGCTTACCGATTTCTTGTTCTGAGTCACTAACCATTACAGCACCTGTATACACCTTAATAATAAATAATATATAGTACTGACAGTTACCTAATAATATATAATAAACAATGTGTTTCATATCTTTCTTTTCAGAAAGCAACTTAGCTACACTAACCTATTTAGCAAAAGTAATGATATATACCATGCCATTTTCAGCATTAGAAATTTGACCGATTTTTTATCACTTTTGTATTCTGTATTCCTTCTTCTGCCAAGATGGAAGTGACTATCAACTTTTTCTGGATTTTATGAATAAGCAGAAGATTACTTAGTGTTTTCATTGATATCTTCTGAAAGAAATCTCTAATAATCTTCATGAAAAAGTATTGGCTTGAAAACTAATAAGAAAAATCTGTTGCCATTTCTTTGTATCAAATTTCTCTTTTACAAATGCATATCCCAAAAAGGAATTAATAACTTGTTTTGTAACATGACAAGAATATTACTGAAATATGTCGTAATCCTTTTCATACTGTATGTGTGTGTATGCATTATTTTACTCTATCTCACACACACATCATATATATATATATATATATATATATATATATATATATATATATATTTCTACGAATGCAAGTAGATGGCTTTTGCAAATGCAAGAAAAACGAGTGATTGCTGCATAAACACACACACTCTTATATATCTATATATGTAATAAAATATAGTTTTAAGTTATGTTATATTTTGGGGTTAAAGTGTTCAATATCAGGGATAGAGTGTATGTAAATATAAAAGTGTACATTGAAGTCAACACCCAGAAACGGCAGGGTGTTTCATGCTTAGCCTCTGCATGCTGACTTCAATGCCTACTTTTATTTTATATATATATATATATATATATATATATATATATACACACACTGATGTAAATATCTGCTATCTTTTGTTTATATGGCAATGCCATCATTTTTTTCTATTGGTTAATAAAAATAAGTCTTAGATATTTTTAAAATCTTCATGAAAATATTTTTTAAATTGCCTGAAAATCAAGTATATATCTAATAATTCATATCAATATTTATTTCAGACAGCTTTTTTTAGTGTAATGTAATGATAAAATTATTTTATAAAATATCAGAACTTGAATTTTCATCTCATTTTTTTTGGGGGGGGGGACAAAGATTATGTACTGCATCTTTTATTAAGAAATGACTTACATTGGCAAATAATATTAACCAAAATACGTCTTGCTGGACACTAGCAAACGAAAAAAAAAAAAAATTTTCATGGCATGAAAAAAATAAGCTTTTTCATTTTTTTTCCATTGTCGGCAATTATGCAATTTCATACAAAAGCCTTCATTTGCATTTCAAGTGGTTGTGATCAATGCCTGCAAGCTCAATCTGTATTCCGTTTGGAAAATTCAGCTGCTAGGGTGATGGGAATTAAAATTTATGGATGGCAGATTTGTTCTAATTCCTGGAAATTAATTGCCAAGCAACCAGATGATCATTCATTCTTTTGTTGCTTGGTTACTGGTTAAGAATGAATAATATGACCACGGGAAAATGCCTGTTTGGGGAAAATAATTATCAAACAAAAATTCAGGGATGTGTAATTTCTGGTTTTTCAAACAGATAATTACACCCCATCTATTGTTATATGAATTTATGATACTTCTAATGATCTTCAAGCTTCTAACTGATGAATGAGATCAGTGAGAATGCTAAGAAGAAGATTTTAGGAAAGTACATCTTAATTTTCATATTATGCAGTATTATATCAATGATGATTCTTTCAGTTTGTACATTTTCAAGAAAATGGTAATTAAAAGTAAAATATTAACAACTTCTTGGGCAATTGAGCTGTATAATGTCCATGAAAATTCCTTTTTTTCTCAAAGAAGCAAACATTTAATAATTTGTATCTTATATGACTCACCATTATCTTATAAACAGATGTTATTTAAAGAAATAATAAATAAATCTATTTTTAAGAAGTTGGTAAATTATTAAGCATGAATGCATGACTGCAAAATATTTTCCCCTCCCCAATTTATAGTAAGGAGTGTACAAATACATGCTGGGATTTCTTCCTAGTCAATAAGATAGGCCATTCACCGGTTTCATCTGACTCAGTCCTGATCTGTCTTGTCTTGAAGTCAGATGGCTACATTCACTTATCCAAACTTGCTTTTGTGTGTCAACCCCAGTTCTTAGTTTGTTAACATATTGCCATATTACTGTTGCTTCGCCTTATTACTGTTAATTTGCCTTGAATATATTATTTGCCTGCTTTATATTATTTTTTGCCCTGTTCCTTTCTTTTCTTTTTCTTGTTATTACTTAATTGCAAACTTTGTCAATTCTGTTTGTTGGACTGATCTGTCATTTAAGCATGTCCACTAACTCTGCAAAGAGACAATTATTTCTGTCACAAGAAAGGTGTTGATTATCTTTGAAGTACTGAATCCTTGAAGTTGACAATTAAATTATTTATAAATATATGAGATGAAGCTTTAAATTTTAAGGTGTTATTCTCGTAATTTCTAATTTATGTAGACATTTGGGTCAATAGATTTTCATCTTATATGTTCATTAATTTAGATTTTTAAATTGAATAGAATTACTTTAGATCAATTTGCTTCATAAGGTTGAAGATAAGTTATTAATATTGAAAGAATTATTTAAATATTTTTTTTATTATTTTAGATAGTCTATATACCTATTGTCCAGTTCACACTCTTCCACAGTCTTTTTGAAGAGGAATAGACCATGTTTAGGATTGTATTTCCAGTCCCTTCCATAGTCTACTTCAACTCTATATTTCTAACATCTCTGCCTAAACACTGACATTTTATTTACTATTTAGTTACTTTTTTTGTTCTATCCTCAATCAGAGTAGATAGGTTTGTTTATTGTATGGTTCGCATTCCTCCATGATATTTTGAACAGAAATAGAGGTTTATTGGGTTTCCAGTTCATTCTAAAGTCTTTTTTTCTCTTTCATTTCTAGTTGCCCCTTGTGTCTTAGTGTGATTATCATCTTGTTTTGGGTGAAATGATTAAAAAGAAAAATTAATACTTTTCAGCTGGTACATTCAGCAGATTTCCTGGGAGCCTTTCTCATAGTTACAGTATTGTTGGTCATTTCAGAATCGAATGTGTTTTGGAGAACCACAAAGAACTTAACAATGGACAATGATTCCAAATGAAGATTGTGAAAAAACAAAGTGAACTGTGACAGAAAACAACCAAGGCTGATAAGGACAGTCTAGGGGATTTATTGTTCTTCTTTATCCATGATTTTATATGAAAGAAAAAAAAAAAAACTTTTTGTAATCATTAAATCTTACCTAATCAGAAATTAAATAATCAATGCAATAGACAATTGAAAGTTGAATTTCAATATTAAATTGCAATTAATTCAACCAGTACTATAAAAATTGATCAATTATTTTATTCTGTTTGTCCTTGATTGCATCAAGCTATACTGCATTCCAAAAAAGAACTAACTCTCGTCTTCTTGCTCTCCAGCCAATTTTAATCCTCCCAAATTTAAATGCAATGTCGATTGCTATCTACTATCCTCCTGATTACTCTTTTCTTTTCCTGCTCATTAGTAAAGTTTCTGTTCCTAATTCCTCCACACTCAGTAATGCCTTGTGCCTTAGTTGCTTTCCTTCCTTGCTTGGGATAAAAATGATTAAAAAAAACCCTAAAAAACAAATCTACCAATAGAATCTACCTAAATGAATCTACTAAGAGAAGACAACAACCTTACTTTCCCTCCTGAGGCCAATGTACCAATGATAAGGTGGAGGGGAAATCTGCTGATGACATAGATATTCATAGTTGGGATAAGAATGATCTTGAACAGAAAATAAGCATCCTCTACCAAGTGTTCCGAGAAATAGGACTTAAGTTAAACCTTTCCAAAACAGAAACTATGATCTGGAATTAGAATGAAAGAAAATGAATGCGCCTACCATGAATCTATCATAAATTCAAGATATTGTATAGTAAATATTAAACACTCCAAATACCTCAGCATATGGATCAGTTATAACAAATTTAACCAATTGATTTGTTTTCTACAGCTTGCAAGTTAATTACAAGCAGAAGATATTTTTTAAATGATAAGAATTTTTTTTTGAGTTGATAATGATTCAGTGATATAAGTCTTACTAATTAATCCATAGCAGAGGGGAGAGGAGGTAGATTCATACCTTTCTCAAGGGTATTTGCATATGTGAATATAACAAACCCAACTGAAATTGGAACTCAGCTCTGTGGTTAACAATACTGTGCCATTATCCAATACACCACTTGAACATCCGAATAGTGCAATATTTTCAGATATTTCTGAACACTGAAAATATATTTCTTCATCCAAAATAAATACTGCAAATTTGTGTCTGGTTTATTTGTTGGTATTGAAGATATTATTTTATTTCTTGAAATAATTTTTGAAAATTTATCCTGCAGCCTGAAGGTCAAAGGTTAAATTCTGTTTGATTTAATTTTATTGTTATTTTTTGTTTAATTTTAAAAGTCAGAATTGGTCTTATTTTTTAAAATGAGAGAATCACTGATACCAGGATTTTGGTTGATTTGTTTTTTACGGCTTGTCAACATTTTGTGGATTATTTAAAGCTGAAACATATTTTGGATGGTAAGAATAATTTTTATTTTTTTGGTGAGTGAATATTGCATGAAAAACTTTTTTTCAGATACCAATAATTTTTCAGGATACAACTACTACTATTTATCCCATAGTTTGAGGAGAAGAAATGGATTCATACCTTTCCCAAGGGTATTTGTCTATAAGTGAATGTAGCAAACTTGCCTGGAATTCAAACTTGGCCCTCTGATTATTCATTCATTTCACACATCCGCCTGATACCAGGAAAAACTGTGTTTTTATTTGGAATTGGTTTTCCAACTATATTACAATAGAAGTAAAACAAATAATTTTTTCAGGGTGTATCTGTGACAATGGAGTGTCAGAGAAACATTAGTAATTACTAAAGAAACATCAACTGGAAAGTTAAGTCTAAAATATATTTATAGATGCTGACACAACTTTGCAATGTGACACTTTGAGTGATAATAATATTAGTGCCTTGTGTTTCTATGTATTATGATCAGACTCAAATGACAAAGTTCACCAACCTAATTTTTCCCATGGTGACTTTCAAGATATATATCTGTGACACAGGCTCTGTGAGATCAAATCTAGATGTGATCACCATTCATCAAAGATACAGCATATCATTTCAAACTAAATGCAGCAATTTTTAGCAAAAATGATTCAGATATTGAGCTTTCGGTGAAGCACAAAAAAAAACTGTGACCACCAAAATGGCAGGCGAGATAAAGTTAAATTCAACTTTCTAGGTCATTGGAGATAGAATTTTTTCTGTTTTGCTTGTAAAATACTGTGCAACTGTAAAAGAACATTTTCAGGATTAAAATTTTTCAGTTTTTTAAATGTAAAAACCGCTTAAAAACTATAACAAAAACTATCAGTAGTGAATAATGCATTCTTGCTTCAAAGAATAATGCAATCAAAGAAATAAACTCAAAGCTGTTCTTATAGATTTCTGTGGATTATCAGCTGTAGATATCAGCTGAAGAAATTCCATAGAGTTCTGAGACTGTACAAAACCCATCTCAGCATGAGTTTGCTGGTATTCTTTTTCATACGTTTTGACTAAAATTTGTGCAATGCAATTCACCTAAATGTCAAATCGATTGTCCTATATATCATCAAATTAACTACCCTAACTGGTGTGCACAAAAAGGAGGATATATTAATTCAAAGATTCCCATACTTATAACAGATTTACCATTTCTATTCAAGTGATTTCAATTCCTAGTTAGGCTTGGCTTTACTATGACCATCAGGATAAAAGGAAACACTTTCAAGACTGTTCACATGCATTTCCCATATATTGCTCTGTGTTGGATGTTCTAGGGTTGGATCAAATATTTCAAACTGCCACCCAATAAGAGAATTACAAGTGATGTGTATCTGGAAGCATAATCAAAATAAAGAATGACATCATTTGTTTTGTTTTGCTTTCTATGTCATTTGCAACTCTACACCTTCTTTCTTTCATATGCAATGTTGCTACTATATCACTACTTCCATGGTGAATGTTCAGATAAGTGCCACTTTTTAGTTCCATCACTTCAGACATTTACAGCTTACCTTGCTCTATCCATGGAGTCAAATCAAATACACATTTCCTCTGCATTCCATTTGTAAGTAGGAAGTTTAAACATTTTTTTTTTTTTACTAAGAATTACAACTTTTTGGAACAAACTCTAACATGGATACTTTCCTGAACACTACATTCTTAACTCCTGCAAATCAAGAGCCAATTGCAATCTGTTCTTCTTATCCTTATAATCTTCACTTCTTCCCACATTCATATCACATACCTAATTTAGTAACCCTCTTCCATGAGTGGCACTTCAGTATTTTTACGTGGCATGTTTAAATAGCATCTACTTTTTCACATCTAAATAGAAATTGGAGAGTCAATTTCAAATTCCAGTTGGGTTTGTTACTTACATGCAAATACCCTTAGGAATGGTAGGACACCATCTCCTACCCCCTCAGATGTGGGTTAAATAGTAAGGCTTGTATTTGGAAAAATAATTATTTTTAAAAAAAATGGCTAATGCAATATCCACTAGAAAACAAAATTCAATATATTTTTCAACTTTAAATAACCCATAAAGGGTTTAAATGATGTGAAAAAAAAAAAACAATACAAAAATGTGTAATTAATGTTAATATTTTTTCATTGTTGTGCTATGTAAGAACTATACAAATTAAAATATTTTTCATGTACTTTTGTTATATTTGATGTTAGTTTTCCCACAAAGAACAGTTGGTATTCTTACTAATAAACAGTAGTTAGTTTTAAGAGTTAGCAACTGGAATAAGTGAAAATAGTTATAAAAGCAAAATTCATTTGATGATCACCAGGGAAGTAAGAAACTTTTAACAAACAGGAAAAAAAATCATAACATATCTCATTGGTTGCTATGTTCTCAACCTTATCCCCCCTTGGTTAAAGGAACACATTTTCTTGTTTAGACAAACCTGCTTGATTTCTTAATGGCTACATGGTTCTATGTACATGTAGCCACATGTTAAATACAGTCTTGGTATTTTAGGCTTATAAATTTTAATGATGCCAAAACACAACTGCTTTTATTGAACTATCTTTTCTGCCTGCCTGGTTGATACTAACTTCCAGGTGAGTAAATCTTTGGATCTTCTTGGGCTCATGTTATCCAATAACTTCATGCAGAGTGATTATATTGAATCAACTGCTAGCCCTACTGCTAAAAAATTGGTTCATTCTTTTGTGCCAGAATGTTTCTCCTCATAATCCATCTTTCACATTTATAAATTTACCATTCGTCCGTGCATATTGTATATTGCTGCCATATCTAGTTTGGCGCTCCTACTATATATCTCAAGATTCTTGACCAAATTCAAAGAAGAATGTAATTTAACCTGACATGGCATTTCAACTGTAGTCACTTTCTCCCCAACTTCACATGGCTTCAATCTGCTGCCGTATCTGGTCTGGTGCTCCTGCTATGCTTGTTAAGATTCTTGGCAAAATCCAGAGAAGGGTATGTAATATTTACAGTCAATCCTGACCAGGCATCTCATCTTCAGCCACTTTCTCAGCAATATGACGTGGCTTCCCTTTATCTGTTCTACAAATATTTTTATGCCATTTGTTCTGATGAACTTCCTCCTTGGTGTCTTGAATGCATGAATTTAAGTGTGCTATGAGATTGGCAAATAGCTTTCACCATTTTACTATTGAGCTAGCTAGAAGCAACTGTATATTCTATTCTAATAGTTTCTTTTCTTGCAGTTCTTGCTTATAGAACTTCTTTTGGATTTCTTGCTTTCCTAGCACCTTTGTTATGTGCCATGCGTGATACACACTTAGACAATCATGTATCTTTTGATATATGACTGATAAGGCAGAATTTTTTCCTGCAGTAGGTTGCCATTTCTTTCTGCAGTAGATCAATTGCCATCAAAGGGTATAAAACCTGGTCTGTCCTGCTATTTACCCATAGCTGGCGGGTAGAAGAAGAGGATTCATACCTTTCCCAAGAAAGCACGTAATTGAATGTAATGAATTCAACTGGAATTCGAACTCAGCTCTCCGATTCCTCAATCCGAGCTGCTATCCATTACTCCACCACACATTCTTCAAAAAATTTAAATGTAACACCAATCACCATCTTCTGTCTTCCTAAAGCCTGTTTTTTTATTGCCCTTTTTCCTCATTAAATTCTCTTTCACTCCCAGTAGTCCTCTTGTGTCTTAGTGGCATTATTGCTTTGCTTAGGGCAAAATGGTGAAAAATAAAAAACATTTCATGAAAGGTTTACAATGACGTGATAAGCTGATTTCTAGATACACACTGGCAACAAAAATTAAGAATTTTCTTACTTTTTAAGCCTATCTTCTCATTTCATTAAAGAATAAAATAACTACAAGTATATAAATGTCTAATGAGGTAGAGCTAGGGAAGAAAGATTTATTCTCCTATTTGTACTTCTCCTGTTATGGGCATTATTATATCTGTAATATAATAACATTGTATTGGAATGGCTGAAAGGAAATAGAATAACTAACATACTTTGTTCTCAGAGAGACTTTTACGTTACTAAGACATACACAAAACTATATATACATATATGCATGTGTCCCACACAGAGAATAATATGTCATATATATCTACAAGACTAAGCATAGTGTAAGAAGAAACAAAAAGGAAGGGTCTTACATATAATATGGAGATACTCCTAGACATGGAGAAGCCATTTTTAGGACTTCTGATTCAAATGGGTCAAATTCATCTCTGTCCCAGGTAAGGACATATTTCACAAACAGGAAACAGCGAGTCTTTGGTTTTCCCAAATTGAAGACTGCGAGTTGAAATTTCATTCTATATCTGAGAAAGATATATTCTCAAAGGGATATGTCACTATGAACTTGTAAGCCACTGGGGAGGCAGGTTTAGCCTCTGCCCATGCCATGGGTGGGTGCAAGCTAAAGAAAACAATTTTACTGTTTGGTTGCTGTAGACACACTGTCAAATTTGACTGCAGCTTTGACTGTATAGAGTGAGGTGACCTATGTGACTTATCACCACTAAAGGGAGATTAGCACCTTCTGTAATTTACAAATGAAATGTTATTGTAATGCATCTTATATCATTACACTGTCTTATGCCATTAACCAACTTCCTGCTTTGAGTACCTGTTCATCTTGTTTCATCGTCTCATCCCTTTAATTTTGATGATTAACAGAATTGAAACCCAGCTTGTCTTCTTTACAATCCTTAATCTCCAGTCAGAGTATTATTGCCAGCAGAGTTGTAAACCATTAACTGCTCATATAAGACTTTATAAAGAATAGATTCAAGTAATAAAAGTAATATCATTCATTGGCTAATTCTAAAAGTGATTTACTTCATTACTGTAATAGTAAAAGATATACTGTAGGCTTCATTGTGTCTTGCATAGATTTGCATAGGAATAGATTCAATCACTTCCAAACTCTTTCAGCAGTGGAATGGTGAATCAACATGCCAAGAATTGTTGATATGTTTTTAATGAGTCTAGAAAGCAAAAAGCAATGGCTATAAAACATTTCATAAGACCATTTTTTTTTTAATTAGAATCAAATGTGATCAAAGAATCACACAGTCTGGACAAGAACCATTAAGTAAATCAAAGAAATTGGAAAGGTTAAATGGTGTTTATTTCACAACTTGAATAATGGTAAAATAAATGCTTTTCTTTCAACTGGCTGCTTCACTTGCTCCATCCTGATGTCTTTGAAAGCAGATATATCATTGTCTGTGATCCAGAATTATATTACAGCTTTACATCAAGATCATTATAAAGAAAGGAAAGATATGTAATAATGCAATACCATGCTACTGAAAGCATCAATCAAACAGTGACATATTTAATGAGGAAGATAATCAGTTATTTTATTTTATTTTTGATGTAGATGATTATATAGAAAATAATAAAAAGTGTAGGTGAATAGTGATGGATAGAGAAACAGTTTGAAAATATTTCCAGTACTTTGAAAATTTTAACAGTGCTGCCTGAAAGTAACTTTTGATAAACATCTTCTTTTTGACATTCATCTTCTATAATCTAAGATTTATCCAAGCTAAAAGTGATTTTCACTTTGTTGTACTGTTTTTAAAATTTCAGATAAATTTTTATGCAGACCAAGTTTTGTTAATAAAATAATATTAAATAAGTTACCCCATGCATCATTGAAGCTTCAAGAATTTCAAGTGAAATTTAGAGTTCAAATCCTGCCACTGGCAACTGCTTTTTGTTGCATATATCATCTTTTCGTTTTATATTAACTAATAAAGATATCTTTCTGATTCGAAAATACATTTTATTAGACATGTCAGCACTCTTTGCTGACAAAAGACTGTTCAGCTTCAACACATGACTGCCAACCAATCAACACCTCAAGAGTGTCGATTTCAACCCTGAAGAAAGGCGTACATAACCCTGTCAACAACACTCCACTTGGCTTCACTAATCTGACCTAGTCCTCTCTCCTGACACCAAACATTACCTCAGCCAACTAACCCAACAAATCAGTCAACTCCTGACCTTACTGATGACACCCTTACATCTAACTGCTTCCATTACCAATGGCAACTAAAGATCTGCATATTAACAATTTCTGCTACCTTTGACACAACTATATATATATTCTGAATTTGGTCAATATACACTGTTCAAATTTTAATCCTTTGTTTGTTCTTTCTCTTGTAACCAAATTTCTTTTATAACATGCACACAATAAATGTTCATTTTAAATTTATTAATGTCCATTACTGTATTTAAAATTCAAATATATACAGTAATCCAAATCCAGTAGCAAAAACTGATTTTGAACAAAAATCAACATCCTCTACTTTTCCTTACTAATCCATGTGTGTCACCTCGCTTTTATGATTTTCAATTGTGTATATGGCCTGTTTTGCAAATGAACGCTATCAGGTAAATTTTCTACCTCATAGTCCATTGCTTTTAAAGATTAAATTATAACGTTTGTTGTGATATTTTGTTTAACAAAAATGGTTAACAAATGGCTGTTCTAGTGGATATGTTACTAACAGTGAAAAAGTAATGACATTTTCTTTTCCTCTTGGAAAATCCAACCTTGTAGAAAAATGAATAAAATTCGTTAATATTATTGACTGGTTTCCTATGAAAAATTCAGTTCTCTCTATTTTGAAGAGAAATTTATTTTGAAAGGAAAAAAACAAAAAACAAACTGAATGGGGATTTACATCCAATCCCAACAAAACATTCAGATGAAATTACAAAAAAAGTCTCTTTTACTAAATACAAGGGAATTCACAAAGCCATGCAAAACAATGACTGGTACAAACTGATGAATTACATGATTTTATTACAGCTGATGTGCTACAGGATTTTATTCAGTTGGAAGCAGCAAAGTGTTGTCCTAATGATTTTGAATTTAAAAATAGGAAGATTATATTCTAATTTACAGAAAAGTCTTTAACCCTGAAACACATTTTCTGTCTATAAAAGAATGTATTTGCATTGACCAAAACCTTCACATCCAGCTCCAGTGTGATGGAACCCCTATACCATTACCACAGTGGTTTATACATGGACATTGTGCTAAACTCACAAGATTTAGCATGTTAGAAAATTTTCCAGACTACATACAAAACATAGTGGAAGAACAACCATACTCAACTCTAAAAGAATTACAAAAAAGACAACAGTACCAACCAAAAGGTCATCCTTCATTTACTGCAGAACTAATAATTTATACCTTATTACTGCGTTATACATCTCAAAAGCCTACCAATTAATTCTGGAGAAATTTCTATTACCATCTTTTTCTTTACTAGAGAAAATTCAAAAAAATTAGTTAAACGATTTCAATGTGAAATATGTTCCCTGGTCATGGAAGGCAATGATAGTGAAGATGGTACAGAGAAGCAGTATTTTGACTTACTCTCTCAAGGAGGTCTCATGGTTTTATCGAGCCAAATTGCAGAATTTGTGATTGTTTAACTATACTTGACTATGCAGATAAATTTATCGTAAAACATAGTGAATCCACTGCAAAGAGAGTCTTCTGAAAGAATTTTGGAAACTTATTCACCAAAATATGTTTTTACTTGTGATGAGATTCTGAGAGAATTACAAGTTCAACCAGGATTCATTATTACTGGCCACAATCTAAACAACACAAGATATGCAAATGACAGTATTTACATTGTTCGGATTATCATCCTCATCTTTGTTGCCATATTTATCACAACATTTCGGCCGTTGTACACTCCGGCCTTCTTCAGGTGTTTGGAATGTTGAACTGAACCTGTTATTTCACTCGCTAGGGTACTAGTTCCATGTGCCATGTATAATGAATGTCAGTTATCAGTTATCACTTGTTAATTCCCCTCTCGAAGTTCTCCACCGCCTTAAACAGGTATTGAACTCAGACTCCTTGGGTCCTTTCACTGGATTTAACTAATGACTTTATCCACTGTGCCATGTGTCCTTGAGGAAATATGGCAACAAAAATGAGGATGATAGTCTGAACAATGTAAATAGTGTGCATAATACCTCATCTCATAAATATAGACAGATACTGAGCAAATGACAGTGTTAACAGCAGAAATAAAAAGAAAAGTACAAGAATTCCAACAGAAGGTAGTGAAGGATAGTGAGAAGAAAGGACTAAACATCAATTGCAAGAAGACAGAATGCATGGCTGTCAGCACAAGTTGGCATGCAAGTTACAAATTGGAGATACCAAAATCAAACAAGTACAAAAATTTAAATATCTGCAAACTGTTTTAACAGAGGATGGAAAGTGTGACACTGAAATCTGAAAGCACATCAGGATAACAAAAGTTGCCTTCCAAAAGCTAAGCAAAGTATTAAGAAATAGAAAAAGTTTGTTACAAATAAAGAAAATAGTAATGAATTGTTATGTAATATCAGTCCTCCAAAATAGCATGGAAACTGACTAATCTGCAGATGAAGAAGAGACTTGAAGCAATAAAAATGTGATGGAACAGAAGGATGCTGAGAATGCCATGGACAGAACATGAAGGTAATGACAGAGTTTTAGAGAAATAAAATGGGCACTTATACTTAACATCAGAAAGAGAGAGTTGAAATTTCTAGGACAAATAATGTGAAAAGAGTGCCCGGAAAATTTGATACTCTCAGGGTAATTTGAAGGCAAGAAGAACAGAAGAAAGCAAAGCAAAAGCTACTTAGTGAGCTTGAGTATATGGATAACAGTCTTTAGGAGAGATAACAAAAAGATAAAATTTATCAAGGGCTACAAATGAAAGGAAATTGTGGAAAGCCATGATTGCCAACATCCTGAAGGGACACATCACATAGAAGAAGAATGTATATATGAATCAAAACCAAAAGCTATGAAGACTTCAATCAAGCCATACAATGCCAACATTTATATTTTTAATTACTTTTGAAGTTTGTATTACGTTAGTTCAATAACAGCATAAAACGAACACAGTCATCAAGCTGGTTGAAGAAATAATGAACAAAGATTTTCTTTGAAGTGAAACTGTCCATCTTGGAGACAAGATAGTTGGATGACGTGTATATTAACAACTCAAATTATTGTTTAGATAGTATAAGTCTTCAATACAGTAAGCAAAAATAATTTCATGAAAATGTTTCTCTAAAGCAGGGTTTCCCAACCTGGGCGATAGAATTTTGATTATTAAAGGTATTTCAACATATACTATCCACCAAAAATATGAAGAAGACATGCAAAGAATCTGTATTTAAAAAAATCCAAAAAATTGGAGATTATATTGGAATAACTGGATCACATTCGAGTATAACATATAAATATCCATGCAAACAAGGAATATTTTATAGTTTTGAAAAGGATCATTAACATTAAAACAGTTCTTCAGATGAAAAATAACATTTTTCTCAGATATAAATCAGATGAGGGAAGACTAAAAACAACTTTACCAGTAAAATTAAGAGTTCATCTCAGGATAATTTTTATTTAATATAAAATCGTTTTTACTTTTATTTTATCATATTGGCCATCTTGATTTTACCAAGACAGAAAAAGTGCCCGTCAAAACATAATTTCCCCGTCGCTGTGTGTTTTTGAATATTTACTATACAGGTGGGTGGTGGAACATTTTTCTATGTGAAAGTGAGCAATGATGCAAAAAAAACTGAGAACCCTTCCCTAAAGTCTTTTTTTCAACTAAGAGTAGAACAGCAAAACAAATTAGAGTGAAGTAAATTCTAGCTCAAAAAATAGCTAAGTATCTAACTAGTGTGTCAAAAGTAAACAACTAAAATATTTAGTATAAAAGTTTAAATACTGTCATTGTTGCCAGTTGTTAAAACACAAATGAACAAATGTAGATAAAAGAAATTATTTACTTTTCACTCATTTTATTGTTAATAATAAATCTATCAATATGTCTTTTCTATGAATAAATCATCAGATCTGTGCTTTTACAATATGTCAAGATCATGTTGCCAACTAACAGTAGTTCATAATGTTTCATAATGTCAACACGCCATTGATTACTGATCCGATATTTGTGATTTGGTAGACTATTATTAGTTGTTCACCCATTGGCATTTGCGTCTAAGAATTTTTCTGCTGCTCTGTTTGTTGCTGATGCCATGAGGATACTATCAGATTCTCAGTCAATACAAACAATTAGAGATGAGGGAATCCATCTTAGTTCACCGATAGAATGTCTGAAATGGTGTGTACTTTAAACAAAGCATAAAATCAAAAAATAAAAGAATCTCTGTTAGTCTTTATATAAAAGCTAAGGAAGGAACAATGATCACTGTGTTATAAAATGTTCTGTTCACATTTGTATGATAGATAACTTTAGATATTACATTTATTATTTTAAAATAAAACCAAGAGAGAACCAGATTTTCATTTTTTTTCCTACTCTCCCAGTAACAGTAAATCAGGATTAGGTGACACTTTTCTCAGACAGCATTGCACAATTACAACACAAGGAGACAAAAACAATAACCCGGGGTTAGATAACCATTTCCCAGAGAGCAGTGATCTGTTACGATCCAAGGTGACAAACCCATCACCCACACACAATCGAACTCAAGATAAAGAGAAAAAATTGTGACATTGTTCTCAGACGGCATTGTATTATAATACAAAGAGACAAAAACCGTAATCCAAGGTAAAGTAACCCATTTTGCCAGGTAACATTGCACTATTACAATAAAAAGAGACAAACAGTAAGCCACAGTTAGATAACCTATTACCAAGGCAGCATTGTACTATTACAACAGAAAGGGGCAAAAACAATAATTTACAGTTAAATAATCCATTTCCTAAGATAGTATTGCACTATTACAATATAACGGGAAAATATTAGAGATTTAACTGAAGACTGCAGTTTGGTTAATATATTTTAAAATTTTTCAGAATTCTACAGAATACCATTTCACTGTGGGTCAGTGCAATACAAAAATATTAAACAATAAAATTGTTTAGATAATATCTTTACAAAAAAAGAAAGAAGATACACACATATTATAGTCCATTAATTTCATACACAAATAATTTCAGGGAGTAAAATATCTTTGATTTCATTGCTAAGTTTTAAATGATCTAAGTTCACGTACTACATTGTCTTAATTATTTCGATTCATTGTGGAACTAGGACTCTTAGAATTTGCTAAAGTGACATCCAAATTTCACTGATTTTTAGTACATACTCTAAAAGAATATCAGTTAATGAATTCTACTCATAGAATTTATAGTCAGCATCCTGACAATCACTGTGAGTTTATTAGCAGTAGCTTACAGCACTTGGTTGTGTGCATCTCATCTGACTAGGAGTTTTACAGCTCCAATGGTTATGTGTATATTTTCTTATCAATTCAAATTTAGATTCGGTTTATAGTTTAGAAGAGTGTAAATGTCTTTCAAATTGAAGAGTGAGTTTTTTTGTTTTCATTACATTTTTTTCAAACATATCTAAAAGGCTTTTACAGAAGGAATCTCGTTAGCAAGATAAGACTAATTTGTTTTCTGAAGGAGTCATTTCTCGCAAGATCAGATCTTAATTCCTGAATTTTTTCCTCTTCCTTGACTCTGATCATTATATATATATATATATATATATATATATGTTTCCTTGTTTTTGCTTTCAAGTAGTTAGTAAACCTTATACAGGAGAGGCATGTTTTTCTACATTCACTGCAGAAGAGTGTTTGGCAATCTGCAGAGACTCCCCTCTTTTTGGAGATTATATATATATATATATATATATATATATATATATATATATATATATATATATATATATAACAGCTGATTACTTGTCTTAGGACAGCTAGTCAATTCTTATTGCAGATGTCTGTGTGTCTGGGTTTGTTCAACATCAAAAAATCCACATTGAATGAATATTAAAATTAAATAATCCATATTAAATGAATAACTATCTCCATATGATATGGTTTATTAAAGTGTGTAGAAAATATATAATATTCATACAAAAGTAATCCCATGTATAAATATTTGATACACACTTTTTCATTTAACCATTACATGACATCACTTTGAATTGATTCCATTTTCATCAGTCTAAAAATGCCAGGCTTTAGCCAACAAAATCTTGTTCAACAACTGAAAACACCTAATTCTTTATAATGAGTGAAACAGTTGAAAATACTTGGACAAAAAAGCAAGAAAATGAACTTTGGACAATTTGTTTCTGTTTTTTACTAAAGACTTCAAATACATTGCTGTATGGATCAGTTATAACAGATTTAATATAAGAGAAAGAAAATGAACATAGATTACACTAGAGGTAGTTGTGTCCTGTATGGTAAATTGTAACAAATCCAAAAAATTAACCTAAAATTCTTGCCATGTTTTCAAAGAGTTTTATCAGATTAAAATTTTCATATGGATGTCATATATGGCATGAAACGTATTCAGAAATATCTAAACTGTTAGCTGTATGTGAAAACCATTTTCTTAGATCAATGGCTTTGAGCGAATGATGACTGTAGGTTTAAGTAAGAATAATCTTCTTCAAATCTTGTAAGTTTGCACGACAGAATCACAAACACACTCACACACACAAACACACGCACATACACACATATATATGAGATAATGATATATATTTTTATATATCAAGAACAGTATTGTGGAAATACTATGACAAAGTAGAAAAAGTTTGCTTGTGACGCATTTTGTCTTTCAGGATTTCATCAGACTAAATTTGTTTCTTGGTACAACTATACATGCACATGAAAGAGGGGTGCTGGGAATTTTAGAATTTTTAAAATATCTAGCTGAATTCATTTACAACAACAAATTTAGTCTGATGAAATCCTAAAAATGTGTCAAAAAAAGATTTTTCTACTTTGTCATACAATTTCCCATATATATATATGTATATATATATATATATATATATGGCCTGATGATTGCATCTAGAATGAAAAAGACTGTCACCTCTAAGTGTTGACTTCTATGTTCACTTTTATATACATATATATATATATATGAAGAAATATAGTCTTAAAGTGTGCTATATTTATGGGATAAAGTGCTCAATATCAGAGATAGACCGTGTGTATATATATATAAATATATATATATATAAATAGAGAAATAGAAAGAAAGAGAGAGAGAGAGAGAGATGTATGTATGTATAGTGGGTATCTGAATTAAAAATAGGAAAAATTCCTATGTTACCAATTTCACCTCTAGAAAGAACTTCTGTGAGACAAGATATATGCACCCACTTAACATCTGTTTCTTCACAAATGCTTACACACACACATATAGAATGTATGTATGTATGTGTGTGTGTGTGTGTGTGTATTATCAGTTGATTGTGCTACCTTATCATTTGCTGAGTTTACATCAAGGAATGTCTTTCAACTGTTTTCATCCTTAACTCAAAGACAATTTACTTTTCTAAGTTTTTAAATCAGAACAAAATGTTGGATATCAGAAGATAATATTATTTTGAGGCTGACTTGACAGTGAAATATTTTCCCAATTTTAACATTTTTTTTTGCTTGTGATAGCTGAAGAATGATTATATATCAATTTCCAAAATGTCTCCTTCTGTCTCCATAGTCTGACAGCAGTGAAGAATGCTCCTCTGTAATTTGTTCAGACAAATGTCTTCATCTTTAATTGCCTTTTATAATTTTCGTACAGGAGTTCAATAAAAGAAAAAGACAGTTTAACATAAAAATTGTTTAGAAAGATTCTTTGAAATGGATGCAAATTCCTTCATGCAAGATTCAATATATAAATGTTGGTATCGCTTCAAACCAATTATTTGCACTGTTTCCTGCGATTAGCATTTATATTTATGTCACATTAAACTCAAAGATAAATATCAATAAAACTTGTCTATCTATTCACTTACCTATTTCTGTATGAATGATGGGGTGCTGAAAAGTTCTTGTCCTGGCCTCTCCTGGCCAAAAAGAGATCTTAAAAATTCAAGATTTGGTCAAATTTGGGAAGTGGGTCAGGCCAAAAACTTTTCCACATTCACCCTCATAGAGTCACTGACACAAATACGAGACAATTTTTATTCTCCCTTTCCCACTCCCCGTCTCTTTCTTATATATATATATATATATATATATATATATATATATATTTAATAGGCCAGTTAATAAAATTTGAAGATTAAAAAGCAAAGCAACAAAATGATAACATATTTAAATCTTATTTTCAATATTGTTTCATTTTGTTGGCTTTCTATTCTTCAAATTTTATTAACTGGCCTATTAAATATATATATTATAAGAAGAACACGTGGACCATCTTTAGTTTTAATCACGTGATAAATGTATGAAAAAAAGCTATATAAATCAAATGTTTTTTGATTGATTGTTTTATGGCTAATATATATATATATATTGATAATATTAGTGGCCAGTATATATATATAAATTTAGAAGAGGATAGAATCCAGGTAGAGCTCAATGTCCAGGACAGAGCAAGAATATAATATAAAAGGCTCAAACACTAATATTCCATGGTTAGAATTTATTACATTGGAATTGTAATCATGATACAATTCATCAGACCTGCAAATTCAAAGAGAAATTGGAAAATATAACTCCAGATATAAAAAATTATAATCACAAAGTCATATTTTCCATTTCTTTTTGAATTTGTAGGTCTGATGAATTGGATTAGGATTACGATTCCAATGTAATAAATTATAACCATGGAATATTGGTGTTTGAGCCATATATATATATATATATATATATATATATATATATATATATATATATATATATTGCAACCTAGAGTGGGTTACTGAATGAGGAATTACCAAAACGAAAGTTGGAAATGAAATGGTGATCTTTATAACAACAACAAAATACAATACTCGCCAGCGGCATGAAGTAGGTAAACCACTGCTAGTGGGGGACTACATAGACAACATATTACTCCCACTTACATTAGTGTCCAATGTATTTATGAGTATTGGGACATACCCATTACTATTCATAAGTATGGTATATAACAGTATATATGTAATAGAAATTTTAGTGATTTGAATAATTTCACATAATAATTCATCAAGTCTAGAAAAAGAATCCTCAACAGAATGTAGAACTGGACAGCCATTTCATACTTTTTTGGGGTCTCATCAGCAATGCGCACCTACTACAGAGAATCAAAACTGGACCATTATGATACAAAGCAAGCATCATACCACTGGGCCAGCTGGCCTCAGTGACAAAGAGGAAACTAACTAAACTCAATATAGTGCAACTACTCCTAATTAGCTGTGCTATATTGAGTTTAGTTAGTTTCCTCTTTGTCACCGAGCCCTGCTGGCCTAGTGGTATGACACTGGTGTCGTACTGCAATGGTCCAGGTTCGATTCTCGGTAGTGGATGCACATTGATGATGATTCCCCCCCCAAAAAAACAAAATGGTTGCCCATCACTTTCTGTTGATGGTTTTTGTTCTAGACTTGATGAATTATTATGTTATATATATATATATATATATATATATATCTCCTTCTTATGTATATCAGGTGTTTGTATCACCCTTTGAATTATGTTACATTCGCTTATATCTAAATCTCCCATCAGTTAAGGGTTAAATAGTAGGACCTGTATTTGGAAAAATCTTTCAACACTTAAAAAATTGTTAATTTAGTATTTACTTGCAAAAAAAAAGGATTATTCAATCAATCTGAAATATGTTTCAGCTTTAAATAACTCACAAAGGATTATTATATATATATATATATATATATATATATATATATATATATATATTTAAGAAATTTGACAAATGGAAAACGTTTCATTGAGACTAGATTTGATTACTTGTTTCATCTTTCTAGGCTTTGTCAGATCCAAAAACGAAAGAAAGAAATGTCTGTGCTTTTATTTGTGTGTATGCTTAAATAATGAATCATAGAACTTTTTCCTTAATCTGATGTTTCTTGTCATTAAAGAAGAATGAAAATACAAACATGCATATTTCTTTCTTTCACTTTTGACCTGATGAAACCTAGAAAGGTGAAATATGCAATCTAATCTAGTTCTAATGAAATGCTTTCCATTTGTTAAATTTCTTAAAAACTTTGTTGCAATTCTATATACTATTTCAAACACATATTATTGAGACAGAAAACACATGGATAGACCAAAGAACATATAAATCTTTTATTTTCAACCCATTCGGAAGGATTGGATGAGGATTTGCCTTGGATTAATTCAGAAAAGTCTAAATAAATTTCTTGCTTATGATCCATTCTGAAAATGAGATGAGTTACCTTTAATTTGATACAAAAAGCTGGGAACATATATTAACAACTTTCAACATGAACTAAGAATTACAAAGAAATGATACAAAATAAATATTAACAACTTTTTAAAACTCATTTTCTTTCTTCTTTAATCACGAGAAATGTCAGCTTGGGTTCTATGATTCATTATTTAAGCATACCCACAAATACAAACACACACATTTTTTCTTTCCTTTTTGGATCTGATGCAGCCTAGAAAGGCGAAACACGTAATTAAATCTAGTTTCAACGAAACGTTTTCCATTTGTCAAATTTTTAAAAAACCTTGTTGGGATTCTATATCCTATTTTAAATGCACACACACACACACATATATATATTAGATTTTAAGCACATTAACACATTTAACAGAAAATCATTAAAAAAAAAAAAATGGAATGTACTCAATGCTCCAGCAATCTAAATTCAAACTAAAATTAATATAGCAATTTGTCAGTTAGTTCACTTTTGTCTTTTGGCTTGTCAGGGTGTGGGTACCAGGATTATTCTGGTATTCCTGGATTTTGCAGCCTGACAAGTAGCCACATACAATAAACATAACTTGGGAACATTCCTGGAGAGATATACTCAGACAATGACATTAGGACCTTGAACACTTTATATCATGTCAGCACCATTATTCAGTCAAAGGACAGATCTACACATTGTTAGGCAGCTACCTCTAACATTTTTGGCACTTCAGTTTACGTTGCCATCTTCTGTCTTGCTGTGTTCCTGCCTTCAATTCACAACCAACAGTCTGGGTGCTAAAAATGGATCAAAGAAATTTTAGGTAAAAATTTCAAAATTTGTATCTCAATCATCAATATTCTTCTGTCACTAGAAATATTTTGATTAATTAGCATAAGTAATGACTAAAGTTAAGCAAAGTAAAGGGTTGGAATAATAATAATAATAATAATAATAATAATAATAATAATAATAATAATAATAATAATTAAACCCGGCATGACAGAGTGGGCCAATATCTGCACTGGAAAATTTGCAACTCCTATGGGAAGGAAACTGAAAGAAACTGGTACGAACACCACCCTGACCCGGTTACAGAGATAGGACCTGTTACAATTCTATGGGACTACACAATACACACTGACAGAACAATCAAAGCCAACTGCCCAGACATTGTTATTAAAGACCACAAACAAAATAAGTGCCTCCTTATTGATATGGCAGTCCCTGCAGACTGCAATGTATCTTTGAAGATATTCGAAAAACTGTCAAAATACAAGGACCTTGAAATAGAAATCTAAAAAATGTGGCACATGGGAACATCAACAATTCCTGTTGTAGTTGGAGCCCTTGGACTGGTTGGAAAAGATTCCAGTAGGCTGATTGAAGGGATCCCTGGAAGTGCATGCCTCAAAGAGATACAAAAAATCGTTCTGACAAGTACAGCCCACACTTTACGAAGGGCTTTATCTATGTAATTATTTTTTTTTTCTTTGCAGTGGAAAGTGTCATGATGCCATTTCTAACCTTAGGTCCCTGGGCGGGACCAGGAAAGAAATGTGTAAACGCCAGATATCAAAGGAAATAATAATAATAATAATAATAGAAATAAGTGGCTACGTAGTGCAGGGTTGAAAGCTGAAACTGAAGCTTTTATCCTTGCTGCACAGGACCAATGCATGTTAACTAGGAATTATCAAGCACATATACATAAATACTGTGTAAGCCCAAAATGCAGATTCTGTGATAAATATCCAGAAACCATCTTGTATCAGGTTGCACGATATTGGAACACACTGTTGGGACCCGGAAAGAAATGTGTAAACGCCAGAAATCAAAGGGAGGGAGGAGGAGGAGGAGGAGGAATAATAATAATAATAATAATATAAATATGTAGTGATAAGAAAAACTAAAACCTTGTCTGTGCTTACCAGGTTAAAATTCGCTGAGAACTATAATGTCACCATCATTTCATTTTTTGTACCTACTACCAGTATTTGCTTTATTTCTTTAAAATACAGTCATCAGAGTGAATGAAAGTTTTAATGTGTTATTTTAATACATCCTACACTTGATATCATGAGTTACAGAAACAGATACTACAAACTTTGTATGCAAAAATTTCAGTTAAAGTATATCTGTAAAAGGACAATATGAATAAAGAGAAAAGGAAAATTTATCTTCACCTTATCTTAACCTGGCTAAGATAAGTTTTCCTTTTGTCTTTATTCATATAAACTTTATATATCTGGATTACAAATTAACTAAACATCTAGTGCAAGAAGACAGAATTATTGGTTGTTAACAAAAGAAGGATCCCAACATGCAAAATGGAGGTACCAAATTCAAACAAGTACAACAATTTAAATATATAGGCTGTATGACACTGAAATCCTCGCAAAAAATGCTTTCCAAAAGCTAAGTAAAAAAAAAAAAAAAAAAAAAAACATCATTATAAACAAAGAAAAGAGTACTCAACTGTTACATAATATCAGTTATCCTATATGTCAGTGAATGCTGGACAATCTCCTCACAGATGAAGAAAAGTCTTTAAGCAACAGAAATGATGTTTCTACAGAAGGATTCTGAGAATACCATGGATCAAACATGTGAGCAATGAGAAAGTTTTAGAGAAAATGAAAACAAAAAAGACACTTACACTTAACAACAAGAAGAGGGCACAGGGAAAGAGTGTCTGGAAAATTTAATATTCACAGGACAGAATGAAGCCAAGAAAGACAGAACAAAATGACATAACCTATCATGAATAAATGGATGGTGGAACAGGGTTTGGGTGAGATAACAAAAAGACAAAATTAATGAAGGGCTACAAAGGATAGGAAAATTGTGGAGAGCCATAATTGCCTACATCCTGAAGGGACATGGCATATAGAAGAAGATGTCCATTCTCTAGGCAGAGTTTTGTGTGGCTATGTGCGAATAAATTTTCTGACCCATGAAAATTATTTAATCAAAACAAAAGAAAAGAAATGAAGAAAAATCTTTTGTCATAAATAAAACATTCATTCTGTAATTGGCACTTATTCTATTTGAATTTATTCTTTTCTTTCTGCCTTGGGAATATTTGTAAATTCTATCTGGTCAGGACTCATTGGGACTCTGAGACAGCCTTTCAGAAATCTATGTTGAAACTTCTATTCTATCACTTCTGATGGGAATTGAAGTTGTTAACCATTTTAAATTTTTTGTGGAATTTTCATAGAATGAAATGATATTCAATAAATTTAGAGAACAATTCATTGCTGAAAGGAAAACTAAAGAATCAAATATTCTTGTACATGTTTGTATTTTTCACTTGCCTTTTCTTAAAATATGTTACATTTAATTAGTTTAAAAAAGTCAAGTTAAAATAATTTAGTAATTTATATCTCTGATAAATTAATTATCGAGAAAACTTTCTCATGACTCAATAAAGGTCTGTCTAGAGCACACTGAGCCTGTAGAGAGTAGGAATTATTAAGTATAAGATCTTCAACAACAAGAGAAAGAACGGGGCAAAAATAATATGAGACAAGGCAATGCAAAGCAACTATAAGACAGTAACAAAGTAAAAAATTCACAAAATATAAATAGTGTCCATACACAAAAGGGATACAGTCAAGTGGTTATAACCTTCTGACTTTGATGTATAAAAGGAAAAAATGTATGTGTAAGACCAAGAATTATTCATTTTAAATGATTAGAAAGAAATCCCAGTATGGATCTGTAAGATTTGTCTATAAATTTGAAGAGGGAATTTTTTTTAGAAATTATTACCTAAATTGTAACCAAAAGAGCAATTTTGAATATAAAAAAAGAGTTGTTATTAAGTTTAGTTTGTATGCAAAACACTTGTATGAGTGGAAATTTAAATTGAACACATAATAATTAGAGGAAAAGAGATTGGCAGCTTCTTCTATACGCTCTGTCACTTCACAATGTTAGTGATCATGGCTCACCCCAATTTTCTGTAGATACTTATCTAAAATAACCTTGAATCAGAAACTAAATGAAGTTGATTAATTTCCAAGATAGAAGATAAATCAGATAAATTGAGGATAAATACACACACATATATATATATATATATATATATATATATATATATATATATATATATTATAGTGGAGGCAGAGTGTAGTAATGAATAGTGGCTCAGATTGAGGAATTGGAGAGCCTAGATTGAATTCCATTACATTCACTTATGTGCTAATACCTTTGGAAAAGGTATTAATCCTCTTCTTCCCCCTCCAGTTATGGGTAAATAGCAGGACAGACTGGGTTCTGTAACTTTGGATGGCCAACTTTGAATTCAAAACACACAGAGGGTTGTTTGGGAACATTGTGGCATGTAGTACACCACATCTCTGTATTTGACTCTTCAAAAAGCATGGTTGGTTCTGCACAAAGCCTTCACCACTATAATCAAATCATATGAGCTGGTGTCTGGCTGTTGGTTCATAGGAACTTAGCTGCTTGACCCTCATACGTCAAATTCAACGGGAGAGTCCACCATTATGCATATATATATATATATATATATATATATATATCTATATATATAAAATGAGAAATATGATGTATTAATTTTACATAAATATAACATACATAGTTAAGGCTTTTGGGAGAGCATGCATAGTCTAGCATGATTAATAGTTGAACATGGTCATTACACATAAATATGCAATCACAATGACCTTGTGACTTTGTACTGGAACAAACATCAATGGCTTCCAAACAGTTTCATCTACCCAATGTCATTCAGAATGCTTCAATCACCCTGTGGCATAGTTTCATGCTACTTATCAATTGTAGTTCATCATGGGGATTGTTTTCCCAGGCTGATATTATCAAGAAGTTGACCGTTACAAACTGACAATGGTGAAAAACTGGAGCATGGATCTCATAGTTAGAATTCTAATGCTCTCACCACATGCCCTTGAATATATATATATATATATATATATATATATATATATATATATATATATATATATATTACATCAGACTTGTGCAAATGTTCTAGGCATATATAATTTGAAATTATGATTCAAGATTTAATCCCCCAAAACTATGCTGGAAACAATCTTCATAGCCTGAAGATTACATTCAAGCATATAGACAGTTGAGTGTTCACTTACATATATATATATATATAATTTCAGATATAACTGAAATATATATTTGTAAAGGACAAAGAGGCACAGTGTAGAAATGGATAGCAGCTTGGATTGATTGAGGAACGCATTCACTTATGTGCTAATACCCTTGGGAAAGGTATGAATTCTCTTCTTCTCCCCCCAGATATGGGTAAATAGCTGTACAGACCAGGTTCTATAGCCTTGGATGGCAACTGGTCTACTGCAGAAAGAAATGGCAACCTACTGCGGGGAAAAACCTGCCTTGTCAGTCATGTATCGAAAGATACATGATCGCCTAAGCATGTGTCACACACGGCACATAACTGACTGAAAAGGACAATATGAATAAAAATAAAAATAAAACTTATCATTGCTGACATGTTCTGATAAAGGTAAATTTAAAGATTTTATCTTGCAGCAAGTATTTATAAACAAAAATAAAAATCTATAACCTCCTGTTATTTAAAATATATAATACATAATTTTAACCAAAACTAAATTTAAATATTAATTGCATGAAATAAAAAATATAAAAACTCAAGAACATCATTTACTCACTTACATTTATTAGACATTAAATTATGTCACCTATAATCCTCCATAATTCACCTAAACTTTTCAGTTAACCTGATTAATATTTATGAGCATCTCTTAAATTTAAAAATTTTTGAAAAAGTAACAACATTTTTACTTATGTTTAGAAATACATGTTGAAAAATTGTTGTAATGTTGTCTTTGTTCAAAATAGCCAAGAATTAGGAAGGCCATAATCAGAGAAAGTATCAAAGGAACAGAAGTTTAGGGTGGGGGGACAAAGAAGAGGGTTATTAAATACTCATACATAGAAAGGAAAAACTTCAGTAAATCAACTACTCCTCAAATCCTATTCTAATGTAGCTACTTGCCATATTTATAAGTAGAAGCAGTCCACTGTCACAGTAGTAGGGAAGAGCAGGAAGTATGCTGAGTCCTACTCTACAACAAAAATAAATTCCTTACATCTGCCTTAATAATTTGTCTCAGAGGTTGAAACACGTCAGCTAAGCTAAGTTTTCCATTTGTCTTTATTCATATGTGTGTGTGTGTGTGTTTACATAATTACATTAATTTTTGTTTTAATATATGAACTTATAGAAATATGTGTTCTCTTTTTTGCTTTTCATAAATTCAAAGAACCTCATCTACAACTGATCCAAATAAAACTTATGAAATCATAAAATGTATATACGACAGCTAAGTTCAGCAGAAGATAGATCATAAATCCAATAGTGAATGGTTAGCATCCTTTTTTGGATAACATTAATGATCACTTACAAGAGGCATTATTTTCTATGTTTAGAGTACAAGCAGAAAGAATTGATTGGTTTGACAAAAGAAAAAATAAGAAAGAACAGAAAACAGTGAGACCCGATTAGTTCGATTCCTGAATTATCACTCAACTTTGGCTTATGTCTCTATTTATTCATGATGCTTGCTGAGTCATCGTTGATCCAGACCAGTTCTTTTACTGAAACATATGGACTTTTTGCATAATTTAGCAAATAAGTTCGTATTTGAACGAGTCCACAGAGAAATCTTTGTCCAACTACAGAATATATCCAATGAGATCTTTTATACTCTGCCTTGTTTAAGAATTGCTTTATACATATTTATTTCTCAACTTCCTGTTAAAGGTCTCTAGCCATGTTATTTCAATAAATGATTCTGAGAAAGAAAGCGAAAATGTAAAACTGTTTGAAATTGTGTCTAATGTATTATTATAATTCCGCTTATTTCTCTCTTAGTTAGCACAATAATTACACCCTGCCAATGACTCATAAATAATGGACTATTCCGTTTTTTATTGCGTGGAAAGACACTATTTGGATTCAGTGAGAAAATGAATGAAAGAAGGAAGGGATGATAGAAGTGTTTAACATCCGTTACAGTGAGATGGAAAAAATTGTTAATACAAAACTTTTCGTTTGTATCCACTTCTTAAAATAACAACCTGCATTCATCTTTATGATTGTTATTGCAATATTTTGTTAAAGTTGTTAAGCTCAAATTTTTAACAATTCAATTGGGGAATTTCTACTTATATTTTATGGTCGTAGAATTTGCCATGAACTTATTTATTCAGTATCTTAAGGATTAAGATTCTTCACAACATTCAAATAGGAAAACTGTGAAATTTTCACGGGTTTTTCTATTATTTATTATTTTTTCAAAAAGTAAAATTGATCAAAGCCCATGTTTTCTTATTTGAAAATCATAAATATAGAAAAAATGACGAGTTGAATTTTCTGGTACATGAAGCAAAGAGACTGTTCTTTCTCATTTCTTTTGTCCAACCAATCAGTTCTTTCTGCTTGTACTCTAAACATAGAAAATAATGCCTCTTGTAAGCGATCATTAATGTTATCCAAAAAAGGATGCTAACCATTCACTATTGGATTCATGATCTATCTTCTGCTGAACTTAGCTGTCGTATATACAATGTTTATATTTACTAGGAGCTAAAAAAGACATGAGATTGTGGAGTCCCATGATCACCAACATCTTAGAATAGAATCTGCAATGTTGTTGGTTCTAAAGTGGAATCTTGGCTTCAGTTACTTTTCCACCACTGTAGCATAGCTTTCTTGTGACTTTTCTATAAATATTTTCATCGTAATTGTTCTGATGAACTTTCCTCAATGATACCTAGACGTCATGAATTTAAACATAGCACCAGTTTGGTAGCAAAGTCTCATCACTTTACAGTTAAAATGGCTAGACATAACCGTAAGTTCTATGCTGACACTTTCTTCTATCACACTTCTCACTTGTATAACTTTCTCCTGGCTTCGTGCTTCCCCAGTCAACTTTGATCTGAAAATATGTAAATGCAATATCAATCGTTACCTTCTGTTTTTCAATTCCTGTTCTTTTATTGTAGTTATATCATAATGGTTTCTCTGACAAAATATTTTTCTGTGTCAGTTGACAAAGAAAACTATTTTGTAATAAAACTATCTTAGTTTAATTTTCCAAGATAATTGTTGTGACTGTACATTGATTACGTTGGAACAGTTTTCCCACTTTTGTTGTTTTTATCACAGTGTTTCAATTGGTGACCTCTTCAGTTATGATTATTTCCAAAATTCTGAGATAAGGTGTCATTGCTATTATACAACAATTCTTTTAACCGACATATTTGGTTATATAACCTTGAAGTATGCAAGTATGGTTAAATCTCATCTGAATACTTGTACATCACGTGTTCAATCTCTGTGAAAAACGTTGAAGTAAAAATAATATATCTTCATGGAGGAAGTAAATAGAAGGTTCTGTTTTCTTTTTTTTAACTCTCCTTGAAGATTAGCCAGTGGGACAAATACCTGAGAAAGACCAAAGGGTATAGGGGCTAAAACACTTTGATAACGAACAATTAAGTTCAGGAAACTGGTTTGAAAGAATCAATATATATTATAAAAATATCCTTAATGATGCTTGTGTTTCTGTTGATAATTAATTTAACAGCAGTAATTTTTAATTAAACAATTAAAAGCTGTACAGATTTCTACTTCACACAAGGAAAATACAATTACTCTCTGCTTAAGGTTATCTCTTATTAAGTTCATTGTAATTTTTATAGCAGCTTAATTATAAAGGAAAAGTATGTGGATCCCTTGTTTTAGAGTTATGGTTAACAAGCTAGCCAAACAATTCATTACAAATGAAGTAACTTCATTTCTCACTGGGTGTCTCACTACTATGGCCTTGCACCAGATTTAGTTAAGCTTAGTCAATCATATAAATGAAATAAACCTGGAACTCTTGTGTTAGAGTAAGCCAGCTAATCCGTTCATTACAACTGGAATGCGTTCAGTTGTACTTCATGTCTCATTAATCTTGCCTTGTATCTGACAAAGTTTAGTCATTTAATGTAAATGTAAAATGCATTTTACAAGGTCTTTGCTTTTTAAAAATTGCACTTGGACTAATAACTATATTTTTGTTGTTATTATCACAGTGTTTTGGCTGTTGTGCCATCTGGCTTTCTTTTGGTGATTGTTGATCTGAGTAACCTTCAATGAGTTTAGAAATGAAGACCTTTTTTTTAAATATGGGGATAGATCATTTTCATTCTACTGTCCATGTTTAAGGACACCGCCCACCTTGATATTTTTTAATGCTGCTCATTTATAGATGGTTCAGTTTCCATTGCATCTAAGACTGTACTACTCTGACTGAGGATTGAACTCACAACTGCTATACTATGAAATTCCATTAAATTCTTTAATCCACTAGGCTAAATTCAAATTAGCTTTTCTGTGCTTGTAACCATTATATTACATCGCATCTTTGTCCATTTGATAACAAGGATAATTAAAACGTAGATTATTGGGAGAGTTCTGTCCCATGACATAATCAAGATACTGATGTTTGCCACTACCTCAAACAAAAAGCAAGGAAGGAAACCCCCGTCAATACTGGAAAGAGCAATAACAACTACTGAACTTGAGAAAACTGTTTTCCCGAGAAAATATTTTAAGAGAAATATTTTATAAATTTCAACTGACAATGGCACTAACTGCTTGGTCAGTGAATGCCAAAATGTTTCCTTGTAAGGAAATGGCTATTGTTACCATTATAAGACGATGGAGTATGCAGCAAGAATTATTTTAGTTTCTGGTTGACTTGCCATGCCTAATCTGGCTATACAGCCCAATTTTCGAATGGCAGGCTCTTCTTTAAATACAGAATATAAATATTGCAACAGGTTCTGTAGGTATTGTCCTCTGTTGTCTTCTCTTCATTCTCTCTTCTGTATGCATTGTTCCTATATGATACTGTCAAATACTAGAATTGACACCAAGTCACTAGCTGCAGTGGTTTCTCAAGTTGTTAGGTTGATGCCACATATTTTTGTGTTGCATTTGCCAACATCTTTGTAATGAGGGACTGGTCATCTTGAAGGTATAGATCCTGTGGTATGTTTACATACACATATACTTTGGTATAAGGCTGTCCTGCATGATGCTGACTTGGCCTAGCCAGTGTAACTGTCTTTGGGAAAGAAAGGTAAACATGTTTGATATTCCAGCCCATCCCAGGGCATTCTTGTTTGAAGCATTGCTTTCCAAGTGATACTGAGCATCCTTCTGAGATTGCACAGATGGAAGGTACTGAGTCTGCATTATTAGCAGAAGTACAGGGTTCATTCCTTACTGCCATGAAGCAACATGTTGAGCTTATAAGCTTGATAAACCATTTTGGTGTTGATTGACATGGTGTTGTCCAAGACTCGTAGTTAAAACACAAAGTATATAATGAAAACTACCAGAATCTAAGGGATGTAACTCTTTTATCAGACACTTATTACCATCATTTTCTTTGGTGGGTCAGTTCTCTTGATCTGTCAAATGCTTAACTTGTTCTTAAAACTTATTTTTGTCAGGGATCAAGTTATTATTGGTAAAAATATCAAGTCAACAAAGTAAAAAACACCAACTTGCACAGTTATAACTAAGGTGAGGTAAGGCCAAGGTTTCAATCAGAAAGTCAGGCCAGTTGACAATGGGGTTACTGAGTGGGTGTGCTCCCACCAAACCATTTGCCTCTCTGTGAAAATGATTAATTTTAGTGTCGAAATTCTTAATCGCCACCTCCTGACATAAAAGCTGCCCCCCACATCAAAACACTGCTGTGACAGGTCTACAGAAAATAATGGTAGCTACTGGTAAATGAATGGTAAGTGAAACTTGAAGAAATCAAACAAGCTATATAAATTTTCTGATGAGGAAGAGAATATCAGGAATTTTCCTTGGAAGAATTATGGTCCAGAACAGTTAAAAGGATTTTCTGCAGGAGTCAGAACTGCTTTCTCATTTCAATGTCTTTCTTTTTTACACTCTTATGACATTACTGCTATTTTTATTTTTCTATCCAAATATTTTCCGTTAACTTTATTCTTAGTGTTTTCCTGTGTTGGGGTCAATTTTTCTTTATTATCAATTATTAGAACCATCCTTCATAAAATCTTGTGGACTGGTGCAACAGAATCACAAATAACGGACTGTACCAAATAGCAGGAACCACATCACTTGAGGACTTAAAAGAGTAACAATAACTAAAAGGAAAAGCACATGAGACTCAAAGAAAGAATAATAATATAATGAAGATGCAGATGCTTCACTCTACCCCAAATAAAAGGCAATGAAACACAGCCTCATCAATACTGGAAAGAGCATTCACTTGACTTGACAAATATATTTTCCTGTAAAATTGTTTTATGAGAAAGATTTTATAAATTCCATCCAGTAGAAAATTTAAATGAAAGTCAAATGCTTCCTTGTAAGAAGACAGCTAATATTATTATTATTACCATTATGATTGTCCAGAGCTAGTTGTGTTCATTAATTACCTCCCTTGTTTTACTCCTTTTTTTTGCCAAGTCTTTTCTCCTGGGTCATTTTAAGAGTTATAACCTGGACTATTTTTCTCAATTCCAACTTTGTCCTATGTCATCTTTTTTCTTTGCTTTCACTTTTTCAGCCTGACTTTTTTTATCAATTGATCCCCCATTCTTACCTCTTTTTGTCTTCCTACACTTCATCTCTTCTGCTACTGCATTCAATGTTTTCTTTTTCACTTTTTCAAAATTCTTTTACTTGTATTCACTTTCAAATTTTGTCTTTTCTTCAGTGTTTACTCATTATAGGTTTTCCTATACATTGCTACATTTTAACAAAATTTAGTTTCTTCATAAGTCGTTCTTTTTTTGTACTGATCAATCTCCTCCACTTTTCATTCTATTTACTTGGTTTTCTTCTTTTCCTTCTTGTCAACATGACATTCATTCATTTTCTTCAATTATTGAGCAGTATTTCTACTGGTCTTGCCATAAGGTCACATTGTACATTTGTCAATCAACCAGTTTCCATGGCAACATGTCTGAATCTTGACAGAACAAATATAATTCTATTGAATTCATTTTTGAAATGTTTCCTATTGAATGACAGTGGTATTAAAAGAAGTACGGCAATGATATTAAAGGACAAATGACAATAGTATTAAAGGAAGAATTAGAATTGAAATAATTTTTCTTTTGGTAGAAAACTTGATTGTTATCAATAAATTATCCGTTATGGGGAGAAGCAGCTGAAGATACCTACTTAGCAATTTATAAACAGAGACAACAGAAATTGGTTGAGACAATTATCTTTATTTTTCTCCATCCTCAATGTCTGGTCTGTAGTAATTTCATGTGCCATACTGTACTTAGAGAAAACAAGATTAATAAAAAAACAAAGATGTCCATTTGAATTAAGTACAAACTGAAATTACTAAGGAATCAAAAATGTTGATTTAGTTTTTATTATGAGGTGGCACAAGAAGGGTTGAGTTTGCATTAACTTCAAAAAGATCACTTTGATTATGACAGTCTGCATTTAAAAAGCAAAAAAATACTTTTGTCAAAATTTGTGTACTTTTGTTTATAGATTTTGACATAACTTCAATCAATTTCTCACTGATGTGATGTGGCTTCCCTCTGTCTTTTCTACAAATATTTTCATGACAACTGCTCTGATGAGCTTTATTCCCTGGTTCCCTGACTAGATAAAGTTAAGCTTGCTACTAGATTGACATCTAGGTCCCACCCATTTACTGTTGAAATAGCTAAATGCAACTGCCAGTTTCTACTCCAACAGTTTGTTTTCTTTGCACTTGCCATCTATAGAACTCACTTTCATTTACTTGCTTCCCTGATAACTACAATCTTCAAAAATTTAAATGCAATGTCAGTTACCATCTTCTATCTTCTTGAATCCCATTCATCTTTTGTCCTTTCCTCAATTCTCCCTATACTCAGTCTTTTCTTTCACTTTTACTCCCTCTAACCTTCTGAATATAAGTGGTATTCCTGCCTTGCTTGGGGTGAAATGATAAATAAAGCAATAATATGCTTCCTATATTAAAAAAAGGATAAAATGCAACTAAGATGCAAAAACGTTTTGTCAAAATTTGCATAGTTTTTCTCTCTGAATTTCTGGGATATAGACTTATTATTCATATGCAAACTATTGTCTTCATCTTTGCTATTGTTATCACAATCTTTCAGATGAAGAAAAGACATTTACATATGCTTTTCATACAAAAAAGAATAAAATGTAATTAAATACAAAAAAATTTTGCCAAAATTTGTTAACTGATTTTAACATTGAAGATGGGAGAAATTTACATAATATGCTCCTTATATTAAAACAAAAGTAAAATACAATTGAAAAATTTAAGTTTATGAAGAAGGTACTTTAAATAAATAAATCAAAAGTTGTTTGGGAGATTTCTTTCTAACTAGCCATTTTGAAAAAATTGGTATGATCACAATCGGGTAAAGATATTATTTGAGAATAATTACCATTATACTATATGAATTAAATCCAACATATATTTTTCAACCAATCAGAAGATTTGTTTGATAAACAAAAAATACTGCCAAAATACTTGTGGATGTAGTTGTAGACCTACCATGGGTTATTTTTGGACTCCTTTCACCACGGAAAAGATTTTTGCAATCCAGTGTAAAATTATTTTCTAACTAATGAAAACCTTGTACTGAAAAATTTCAAACCTCCATGTAAGATTACATTTTGGATCTCCCTTATGCATATAAAAATAGAAGCATATTGTTTCTCAAGGTTCAAAACAATTTTGGAGGCATATGTACACATACTCACACACATTCACATAATGAAGAGTAGACAGCCAGCAGCAGCTTTGCCTACAAACTCACAAACACATTAGGATGACATCAAAAAGTAAGTCTGTCCACACATTTCACATTACACTAAGATCACTTAATTACTTGATAAAACAAACCTCCCTGCAAGAACATTTTATTGTTGTTGTATATTTCTGAAAAGAAAATATAAATGTTATTTCAAGTGACATTCTACTTTTCCTCCAGAAAATAACCTTTTATGCATTTCATTTAAAAAATGTGTTGTTTTTGTTGTTAAATGTTTGGAATCATGACACGCAGATAGCAACAAAAACCTAAGTAGATGGATCCCAATAATACTATGTGGGAAATGGAAACTATGCTCAAAATATTAAAGAAGAAACATTGAAAATCATTTATACCATCTTGGTTATGTTAGTCACTTTTATGTGTTGCTTCCACATGTGATTTGTTATTTAAATGTCAGGATAATTATACTGTTTTGGGAACAAATTAAAATAGGTGATAAAAAGAGAATACTATACAATGATATAGAGTGAGAGAGATCTTAGAGTGAACAAAATAAATCAGCACTATTTGTACCCCCAAAAATATTCATCCACAGAAAGAGATACTGTGTATATGGTAGTATAAGAATCTGTGATTGCCTTTTAGAGAAACAAAAAACTGATGCAAACAAAACTACACCCAAATAAGCCAACTGAAGGTAACATTTGAAGTGTACAGCACTAATTATGACAAAGAGTGCAATACTCCATAAAGATAACATTAGACTCTATGTCTATTTAGTAATAAAACAAAAATGGTGAGAACTTCACTGAGGAATTTTTTGTCATTAACTGTCTGCTGATCTGAGATGGAACAAATACATCGAGTCAGTTGCATCAGCCACTGCAAAGAAAGTTGGTTCTCTGTGCCGAGCCAGGAAATTTTTCTCCCCGGAATCGATCCTTCAAGTCTATAAATCGACCATTCGCCCTTGCATGGAGTATTGCTGCCATATATGGTCTGGAGCCCCTGCTGTTTGCCTCAGGGTTCTTGATAAGATCCAGAGACGGATAGGCAACGTGATTGGCCCTGATCTGTCATCTCGTCTGCAGTCGCTCTCTCACAGACGCGATGTTGCCTCGCTCTGCCTTTTTTACAAGTACTTCCACGGTAATTGCTCTGAGGAGTTGCGTTCGCTTGTCCCCAGGCCTCGTGAATTTAAACGCCCCACCAGGCTGGCATCCCACTCCCACCCCTACACCGTGGAAACTGTTAGATGTAGACGTCTCTTCTACTCTAATAGCTTCATGTCTCGCACATCTCGCCTATGGAACTCCCTTCCCTATTACTGTTTCCCTGACAAATACAATCTCCAACGGTTTAAGTGTAGCGTCAATCGACATCTCCAGTTGCCTTGATCTATACACTTCCCTTCTCCACATCCTTTCATTTTTCATTCCTATCTGCTCTCGCTCCGGATCTTTTGTGACCCCCTTGCCTTGATCGACCCACTGTCTTTCTCTTTCTCCACATCCCCTCCCTTGCCACTCCTATCTGCTCTTACTCCAACCCTTCTTTAACCCCTTGCGTGATAGTGGCCTCCGGCCTTGCTTGGGGTGATATGATTAAAAAAAAAAATAAAAAAAAACTGTATTAAACAGATATTGCACTTTTGGGTTACCATATATTCTAGTCTTTCAATTTTTTGGAAAACTGTAAGAAGAGAATAGTAAAGTTCTTTGCTCCCAAAGATAAAAAAAAAATGTTTGGAGAGAATGAAATTATGAAGTTTATTTGTTCTTATATTTTGTTATTTTTCTTATTTTTCATTGGCTACGAATAGTTTGCAATAAAAATTCAATTGAGTGTTTTTCTGTTTCATTCAATAAAGTGTTAATAATCATAAAGTTTCAACCTTTAGATTATTTTCTCCTTTTACCATTGAAAAACATTTACTGAAGCCTTTATAAATGATTTATACACATTGTAAAATGTCAATTTCAATTTGTGAATAATATTTTATATGTTTGTTGTCTGTTTTGTACAACGGTAGCTTGAGTATTTTGAGTCTTTCCTTGCAGTGTGTGCTGCACGATATTTTGATATTATCTATTAATATTTATCTTATATTATCAATTGTATTTTGTTTTTTTGTGATATGTAAACAAACTGCATGAAGTTTTGATAAGTGACATGTGAGTATGCTGCTTGTGTGATCAATATACATACACACACATATATATATATATATATATTATATATATTATATATATGATAGTATATTTCTTCATTTAATTTAAATACCAACAAGAATGCTGAAAGTTCAAGTCAAAGTAGATTTTAAAAATAAATTCACACATTCTAGGTATAAATAGGAATTTAGGTATACTCCAAGAATAGTTTCATCTACACACACTATTTAAGTGTTAATGATGGTTAACAAAAAGCCCAAAACTACTTGATTTCATAAGTAAAATAACACAACAGGAAAAAAAAATCATTTCATTTGTCATTAAGAAAAGACACAAGCATGTTCGAAAATTCATACCTTTCCCAAGGGTATCTGTGCATAAGTGAATATAACAATCTCAACAGGAATTGAAGCTCAGCTCTCTAATTTCCAATTCTAAGCTATTACACCACCTGCACATCCAAGCTTACAGCCCCTGGTATCAACCAGGCTTGACATTGCTTACCTTCAGTGATCGTACAAGAACCAATCTTTCAATATGATATAGCCATATTATATATAGATATGACACTGTATTAATAAATCCATAGCATGACACAGGTATTAGTTAAATTTTGATACAAAATGTCCTTTGTATAATGTTCAGTCTGTATTTACCACTAAATTAAGTGCATTGAGAAAGGAAGAAGTTGAAAAAGATTTTGCTGTGCAAAATAAAGGGTTTTTCTTCATTAGGCTACAAAATCTCTACTTTGCCTATGTAATATATATAGTAGCTAAAATTTAATACCGCGTTCAGTTGATAGAATTATTATTATGGTTATTATTATTATTATTGTTAACCATTGAAGTTACTGGATTTATCTAAGTTTGAGAATCTATGGGACAAATTCAGCATCAATTTCCATTTTCCAAGCATGAAACTGTTATTATTTATAAACTAAGAATGCATTTTTGTAGGGAGGTGTGTCTATGTCCATTACAATAACTGCATTTAGAGGCTATCAGTAACAATGACCCTCTTTTCTTTGTCATTTTGAAATATGATGAAAAGCTTAAGCGAATAAAAATTACAAATAAACAGAAACAAAATATGTCAGCTTGTTTTATTTGAAAAAAAAAAAATAGACAAAAAAGCAGAGCCAATTTATTTCCTTTTCTTTACAGTTGGTTCATAAGTGCATTTTTTTACAATAATGTTCACCCTATAGAAGGGCCAAAAGCCACTAGAGGTAGGGGGTAATAGAATATGAGGCAGAGTTTATGAGGATATATAGTGTAGGACATTAGTTAACTTGCAAGTGATCTGACACACAGGTAGACTGGTGTAGTCACTTCAACTTGGAAAAGAGCACTGAGTGATAAATGGAGAGATATAGAGAGTCCACTCAGGCAAATGTGTTGGGCAGGTCCATTCTAGCAAAGTGAACTAACCCACCTGCTGTATTAGGTACTCTCCTATAAATGAGGTACATTAGCTGGCCTACCTTTACAAGGAGACACAAGAAGGCAGTCAAGAAGGTAAGTCATTTGACTTCTACATATAGGGAAAGATAACAGTTGACCATAGATAGACAAGTTAAGATCGCAGTGATGGGAAATCTTCAGAGTCAGTTCCACAAAGCACCAATTTGTGGGGAGATTGTATATCATAAGTGCTTATGATAACTTGACTAAAACAGAATAAAAAAACAAATAATACAAGTATTTATCCTCACACATAGTTTCCACTGTCATCTTTGAAGTAATACTCTTGTGTTCTGTGATAAAAGATCATCAAAAGTCCAAAACTGCACTCAGGCACTATCAGAACTTTTGGGTAGCACATTTTATAAATCAAAATCAAAGTAAAGGTCACTCTGAAAGCTTTTTGTTCTTTATGTGCAATGTCCCCTCAGGTCGTGGGTGATCATAGCTCTCCACAATTTCCTTTCCTTCATAACTTTTAATAGATTTTGTCTTTTTGTTATTTCTCCTAAGCCTTCTTCTGCAACTCATTTAATCAATCTCACTAAGTATGTTGTGTTGTTTTCTTCTGTCCTGTGAGTATCAGTCTTTGCAAGCCCTCTTTTCCCATTATGTGCCCCAGAAATTTCAATTGCCTCTTTCTGATGTTGTTATAGTGAAAGACACCTGGTCTAGAGAATAGACTCTCCCACCTATTATAAGTAGGAGTCAGTAGGTAGTCGAGGGAGGAGTGAGTTATCAGCGACCACAACTCGATTACTCTGCGTAACACTTAATTACAAGTTCCTAACGTTTCTGTACGTTTAACCCATTTAGGACGCATTTAGTCCGACTACAAGTTCTATTGTGGAAATAACTCCACAACAGATGTTAAGAACAACTGTCATCTTTGTTGCCACTGTCCCTAGAACTTTGTCGTTGCTCACATGTTCAGTTCATGGTATCCTCAGCATCCTTCTGTAGGACTACATTTCTGTTCCTTATAGTCACTTCATTATCTTTGAAGAGATAGTCCAGCATTCACTGTCATATAGGAGGACAGATATGACATAGCAGTTCAGAACTTTTTGTTTTGTTTCTAATGACATTTTTTTTTGTTTCTTAATATTTTTCGTTTACCTTTTGGAATGCATCGTTTGGCTATCCCAATGCAACTTCAGATTTCAGTTTTTCACTTTCCATCCTCTCCTAGAACACTTCCCAGATATTTAAATTTTTGCACTTATTTCATTTTGGTATCTCCAATTTGTAATTTGCATTTCTGGGCTGTCCCTTTTGCTAACAACCATGCATTCTGCCTTTTTACAATTGATGTCTAGTTCTTTCTTCTCGTTTTTCATTCACTACCATTTTTTAAAATAATGTGCTCAAATCAATCCAAGTAATACTCCTCCTTTGGCGGGGATGGGCTTGGTTTAAATACCCATCATCCGAGATATTCAAAAGGGGAAAAGCAAAGGTGGAGGGATTGAGCAGATTTTTGTCACTTGTCTCACTCTCATGTTCAATTCTCCCTTGTGTCAGATTCTGTTCATATGTGGAACCAGGTTGATATCTATCAGTTCAGAATATAGATATATAATTTTAAAAATTCCTAGAAACTAGGAAGAGTGAATAAATAAATTAAATAGATAAACAAAAATTAATAAAAATGATAAAATGGGTCCTGTGTAGAAAAATAATTAAATAAATAAAAATTAACAAAAAATTAACAAAAAATGATAAAATGTGTCCTGCATAGAAAAATAATTAAATAAATAAAATTTTAAAAAAAAATGATAAAATGGGTCCTGCGTAGAAAAATAATTAAATAAATAAAAATTAACAAAAAATGATAAAATGGGTCCTGTGTAGAAAAATAATTAAATAAATAAAAATTAACAAAAAATGATAAAATGGGTCCTGTGTAGAAAAATAATTAAATAAATAAAAATTAACAAAAAATGATAAAATGGGTCCTGTGTAGAAAAATAATTAAATAAATAAAAATTAACATAAAATGATAAAATGGGTCCTGTGTAGAAAAATAAGTAAATAAAAGAAACATTTTCACGAACAGAAATATTCAGTGAGGAGACCAATTTATAGAAACATTATAATTCAGATAATAACATGTATGAATTAAAGACAAGTAAAAATAGCTTGCTTTTTTCACACTGAAATATTTACAAAAAAAGAATTACATTATTTATTTGTTTAGATTTTTTTATCACACAACCTACAACTGCAATATATTTCACCTTCTCTGAATTAGTATTTCATTAATTTTTTTTGTTTTAAACATTTTAGTGAAGCCGAGAATTTCCTATTGTCCAGTGACTGCTTCTCTTCTCTTTACTCTGTTCTTCTGAATCATCTGTCCCTCCTCTTATTCCGATGCTACACCTGTTGCCATGACAACAAGCCATTCTACTTCAGCTAACTGTTATTTTAAATCATCCAGGGATGCCAGATGCCGCCACCACTGCTGTTACCATATATCTACTACTGGTGCTGTTTCCATGGCCACAGCACTTACATATATTCTTCCCAATATTCAAAGAAAGAGAACTTTTGAAATAAGAAAACTTAACACTAATCAGATTGAGATTAGATGACTTAATCTGTTTATTTTGTACTTATGGTTTAACAGGCATTGTATTAAAAACAATATTTGAAAGACTAAAGCTAATAACTGGATGTCTCCGGAAATCTTTCAAAAAGGAAAACAAACAAAAACAATACTAACACTAATTACTAAAAACAAAGAACATTTAAAGATTTTGATAAGAAGAGGAGAGTCAGCTAGTCACTTGCAGCGAACATTAAAAGATTCTCTTTGATAAAATTTCAGTATTATAGCGTACAATTTAAATTAATATCCACAAAGGCCAGATTCTTCTTCTATGTGTCGTGTCTCTTCAGAACATGGGCGATCACAGCTCTCTACGACTTCCTATCCTTTTTAGAGCTAAGCAATGTTTGTTGTTTTACTATTCCTCCGACACTCTGTTTGGCTAGTTAGGTAGTTCATTAGCTGTTTCATTCTGACCACATGATTTCAGTATGTCCTGTGAGTGTAAGATTTTCCAGATGATTTTCCCTCATTATGCGTCTCAGAGATTTCAGCTGGCTCTTTCTGATTCTAAGAAAAATCTTCATCATTGCTCACATGCTCTATCCATGGTATTCTCAACATCCTTCTCTGTTTCTCTCCATCTATGAGGAAAAATAAATCAACAGACAGTACTTATCTGGTGTAAAAGAAAGCATCTCTAATTTAAATGACCTTTTAGCAATTAATTAAAATAAACTGCAATTGCCTAATTGGTATTTGCCAGCATTTGAAGAAAAATATTTTTACACTAGTTTACAAATACCGTCAAAAAATAAGTGTTACATTTAATTAAATTTGCATTTGCTTTGGTTATGTTTTTAAACATGAAAAGTATAATGTTTTTTTTACACTATTTACATCATTTAGACTATTGTCCTCATTTTTACTGCCATATTCATGAGCTTTCGGACATCTTCAAGTGATACACATTGACATTTCAAACTGAAACCTTTATTTTGTCTATGGGGATAAATTGTTCTAATTCCATATGCCATGCTTTTTTTGGATATATCAGTTTCAGTTAGTATCTGTCTATATTTCTGGGATGAGGTATTATGTACATTATTTACATTATTTGAACTATTGTCCTCATCTTTGTCGCCATATTTATTATAATGTTATGCCTTTATCCACTGTGCCATGTGTCCTTGAGGACACATGGCACAGTGGATAAAAGTGTTATTTAGATCCAGTGACAGGACCCAAAGAGTGTGAGTTCAATACCCAATTAAGGCAGTGGAGAACTTTCAGAGGGAAATTAACAGGAGATAACTGATAACTGACATCCATTAAACAGGGCATTTGGAACTAGAACAGTATATCCCAGTGAGCGAAATAAAGGGTTCAGTTCGACATTCCAACCACCTGGAGTGTACAACGGGCAAAACGTTGTAATAAATATGGCGTATTGTAATAAATATGCCGAAAAAGATGAGGACAATCATCCGAATAATGTAAATAATGCAATTTCAGTTAATTCCTTTAGTTACTCAACTCTGCAAGTTTTTATTCCCTCTGCTGTTGCTAGGTATTGAACTCACAACTCTTTGGGTCAAGTCACTTTTTGCATTACTTCAACCAATGCCTGTATCCACTGTAGTGAGGGATTATTTCTTGCAACTGCTTCTCTTTAACACAAGTCGAACCTATTCTCTTTTATTCAGAGAGACCCTGTGTCATACACCAATTACTAATGCAATCAAGCATTCACACACTCTCATATATATATATATATATATATATATATATATATATATATGTATATATATATATATATATATATTGATTTGTCTTTTATGACTTATTAATCTTTTGCATATTATTTAAAGCCAGAAAATATTTTTAGATTGTAAGAATTTTTTTGAAATAATAATGATTTGCTGATACACGTCCTACTAATTAACCCATATCTGGGGGATAATTGGTGGATTCATACTTTTCCCAAGCATAGTTGCACATAAGTGAATATAACAAATCTGTCTGGAATTGAAAGTTGGTTCTCAAATTTTAAATTCTGAGCTATTAGTCATTACACCATCTGCACATCTAACCTGGTATTCCGAAGGAGTTACCCATCTAGGTACTGACCAGGCTTGTTGTTAGTTAACTTTGATGTTAATAAGAGAACTGGTGCTTGAACATGATATGGCCATAAGCCCAAATATCCAAAGAAAGCTAGCACATAATAAAATCAATGTATCAGCAACCTGCTCTCAGTATTTAAAAATGAAATATTTTGTTGTTATAGTAATAGGAAGTTTACTGTCCTCGGATAAAGCCTGTTGTAACCATAACAATGGAATATCTCTTTAGAAAGAAGGGGGGATCTGGATGTGTATATAAATTTGTGTGCATAGAATTTAGATATTTCTCTGAAAATGAAATACAAGTTAAATCAAATTCTTAATTTAATAGAAAAAAATTGATGAATTCATTAATAATTTGTTTTTACATATTTTTCTTTTCCCATTGATTAATTGCATTTCATGTCCATACATTTATATTCTGATAATGTTTTTTTTATCTAGTCATTCACAGCCTACAATGGATGCGGCCGCTTTCATGGTGCTAGTCAAAACTTACTAAAAGCAGTCAAGACTGAGACATCTTCACACATCACTTCCAGTTGAAATCTATATATAAATTTTATATTTTTCAACCAATCACAAGTTTTCCTGAGAGATCTTATTTCTGAGCCAATTGGAGCAGATAAATTCAGGTGAAAGCAAACTTTTTCACTAGTGGAAATCCAACTTGACAAGAGAGTACAGCCACATCATCAAAATTAACTCCAGAGAATTTACTCCGCCATCACTGTCACTTTTATATCGATCTTTCTTTCTCACACATACGTAACAGCAAGTACTTATATCTCTCTCTGTCAATGCTTGCCTAATCACATACATGAAATTTCTTATAACTATAAGGGCTTAGTGAGTACGCATTGATTGAATAGATATCCCTGTTTATTTACAAAAGTGAAATTAATGTCAAACGGGCCCAGATCATTGAAAGTCTTATAAAATAAAATGTGCCTCTTAGTAGGAATTGAATCTGAATGCATTTTTTTCTGGGAAACAAACTTTTAGCTAAGCTTGTAGTATTAGACTAAGTTTAATAAATAAAATAAAAATATTTCTTAAACCACTGAAGTTTATCACCAACTTATCATCTCCTTAACACCTCATTAACATTAACACCAGTCATCCTTAAGGACATATCAATCAGATAATTTTGTTTCTGAAACCAGATACTAGGTTAAGTGAAACAAAAGATTAAGACCCTGCACCAAAGCAAAGGACAATCCTACTTGCTTCCCATAATACTGGACTACTTAGTGACAACAATATAAACCCAGGAAAAGAAATCTTTGTGGTCAGTTCTCTCTTACATTTCACCTGAAAGCAGGATAGACTGGTTCACTCCTCTAACCACCAAATAATTAATCAGGATGACAGTTTTCTGCAAAGAAGGAAGGGGTCTTGCTCTCTTTCTCTCTCTATTCCAACATACTGTGAACTACAAACTCTGTTACATAAGAAGGGTACAAGTTGTATTCATAAAAGTAAAATAATTATATCTTAATTTTAATATATATATATATTTCCACTTTGTCCTTTGCCAGAGTAGCCCCTGAGCACATTCTGCCCAAAGACAGAGACACAACTGAGAAATGACAAGTAATGCATTAGAAACTCCTCCAAGTAAGGAGAAATTTACTTGACCTCCCACTGAGTCAGGTTGTGACACAAGGTCGATTTTTAACTTGGGGACCCGAGTGTCTTCACTCAGACCACTAGTCTTAGCTGGTCAGAGCAGGTCCAAGCTAGTCATAGCTGTGATACTACCTGCAAAGGGACGGATACCTGTGACCAGTAAGTATCCAAATGTGTATACCCCTCAAGAGAGGAATTTCCACACTAAAAGCTCAATATCTGTATTATATATTATCTACTTCTCAGCAATATCACTCTTCAGGTTTAACTAATTTGCATATTGATTTAAAAAAAGTTTATTTCATTAATTAACTGTCCTTTAATTCAAGGATTGTTTTGATTTTCATATCAAAAATAGTTCTGTTTAAGAATATCATCTTATATTGTGCAGAAAAGTGTTTGAAATTTGCATTTTACTTGGCCTTGAACAAGTTGGCATCTATTTGTAAAACTTTCCTTAACTATAAGATTTTCATTTAAAATTTTTGTTTCAAAGATTTCAAATAGTGAATATATCTTACTTTGTGAAGCGATAGCGAGTGGGTGAAGCCTGCTAGTATATATATATATATATATATATATATTGTTGACCAGAGATAAAAAATGGAGAAGTTGTATATTCAGTTGTCAATCTCTGTCTATATTTCTGAGATTAGGTATTGTCCTTATTTACACTACATTGTTCAAACTGTTGTCCTCAAGGACACATGGCCCAGTGGATAAAAGCTTTGGTTGGATCCAGTGACTTGACCCAAAGAGTTGTAAGTTCAATACCTGGCTACTGCTGAGGTGAAAAAAACTTGGAGAGTTGAGATAACTGATGCTGAGACATCCAAAAGAGGCATGGCATATTGAACTGGAACAATGTACCCCAGTAGATGAAATAAAGGGTTCAGTTCAAAATTCCAATCACCTAAAGGCTGGAGTGTACAACGGCTCAAACATCCTGAATATGGCAACAAAGATGAGGACAACAGTTTGAACAATGTAAACAGTGTAAATAGTTACACTATCTCATCTCAGAAATATAGACAGATGTCAAATATATTTTGTTTTTGTATTATTATCAAGTTTAACCTTTTTTTAAATATCACTTCTTCACATGTTTATTTTAATGCTCCATTATCATGACACATCAGTTTGGGGTGTCATGTCTTATTTTCAGTTATGAAATATATTTAGTATGTATCTAAATTTTGTAAAATCTTTTTTATGACTTATACTTTTTATACTGTACACCTTTTTACAATTTTACAATTCATGAGATATACAGGGTGTGATGAATAAATTCTCTAAATTATGCAAGAGTATATACACACACACATATATATATATGTATGTATGTATGTATATATATATATATATAATAGAAGCCATTGTTTTATACCAATGGCTTCTCATACTTAACACTTCTTGTTTTCACTCTCACATGGTGATGTGTGATGTCTTGGGCTGCAGTGCATTTTTCGCTTCCAGCGGCTAGTATGCAGGAGTTTGTCATTGCTTGGAAATCTTCCATGCAAACAAAACAGACTATCCTTGTTGCGATGTCCGTGTATTGTTTACTTTATTGTAATGTATTTATGTAAGTCAAAAGCTTAGACAGGATTAAAAAACATATATCAATATGGTGATTTTCTTTCATCTTTCAATGATAATGTTATTAAGCTTATCAGACGATATGAAAGAAATTTGCTCAAAATAAATAGACAAAACTTGTCTATATTATTCAATGAAATATGCATTAATTAATATATGTATGTATGTATGTATGTATGTATATATGTATATATGTATGTATATTTTGGCAGCATGTTTTTATTAAGACATGTTTTGTTGATTAGTTTAGACATGTTCTGTCTACTTATTTTCAATAAGATTGCCAATTATGTATCTGTGTTGATACTGTAGAATTTGATTTCTACATTCTCTGTTTTAAACATGTTAAAAGAGGATCACAGCTAAGCATTCTCAGTTTTTGCTGAACCCATTAAAATTGGCTCCAGAGTTCAATATGAAACAATGCTTTCTAATTGGTCCATAAATAATAATCTCATTTTTCTGCCTACATTCACATGGTTGACTTCAAGTTGACCTTGAGTTAACCTGTTCAGAGTTCAATGCACCAAAAATTTGTAAACATTCTTTCGAGCCTCCCACATGATCAAGAAAATTCATAAATATGAAACTTTAAAACGTTAATTTTTATTAACATCAACCCAGCTTGTGGAATTTAATTTCTTTTCAACATCAACTCATCTAGTAACGAATTCAACTATGATGAGATTCAGAAACCAACTCACTCAATATCTTAACAACATAAACGAAATCGTAACTATATCAGTTGAAGTGAGACAACTCTCCAGTAAGTCAAGCAATCTATTTCATTCAATTTCACCATCAACATAAACTGCTTAATTTCTACCAGATCGATAGCATAACACCTATTATATTACCCTTGATCACACAACCAAGAACTCTCTAAAGTGTTTCAAACAACTTTATTATATCATGTGTACTTGTTGTTATATAAAAATATTTTCTATTAAAACAAATTTCTGCCTATTTGATTATTTCTCTTGTTATTGTTGTCTTTGTTGTATTTGATTTAGTAAAAATAGTAGAGGTCAGTTTAATTTGGTATTTTCTCACCGATACAGATTGGCTAACCCACTACAATACATATTTCTTTTATTTCAAAGTACTTGGAAATAAAAGAAATTTGTATAATACATGGCAATTTCCTCTTGTCCTTCAAAAAGCTTGTGAAAGGATCTTATCAAAAATAAGTAGGCAGAATATATCTAAACTATTCAACAAAATGTCTTAATACATGTGTGTGTATATATATATATATATATATATTGATGACAAGAGATAGAAAATGGAGAAGTTGTATATTTACTTATCATTTATCAGAAAAGACAAAGCCTTCAGGCATGGGCAACCTTTCCTGACTAGTGGGCCACATGAGTTATGGCTCATTATAAGGCATGACACATTACTGAAAAGATTCAAGGTAAACCTTTGTTGAAGGCGCCTCAGGCATTTTCACTACAGAAGACCATACACATAAGCATCGACCTTAGAAATGGCGGAGAGGTGTTGAAATTCTTCAAGTGATGAGTTTTTTGTTATTTAGTAAAGATCTTCAGGGAAGCATCGACAAAGGTAGCAGTTCTTGGGAAAATCTATATGAGTGTAACTCCCTTTGGATTTGAGGTATATGGTTACATATGAGAAAGTGAGAGTGAACAAGTGAGAATGAAACAAAACAAAATTTAAATAAACACTATTTTCCTCATGAAATTAGGCATGCATTTCAGAAACCTAAATGGGTCATATCCCTAACAACTTCAATCTGCAAAAATTTAAATCTAACAACAATCACCATCTTTTGTCTTCCTGAAACATGTTCTTTTATTGTCCTTTTTCATTCATTTCCACTCTCAGTAATTTCTTGCATCCTAGTGATATTATCACCTTGCTTGAGGAGAAATGATTAAAAAAAACAACTTTCTTCTTAGATTTGGAGCATGAAGGAAATTAGGATAATTTGAGTCTGCGGAAGTGGTAAGGCACAAATTAGTGGAACTAAATAAAGGAGATCATCTGAACATTTGCCATGGAAATAGCAACAGAGTAGCAATATAAAATAGAATAATGTTAGGAAAAAAGTAATTGTATTTGAACTGATTTGGTTTGGTTTGGTTTTGTTTGTTTTACGGCATATCAACCTCAATGGAGGATTTAATGCTGAAAAATTTTTATTGTTGGTAATATTTTTTTTCAAATATGTACAGCTAGTAATATTTTTCCTTCAAAAAATCTATATCTGGTAATTTTTTTTGCATAAAATGTATTTCTGGTAATAATGTATTTTCAAAACATTTATTGCTGGTAATAAATTTTTTTTTTTTTTTTTACAAAGTATTTCTGGTATTAAAACCTATTTTTACACTTTCATAGTTTGGGAGTTAACTCTTTGCCCATAGCTGAGACTCTAACAGGTGCTACCACCCCAGGTCAGGGTGGACCTGGGAACACCAGCAATTAAGAGGTGGTTCCACACTCCTCAAAATCTCCTGATCAGAGGCCTTGCTGTTGGAGGTAGTTTATCATCTTACCCAGGATGCAGATGTAGTTTATTGTCATACCCAAGACGGGCTTGAACTGAATATCTAAGTTCTCAAAATAACAATCAGATAGTATTTTTTGTCTTTAAAAAAAGACACAAAAATCAAATGTATTTAGCAGTATGAGTCTAAATAGATCTCAGGCATTTCCCAGGAAAAATGGAATGTAATTTTCTACATTTGTTTCTGTCATAATAAAAAAAAATTATAACCTACATTTTTCTTTTCTTTCTGGAGAAACAGAAAACATAACTGTACTAATCTCTCAACTAAACTTAGGATTCTGACACGTGAGAAATATTTGGTTTGTCAAGACATGCATTTTGTCACTGTGCTGATGCTAAGAGATGGACAGAACAAAGTTGTTTGGGATCCAAAGATCAATATTTTTCATTGCTGATGGGAAAAACCTTATGTCTGTTGTTGCATCAGCTTTTAATATTTCATCATTTTCATATGTAGATAAAGAGTTTGTAGTGTAATTTTCAACACTGAAATAATGAATATCCATCAATCAAAGGCTACGTTACCTGCGTGAATGTGCATCTCCATGGACCCCTACGGGTTGCATATACAGTTATAAACATAAATTCCTGCAGAGGGAAATCAAATAATTCACATGCTAATGATGAATGCCTATTACACAAACATTTATTTTTAAGCATAAACTTCCTTGTAAAGGCCCTTAATTCTATGAGAAATATTAATCACAGAGATTGAACATTATATCACAAAAATATGAAAGAAAAAAAAAGAAAGATATCAATCCAATAGCAGGAACATTTAATGCTGTCCAGAGTAAAGAAACAACTTCAAATGAAACCAGAAAAAATGTTTTATTAATATATTTCTACTTAGATAACAAATGAAAGAAACTTATTTACATCTATATAAAAATTGCTATTGAAAAAATATTCTGATCTACAAAACAAAGGATATAGTCCTTTGGTTGGACAGTGTTGCTGGGTACACTATATTAGTTCTCCTCCCATTGGATACCGCTATGAAAAAATTGTTTAGGGATCTAACCCTAGAACAAGCAATGTAAAGCTGGCTATAGAAAAAGTGTGAAGAAATAACTTGCAGACAGCAATATTAAAGGATTATCTTTTTGTCTTGTTAATTCTTATGGCTAAAAATCAGAATCTCATCAATCTGTTGAGATTACAAGATCCTGGGGATGAACAACCACCTTTTTGCCAATTACATTTAATTTAGATGCTTGATGGCATGTTGGGAAGCTACATCACAGTTAGGGAAATTCCACTGCTCAACATTGGAGGATTTAGTTTTCTGACAACCATGATAAGCATTCTATAATTGAAGCTTGTGTCAAGGAACACTAGCTAAGTAAAGAGAGCTGAGAATCTCTCTTGAGCTTCTGAAGTGTCTGAAACTATGTCAATTGGCTTGTATAGCTCAAACTCCCTAGTAAGCATTTGCAACTGTTTTGCTTTTTTTTACGGTATTAATCTGATGCAGTCAAAGAAATCACTTGTCATTTAGATAGTTTTGTATTATTTTCAACATTCAAAACAGCTGAATAAAATCATCTTTCCTCCTGAAATTTATTGATTTCTTATCTGAAAATATTTTTCAGACACACAAAGTTATTCCCAGCCGTTATGTGTTCCTTTTTTGGATTGGTTAGTAAAAGCAGTTTTAATCCCAAACTGATTTCTCATGATGTCAACACATCTGATCCTATGACATTTTTCTGTTCAGTTTACTTTCACATATCAATTTATCTCCAAGAATATAACTGTCTGCCCTATAAATGATAACTGATGAAACTGAATTTTTACAAGAAATGACGTCTGCTCTTTGGTGATCTCAAATGAGCTGACTTTTCATGGTCAAAATATACTTCAGTAGGTCATGCCATTCGATAGGGATCATAGCAGAGACACATACGCAAACAAGCTTTCATTACTAATATATATGTTTCAGTGAATAGACAAGAACACTTCTACTTTGTAAAAGTGCTTCTATTTTCTTTAAATGTCTTTTACAATTACATGGTTTTAAAATGACAGTATTATACAGGCACTTTATATAAAGCAGCATCGACCTACACTTATTGATTTGAAATTAATCACAGCACATCAGGAGTTTTTGAAAGGCATCCCTACTAATTCTATACAACACAGCATAGAAGAAAAACAGAAAAATATCGTAACAGCTTTTTCAAATGTTTAAAGAGTTAGTAGAAAGCCCTTTAGACAATAATCTCTATGGACAGTTTATATACTCTCTTAGTCCTATTGCAAGAAAAAGTGAAGAAAAAAAACTTATAAAATTTTCCATATCTCTCACAATCAATGAAAGTGTTATACAGGAATAAAGTGTCACTGACAACACTTGAGTTTGAACATAGATTGCCAATGAACAAACACAGGCGATCCCATTATCGAACTAAGCAGACCGTGTGACCATAGAGGAAACACATATATGTAGGAAGTAGCTGACGACTAACAATCTGCACTTCTATTCTATCCTCTAAATATTCTCTACTCTATTCACCATTCCTCTATTTGGAACACTATACGGATTAGTATTTGAGTGAGAATTATTGAGCAAGTACTATCAGTGCAAGAGATATTGGAAAGTGTCTGACACCAGTATTGTTCAACAGCGTACTATAGTTGTATCTGCCATTACAAATTCTGTACTACAACGAGCATTACGAAAGTGACAATGAGTGTTCATTGACATCACAAAAGTGGCAACGAGTGTTCGTTGACATCACATAAGAAACATTTATAAAGGAAGGATTGCTGTCCAAATATGTACAGTGGAAATGGTGTGTCAAGTTCAAATACCAGTTGAAGGTATTTATTTTTACACAAATATTCTTGGAAAGGTATGAATCTAAAAAACATTCTGATGTACAAAACAAAGGATATAGTCCTTTAGTTGGATAGGTTGCACAATATTAGTTATCCTCCCATTGGATACGAGTCTTCTACTCCCCACTTTATCATTGTAATGTCATCATAGTACATTACTAGTCACAACTCCAGGCTTCAGCAGCTACCTGGAGTCTACAGGGCTACCTATATATATATATATATAGAGAGAGAGAGAGAGAGAGAGAGAGAGACACACACACACAGAGAGGCAGGCATGTTGGAATAGTGGATAGCATTTCGAATTGAGGAATTGGAGAGACAAGTTTGAATTCCAATTGAATCCATTCTATTCACTTATGTGCTAACACCCTTAGGAAAGCTATGAATCCTCTTATTCTCTCCCCAGCTATGGTTTAAATAGCAGGTCAGACTGGGTTCTATAGCCTTGGATGGTAACTGGTCAAGAAGAAGGACAACTCTGAATTCAAAACCTGCAGAGGATTGTTTGGGGACCTTGTGGCATGTAGTGCACCAGGTCTCTGTATTCAGCCCTTCAAAAAGTGTGGTTGGTTCTGCATAAAGCCTTCACCACTATAATCAAATCATATGTGCTGGTGTCCAGGCTGTCAGTTCCTAGGAACTGAGCTGCTTGACCCTCATACGTCAAATATAACGGGAGAGTCCACCACACACACATATATATATATATATATATATATATATATATATATATATATATATATATTCAGCATCTATTTTGATTGAGTGATTCATTTTTTTCTGGCTTTACAGGTTATTTAAAGACAGAAAATATTTTTAAATTATTAGAATTTTTTTAGAAGGTAATAATAGTTTAGTAATACAAGTTCTATTAATTAACCCATAGCTGGTGGTAGAAGAGGTGGATTCATACCTTCTCCAAGGGTATTTGTGCATAAATGAATATAATTAAACTATATAATTGGGAACTGGAACTCAGCTCTCCAATTAACAATTTCAATGTCTATGTATATACTGTTGGAATATATAACTTTCAGCCCATATATTATTCAATAAAACATGTCTGAATGAAGATATGCTGCCTATATATATATATATATATATATATATATATATATATATATGTATTGAGAGAGAAGAGTCTCTATCATATGCAATATATATATGTAATTCTTTTACTGAAACAACTAACATATCCTAAATAGCTATTCTTTGGAATTTCTTTTAAAAATTAATAATTCCATCTTAGATAAAAAAAAAAAAAAAAACAATAAAAAAAGAAAACAATGAAGTCTGATCACTGAGTCACAATAGAAGTTTGTATTAGGCGGATATTCTTTTCATTCAATGTTACTTTTTTTGGTTTTCTACATTGTGTCTTAGATAGATCAAAAATTTGCTAGCGAAAATGCGTGTAATTCTCTTTTGAAACTCTGTGAAATTTGACTAATTCTTTTAAGATTTGACTCTAAGACATATTATAATATTACTTTTTTCTTTTGGCATTGTTTGATTTGAAGAGATATTTTTTTTTAAATTTTTACTGATATCTTTTAGACTGTTTCAAACTAGATCTCTTTCTGATTCACTCTACATCAAAAGGTGTTGAAAGTAAAAGATAAAATATATTTTATCTTTGCATAGGGGCCCCAAGCATCACATCTGGCTCACAAAAAAAATCCCCTCAAAAAAAAAAATAAAAGATACAATATAAAATGAGTCAATTGCATATTTTACCGCTAAAGCAAAAGACTCAAGAAAAAAGCTGAATCATGATCCACCCAGTCTGCTTTTAAGAAAACCACTCACGACACAGTCAACAATCATAACAAGTAGCAAGCTGTCAACATCATCACCAGTGACCTCAGTCAACCAATCTAACACATGCATCAACTTTAGACCTTAGGGTTCTGTCCCCATCATCTAGGTTGCTTCCTTGCCCACAAAGAAACATACCACCTGGATCCTCTGTATCAACAATACAAAAAATTTTATCTTAACACTTCTTGTTCTCTTTTCTTTTTGTTTCACTGGCAGTACTTATTGTTTTGTTTGTTCTCTCGTGCAATTATACACATGTTTATAACAAGTCTAAGAAAAGTTAACGGTTTTAAACATTCTAAACTGACCTTTGGACAAGATGTGACATCTGATACTATTTCTTAACCTTTAAACAGTGGGAAATGGTTGCACAAATGTGGACTCCAAATGGGTAAAAAAAAAAAATGGGAAAATTTACTTTTCAAAAAGTTAGTTTATATGCTTATTTTCATTTTTTTCTATGCCAAAACTATAAAAGATATCTTAATTCTTTATAAAAAGTCAAGAAAATAAAGAGAAATAATGCAAATATTAGGGTCTTAAATCTAATTTCTCTTAACATTATGTATGATCATCTGTGAAACCTTCTATACATATTGAAGGTGGACATTTTTAGCACCAACTTTCAGAAATTAATAATGCCTTTTTCACTGGAAAAAGCTAAAATCATCAAACATCAATTGATGATGCCCACCATTTAAGAGTTAATACTGTAAAGAGGAGGCATGGTAAGAGTAAAAGAGGCACAGTGTAGTAATGGATAGCAGCTCAGATTGAGGAATCGGAGAGCTGAATTCAAAGTCCAGTCGAATCCATTACATTCACTTACGTACTAATACCCTTGAGAAAGGTATGAATTATCTTCTTCTCACTCCAGCTATGGGTAAATAGCAGGACAGACCGGGTTCTATAGCCATGGATGGCAACTGGTCTACCACAGAAAAAAATGGCAACCTACGGCAGGGAAAAACTGCCTCATCAGTCATGTATCAAAAGATACATGATCGCCTAAGTGTGTATCATGCATGGCACATAACTGACTGACTGTAAAGAATTTCAAGATGGAAAACAATCACTAGATACTTATTTCCAAAGACCAGTGTAATTTGTGAAAAATCCTGTAAGAAATAAATTATATCTGCTACTTGAGACAATTCAAACAAGACAGAATAAAAAGAGATTCCAATATAGCTGCATATCCAATATATAAAGTTCAAAAATTGTGTGTGTTTCTGTTTCGAACCCTGTTAATTAAATATATAAAGTTGATTGTCTGTATGTAATCATGACTTGAAACCAATGTAGTTTACCATTTACATCTCCCAGCATGTCTCTTATATCTTGCTCAAATTAGCCAAATAAAAAAAAAGTGATAACTAATTTGCATATTTAATCTTTTAAATCTTTTATTATTCATTTTTAATCTGGTTTTGTGATCTTGATAAATAATTGATTGTTCTGTTGAGGGCTTTTGGAATTACATTGCTTAGTCATTCTAATAAAACCATTTTATGCCCTAAAAATGGCAACCACCTGAGAATTTAATTCACAGCTTGGAAGTAAGCAATGTATGAAGGGAGGTAACTAATGTTGGCATTTGTAATAGTGTCTTTTGAAAATATCTTCTATGTACTTTGCCCCTTATGAATGTGGGCAATAATGGATCTCCACAATTTCCTGTTCTTTGGTTATTTACCAATTTATTTTTGAGTTATTCTAATGGCTGTTGATATGACCAGCCTTCGTACCCATAATCTTACATTAATAAAGATATATAAATATATGAGTTACTCTTTCACATACATGGCCAGAAGATTATGTTTAAGCATGAAACAGACTGCTGCTATTCAGTGTTGATATCTATATCTCTACTGCTAATATTTACATACACTCTTTCCCTAATAGTGAGCATTTTCTCCCATAAATATACCATACATTAAAAATTGTATTTCATTATATATATATAAGAGGGATATATTAAAAAATTTAATATCTCACATATATTGAGAGACAATTTTCTGCCAGGTTAATTTCTGTTGAAATTTAAAAGGAACCCAATAATTATATAAGTAATCTTACTTTTTCCATATTATCTTAAATGGGTCTGTCATTCTTCAGTTATCAACATATCAAATTGAAATATAACCAGATAAAAATGAAAATTCTTTGACATCAGAAATTTAATGTAAAAGGAAATTATTTCTCTTTTTAAAGAAAATTTAATTTTGTACAAAATGGGAGGATGCAAGACATAATTAAGTGAAGAATTATTTTTTTTAATAAGTTAATCAGCTTTCATAGAATAAAAATAAATAAATCCACACTTTATTTAAAGTGGAGCTGCTGATAAAGAAAAGGATGTGAAAGTTCTGAATTTCCCTTGAGGCTGGCACATGCTCGTGTAATTACTGTTTTTAAAATTGCAGAACAGCAATCAAATGGAAGCAAAAGTTTTAGGCATTTTTTGACAAAAATATTTTGTTTATATACATTCATAGCATCAGCTTTCAAACAATTTTTCTTGTTTTCTCTTTATGAACTCTTGTCTCACCTTTTAGCAAAATTGCATATTCGATCAAAAGAGAACAATTACTTTTTTCTGTTCGGTAAGTTTTTTGGATATCTTTCTGAGATTTTATTCTATAAATTCATTTGAAATCTGTTTCTCTAACTTCTGAATTTTTCTCAAGTCTTGTAAACAATGTACTGCATTTGACTGAATTTCTGTAATGTTTTTTCTTCTAGTTTACATGTTTGTGCAACAGCAGCTTTCAAAAAGTCTTCTAATACAACAGAGTGTGGAAAAGTTTTAAACACAATGCATTTTACCAAATTTAACAAAACATCAATTTTTTAAAAAAGTCCTTTCTTGGTCAAGCTAATAATTTTCTGCATTCACACATACATCAATTTTTAAGTATTTATGTTGTAACTATATGGGGAAATAGCGGATAAGATCAAGATGCTGACTTTCCATGCTGCCTTAAACAAATGTTTAGAAAGGAAACGTCCATAAGTAAAGAGAAAGATCAATGATAATTATAAGACTTGAGAAGTCTATTTTCTCAAAAATCTGTTTTAAGAGAAAGGTTTTATAAATTTCATCTCACAGTAATGCTAACTGTTCAGTCAATTAATGCAAATGTTTCCTCATTAATTACCATGTCTTTCAGAATATCATTTTGCAAACTTTGTTACCTTTATTGTTGCATATCTGTAGCTTTGCCTCTTTTTATTGTTTTTCCTTTTCAGCAACATTTTCTTAGTTCCATTCACTCTCAGTAACCCCTTGTGTTTTAGTGGCTTTATCACCTTGCTTGGATTGAAATGATTAGCAGGGTTACAGTTTGGGGTGACTGATATTGCTCTTTTCTCCCAGATGAAACCCAAAGAATAAAGAATGTTGAATTTCAGTTTTTTATTATTGTTTATCAATTCAGAAAGTGTACACAGGCTCACACAATAAATACCTTAGTAATCTTTATGATCAGGGTGCAGTTTACCTTTCAATAAGATTGCATCTCATTGTATATCAAAGAGTCCTTCTTGAACAATGGAAGGTAAATCGAAAGGGATAGTTAATGTGAACAAAATAAATTTTTAAATAGCCTATATTTATAAAAAGAAGGACTAATTAATATAGGATTCTCAGGTGTCCAGAAATGAAAGTCCTTATACATTATTTTCAATCATTTCACCCCGCGCAATATGGAACAGCCATTCAGACACAAGTGGGTTCTGAGTGCGAAAGAATAAGTAAAAGAAAAACATTATTAAGGAGTGAAAACAACAAAAGGAAGAGGAAACAAGAAGACAGTAGATAATAATTGAAATTGCATTTAACTTTTTCAAGATGGAAGTTGGCTGGAAAGTAAGAAGTTGGAAGAGTTCCACAAGTAAGAAGTGCAAGAAAAGACACTATTCACATAGAAATTATGGTTGCAGCCAGCCAATTCAGCTATAAAATAATGAAAACTTGCTAACAATCTAATACTGCATTTAAATTCATGTGACTGAAGCCAAGATGCCAGGTCAGGAAATTAACATTGGAGGGTATTCTTTGGCTTTTTTCTAAGATATTGGTCAGGTTTTGATAAATAGGTCAACCTAAAAACCATACAGCTCCCCTTTATATATGATGGCATGATGAGTAAATTGTCACCATTTTATATTTTAAATTTTGCACATGTACGATGTTTGTTTTTGATTTTGTCAACTGCAGAGTATAGTAGGTCAGTTGGGCACCATCTGTGAGAAAAAGAGAACCATGATACAATTCATTGCACAAGAAATTTGGAAATGGCATGCTCTACTGCTTAGCATTTGCATCAGAAGATCCAATACAAACATTTCAGGGTGTTTGGGTGCCAATCTGAGGACAGTGCAGAGGATTTGGAAAGAGTTGGATGAGTCTAATGATAATTACAAAGGTAAGGCAGCTTGGAAAACTCACTGAGATCGTTCTGATGAGAAAAGAACTCACAAATTTGTTGGTGAGGGCCTCAGACACAGAGACCTACATCAATGCTGCTCTGAGTCAAGAGGATAGCTGCTGGAAGAACCTATGTCTGGCAACAGGATTCTGCACCATGCCACATAAGCAATATAACCCAGTGATGACTATGAAACAATTTCTGCAACCATATCACCCCTTACATCTGGCCACCTAACTCCCCAGACTGCAAACCCATTGATTATTATGTGTGGGGTACAGCTAAGCAAGAGACTAACAAAACTGCTTGTAACACCAAAAATAAACTCAAGCCAATGATTATAGCAGCATTCACCAACTTAAACAAGTAGATCGTCCAGAAGAGATGCAAGAGATTCCAAAGTCATTTGGAGGCCATGGTTCAAGCCAATGGCGATTTTATTGAATCAATTTACTATTTAGTATTTCAAGATATTTTTGTGTAATTTTCTTAAATATATCTGTTGAAATGAGATGTCAGAGTTATTTTCATTTTTGCATAATTTAAATGACAATTTATTTATCCATCACACCCTATACATATATATGTGTGTGTGTGTGTGTGTGTGTGTGTGTGTGTTTATATATATATAGCATGGGGAAAGAAATATTCATACACATGCAAATTTTTTGTTTATTGTATTTATAACTAATGAGTAAACACTTTTCATATAATTAACTGTACACAGATGTTTAATAAATAAATATGCACAGAAAACAAAAACAATTGATTTAATAGAAATAAATCCTATTTATCAACTTTAATGGTTGAAAAAAGTATTTGTACAATGCAAATTTCAGATTTTAAAACTTTTAAATTGCTTTAATACTCTAGATTATCCAAGTGGAATATTCTAGAATAATTCAATCATGTCATCAGTAGTTATTTTTAACTTAAAAGATACAAACAGAACATTCTGTAATTGATATTCGTGCAAGAAGGTTTTCATCATGACAAGAGGTAAAGAATCAACAAATTTTCAAAAAGAACTCATTGTTAAGCACTGGAAAGAAAGTAAAAGTTACAGGAAAATCTCAGACAATAAGAATATTCCATTTACTACCATTAGTTCTTTCATTGCAAAGTATAAACAACTCAAAACTGTTGAAAACAGAAGAAGAACAGGTGCTCCATAGAAGATTTCTGCAATATCTGCAAAGAAATTAATGTGTCAAATTAAACAAAATCCAATGTTTACTCATCAAGAGTTGCAGGATGATTTGCTTTCATCAGAAATCTGTGTCACTAAATGGACAATAAGCAATGAAATTCATAGGAACAATCTAAAGTCATGCTCCCCTCGGAAAACTCCACTGCTATTGAAAAGACACAGTGATGCTAGGTTGAAATTTGTTCGTGAACGTAAGGATAAGGATGGGAAAGAGTATTATAGACAGATGAATTGAGTTGTTTGGATGTAATTCTAGAAATCATGTATGGAGGAAAGATGGTGATGCCTTCAAACAAAAGAACAGAGTATCAACAGTAAAATTTAGTGGTGGCAGCATCATGGTTTGGGGATGCTTTTCTGCAAAAGGTGCTGGCAACATATCAGTGATAGATGGTAGAATGAATGCCACAGCACAACAAAATATTATGGAAGTAAATTTAATGATTTGGTTGAAGATCTTGAACTTCTACCTGATTGGATCTTCCAGTCAGATAATGGTCCTAAGCACACTGCAAAATCTACAAAGAAATGACTGCTGAAAATAATGTAAATATCATGAAATGGCCAAGTCAGTCTCCAGATTTAAACCCAATTGAGAATCTGCAGTGTTACTTTAAAATCCAATCAAGACCTCTAAGTTGGTCACTGTAGAAGTGAATAATGGCTATTCTACAAAGAATTAAATGAAGATTATGTATTCTTTTTGATATTGTATGAATACTTTTTTCACCTATTAAAATGGAGAAATGTAATTTTTTTTTTCCTGTTTTCTATGTATATTAATTATTATGAAGCTGTATACAGTTAATTATGTGAAAAGTATGTCTATTCACTAGTTGAAAATACAATAAATTAACAATTTGTATGTGTACAAATATTTGTCTCCCTCCATATATATATATATATATATATATATATATATATTGAATAAGTTTTATAAATTTAACTGGTTAGGCTAAACTGAATAAAACTGATTTGTTTTTACAGGATATGTGACCTCTCAAGTCCACTAAATTCATAGCACTTTTAATATTGACAGGAGTTTCCTTACAACCTTTTTTTTTTATTGTAGTTGCAAATGCCAACAGGTTACTTATACAATTATCTTCTCTTGTTAAATTTTAGTTGTTACTGCTGTCAGCAGTGTTCAGTGGCATGATTTTTTTTATTTCGTAAAGGTATTGATTTTGTAACATTAGGGTCTGATAAGGATCATTATCTTTTGTGTCAGTCCCACTATCTTCCCAACTGAGCAATGGTGGGAGGACAAATCATTCAGGCCTTCAGTAATGGTACCAATATTCATACACTGGCTTCCATCTTCAAAGTCCATTCAAGAACCATGAAGAGAATGGTGAATAAGTTTAAAAAAGAAGGAACAGTAGAGAGGAAAACTGGATCAGGATCACAACAGGATGATCATTTGAACTTAGAGCTAAAGAGATCAATTAGAAAAAAAAGACTTAAAAATGAAAACGTACAAGAAACCTGTGAGGCACCTTGTTACTTCAGGAGAGAAAGTTAAATAAGTTGGAAAATGATCTTGGAATAATATATATATATATATATATTTGAACTTAATTTCAATCCTTCATGAGCGTCCAATCCGTAGCTATGATTAATTAATGATGAACATGTCATTTTCGTTTATGATCAATTTCATCACAAATCTTCTGTTAAGCTTAGCAAGTAATTATACATTCTTATTGCTCAAAGTAGAGTCCAATAGTGTTATAAAAATCTCAAAGAATTCCAATAAGATATCTTTAATCATTTCTAAGATACAATGGTTCAAACTTAATCTAACAAATGGACAATTTTGCTGTTACACCCAACATACATATATAAGCCAGTGTCTATTGCTTTCTAATGCACAAGACATGACAGAGAATGTTTTTAGCCTTCCATACTAAAACGGGATAAAAGCCAGCTAACATTTATGGGTATCTCAGGGGACTGATGAAGTTTGGTTGACTAAAAGTAACAAAGTATATTTCATTGTTCTTAGCTTGAATTACACTTATATAATGAAAGTCGACTTCATCTTTTTAACTATTTTGCCCCAAGCAAGGCAATAATGGCACTAAGATACAAGGTGTTACTGGGAGTGATAGAAAATGAGAAGACTTTAGTAGAAGGAAACAGAAACCTCATTCTAAACAGGAAATAAGTGATAAACCCCTACTCCTATTAAAAAGACAGGGAAGGAGTGTGAACAGGGTAAACTTAAAATTTATGAGTATTTCATTGAACTGATTAAGTATGGATGACCAAAAATGGCAAAAGATATTACATTATGTTTTAATTATCATTATGTAATGAAAGTTTACTAAATTTATGAGTATCTCATGAGACTGGTGAAATATGGATGATCAAAAATCACAATGCCCAATATTACCCACAATGGTAAAAGTATATCGCAACCATTAAAACATTGTCATATGATAAGAATGTAGATAAATATGTGTGTGTGTGTGTGTGTGTGTGTAAATGCTCCTGAGGATAGTTTTTATATATTCATTTTTGATGCTCTGTGTGTGTGTGTGTGTGCATACATTTATACACACCTTCAATATATTGGTATCCATATTAAGAATTATGCAGGTATGTGTATGTATTTTTTATGAATATTCAGAGTTAACCTGAACATTAATCTCTTCAAGTAATAGTTCTAAAATTCTGAAATCCAGTAAAATTAGAAAAATAAACTTTAGCTGAAAGAAAAAAAAAATCAAAGCAATCCAAATAAATTTTGAATACTTATCTTCTTGTAGAGAGTTAAAGATGACCTACCCGAACATGTTCAAATGCAGGAAAAAAATGAAAACCATTTGTAATCCAATAAAAATGTCATGGGGAATTTGAATTACTTACCTAAAAAAAAAGAAAAGAAAAAAGCAAACATTAGTTGAAAGCAAGGATACATGGTGATGTTCAGATTAAATTGCAAAGGTAACTGCATTCTACAAATTATTTCAGTCTCTTGAAAATCTGTTGACATGTTTTGGCAGATATATTCTCCTGCCTTCCTCATATATAAACTTCTATTAAGTAACATGTGAGTTTCATTAAGGGGTTGTTGAGAAGTTCTCAACCCGGCTAACAGGGTTTTCTAAATAAATGTGTATTCATAATAATACAAAAAATATTAAGTAACAATCTTAATTTCAGTATGTTGTCAGTCATCTTTAATGAAACTTGCATAAAAGAGGGATTGCTGCTTAAGTGCACAATTATATATATATATATATTTTTGGATATTAGAACATGTTAAAAATGTTAAGTGGAATAATACTACATTTGTTCTCATTTTTACACAATAGAGCAATATTATTTATTTTAGGATATTACACCAAAAACATAAAAATTGCTACACAATTGCAGTCATGTTTCAATGCATATCAATATACCGCATCAGGCGATTGTAAATTACTGGCGGGTGAATGATATATTAAGATTTAAAAGCAAAATCTACCTTCGAAAGATTTAAATACAAAATAAGAAGAATTTGGAGTGATCACTAGTGATGGTGACGTTATGCCTCCATTCATCTTCTAAATGGGCTTCAGACTCAACACAGAGACCAACATCAAGTCCCTTGAGGAAGGAGTGCTGCCCTGGGTCAAGAGTGTGGCTGCTGGAAGACCCTAGATCTAGCAACAGGAATCAGCTCCATACCACACAAGCAGTAGAACAAAGTGATGGCTGTCAAACAATTTCTGCGACCACATTATCCCTTACATCTGGCCACCTAACTTCCCAGAATGCAACCCCTTTGATTATTATGTATTGGGTGGAGTTGAGCAAGAGACCAACAAAATTTCCTTGTAACACCAAAGATGAACTGAAGGCAATGATTATGGCAGTATTCATCAACTTAAACAAGGAGACCATCCAGAAGAGTTGCAGGAGATTTCAAAGTCGTCTGGAGGCTGTGCTTGAAGCCAATGGTGATTTTATTGAATATATTTATTCTTTAGTATTTCATAATATTTTTGTTCAATTTTGGTAAATATATCTGTTAAAATGAGATGTCAGTGTTATTTTCATTTTTGTTTAATTTAGATGGCATTTTATTCATTGCACCCTGCATGAATATCCTGGTAGTTCATATTTTCATTAAAACTTCCTCATTTCTTCCATGGTATTCTTAGTATCCTACTGTTGAACCGCATTCTATATAAAAAAAATATACTTTACTTAACTTTTCAATTTCCCTTGAATTGCAGTCTCACATATGCAGCTGCAATTTTTGCAAATCATTGAAGTATGCAATTCGTGGGAAGAATAAAAATGAAGTAAAATATATTTTTTTATATTATATATTTAAGTGCATAGCATATGCAGGTAAAATAAAAAGCATACTTCTTGTATGATTTGAAATGTTTAAATATACATAGGTATATATTTAAAACTTTCACTATCACAGGTTTACCAGATCTCGTATATCTCAATCCCTTTTGAGCCATGAGAGAGGCACTTCTGCATCACGTAGAGTTGTCTACCAAAATCATATTCACATGAATAGCCTCATCAAACTCTCTTTGACTACTCTTCAGGAGTAGGCTGGGCCTTCACAGCCATCTCCACCACCACCAGAAAGGAGAAAAGGAATAAGGAGAGAGGATAATGATCCTGATGCACGGATGCGAGCACGTGCTTACTAATACTACTAATATTACTACTACAGATAAATGTAATAATTTTAGTAACCAATTTTTAATGATTGTATTGACAGTCTTGTACTCTCAGTTTCCTTTTATAGAAGCACATATCTGTCAGTTCAAATCTCACCCTCATCATATTGAACAGGGGTCACCAAACTTTTTCACAGAGGACCAGATAACTGTGAGAATGATGAGCATGGGCTGGATAACCATTTTGTTCAATACAATACACTAAATGCACAAAAATAAAGACAACAAAGATACTTATTTACTAATAAGTTATGCAAGAAGGTGACAATAGCAATAAAATAGTTATATCACACCAAATGCACGCATATCCAAATCTCACAAACTAAGCAGCACTAAAGGTTAGTGAGATTTATGAAACTGGTGTTTATCTTTTAAGATATAATTAATATTTGTTTTGGTATTGCTGCATCCAATCAAGAGAAATGCTTTCAAATGTTCATCAGTAAACCTCGTTACATGTACTGACTTTACATACTTTAGATTTTATAAGTTCAGGAAAAATATATGACATAATTCACTGAAGTCAGTCCTTTTTATATACGGCACTCTTCAAACCAGTTCAAACACGGCAATGCAAGTTCAAACACAATTGCTGCAGTAGGCTTGTAATCACTTTTCTTGGAAATTTCATTGCAGGCACTTACACAAGAATATTTGGATATCAAAACCTGCAAAAAGTTGCCAAATTTTTATTTTCACTGATTTTTCTAAAACATATTACTGTCAGATGCAAAAATCAGATTGGCCAAATTTTGGCATTTTACTTACATTTATTTTTCTACATGATAAGTTTAACTATAATCTATTGATAATTCCATATAAATAATTATATTTTAGCTCATTTGTAGCACAGTGAAACAGCAGGCCAGATGAACTGACATCAGGGGCCAGATCTGGTCCATGGTTGTAGTTTGGTTACCCGACATAGAAGGATAGATATTACACAGCAGTTTTCCTAGTACATTTTTAATTGTTTAATCAAAGTTGATCATTTCAAAAGCTGTCACTATCCCAAGTTTACCTAATTAAACCTTTGATTTTTTACTGCCTCTCCTGTCATTCACTGACAGAAACTCATTAGTTAAGTTGCCCAAAGTTTTCCCTCTACATCTTTACTGAATATGTCCTGTGAGTATTAAGTTTTCCAAGCCATCTGTTCTCCTAATATGTCCCTTGTGAAGTATATCTTTTTTGTTCCTATTTTATTTAGAACTTCTTTGTTACTCATGGTATTCTTTGGTTCTTGCTGTTTCACCAAAGTTAAGCAACATCAAGCCTGTTCAGTATTTATATGGGTGTCTGCTTGGGAATAGCAGGTGCTGTAAGCATGGATATGGCGTAATGGATAATAGCTCAGAATTGTTAATCAGAGAGCCAAGTTCCAATTCCAGTTGGATTTGTTATAGTCGCTTACATGTAAATAGCCTTGGGAAAAGTATGAATGCACCTTTTCTCACCCCCACCTATGGGTTAATTAGTAAGATTAGTGTCACTTTCTTAGAATTTAAAAATATTTTTGGACTTTAAATAACCTGCAGAGGGTTGATAAACCAAAGAATATGACTGAATGAATTCTTACTTGCAATCATCTGAAAAACACAGAAAAGGACAGATACAGTATAGTAGTTCATCACACTTTTCTTTGTTTCTAACAAACGCTCATGTCTTTGTAGGAATAGATAGCAGAGCAGGTTTAATGAGAAATGGTAAATTATCAAAAATGACTTATTGTAAGAATTTTCCCAGTTGTCTGTACGTGTGTGCTTGGCCGTGATAGTGGAATGAACAAAAACCCAAGGTTCAAAGTAACTGTTTAGCAGCTTTTATTTGTGGCTGAAAGTGAGAGCAAAATAGTGATATTTTGCAGGAAAAAGAGTTGGGTTTCCCAGTTAACAAAGTTCTTCCCTTGAGTAGATATTTCGTAGAAAGCTTGTTCCTATGAGGAATGAGAAATCTGTGTCTCAAACTGCTAGGATTGGTATGCTTCTATTGCAGCAAAGGTTATGTGTAGTCCTTTGGGTAGGTGTCTTGAAGGGAGATTTCTCCACTTGTTCCCATGAGGAACAAGAAATCTGAAGTCAGGCTGCTAGGACAAGCTCACAACTCTTTGGGTCCTGTCATTGGATCTAACCAACATCTTTATCCATAAGGATACATGGCACAGAAAGTATGACCACTGGTTAAGGCAGTGTTGAACTTGAGGAGGGGAATTAACAGGAGATAACTGATAGCTGACATCCATTAGACATGGCATGTGGAACTAGAACAGTCTACCCCAGCGAGTGAAATAAAGGGTTCAGTTTGACATTTCAACCATCTGAAGAAGCCCAGAGCATACAATGGCCGAAACATGATAAATATGGCAACAAATAAATGAGGACAATAGTTTGAATAATGTAAATAATGTAATTTCAGAATGTCATATCCTTGATTATCTTATCATTAACTCAATGACATAGAAAGAAATCTAATGTCTATTGAAACTGATTCTTTATTGCCAAAGTCATTAAAGGAAAGTAATTTTATATTGGAGACATTACATAAAAATTGGATAATTTTACATAAAGAGGCATTTCTTTATCAGTCACGTGTCATCAGTAATTATTCATGATAGGCAGCTTGTGACCATTACATTGTAAATCTACAAAAAAGAAATATTTTGCATTTTATGCATAATAACCGTCATAATAATTTATTACATAATAATAAGTAACCTTCATTATTTTGATGAATAAGGTACATATTTTGCCACGGAAGGAAAATGTAGCTGCTGATCTATTTTATTCAGGGTAGGCACTGCCTACCTAGACAGCATGTCTTTGTTCTTTATTGTACACTCTAAAAACAAAAATATATGCTTACCTTTAGAAAATTGGAAGAATATTTCAATTTGACTATATTCCTGTTCTTTTATTAATAAACTTGAAAAATCTTTAATTGAAAGGATGTTTAAAAATCATAGAAATAGTTTTTGTTCATATAATTCTTTATAATGACTTCTGAAGTCGTATGAATTAGATTGCAGAGACTGTCAATGATTCTTTCAAACAATTTTCTTTCTACTTCTTTATTCATAAAATTGCAAATTTCCATTGTTTCAAGTTTCTACTTAATATTCAAAATACATTGTAAAACAATTATTGTCTACTGAAATTTGTCAATGACAAATAAAGAAATATATTTTCCATCAGTGAGAAAAATAAACTACAGATTTATTAGTATTTGAGACATGAGTCTAAACGAAAAATCCATTTCAAAGCAAAATAACTAATTTTTTTTTTCAGTGATAATAACAGCTGATGCCTAAAAAGAAGTAGAAAAGACATCAGCTAAGTAAAAGCTCCAATGTAATGATTTGTAAGTAACAATTCGGGAAGAAAACAGACAGTTGAATAAATCATATCGAGGACAATGTGAGAGTTTTTTGTTTTTTTTTAATAAAGAAAGTATGACCAATTACTAAGAAAATAGATAAATGTAAAGACTCCAGTCACACATGTAGAGTTAGTAAAGGCAAGTCCTGTTTGAATTTAATAATATTTTTATGTCTGTCTATATTTCTGAGATGAGGTATTATGTACAGTATTTACATTAGTCAGACTATTGTCCTTATCTTTGTCGCCATATTTGTCACAACGTTTCGGCCGTTGTACGCTCCGGCCTTCTTCAGGTGGTTGGAATTTCGAACCGAACCCTTTATTTCGATCACTGGGGTAGACTGTTCTAGTTCCACGAGCCATGTTTGATGGATGTCAGTTATCAGTTATCTCCTGGTAATTTTCCCTCTGAAAGTTCTCCACTGCCTGAACCGGGTATTGAACTCACACTCTCTGGGTCTGTCACGGGATCTAACCAACGCCTTTATCCACTGTACCATGTGTCCTTGAGGAACAAGAAATCTGAAGTCAGGCTGCTAGGACAAGCTCACAACTCTTTGGGTCCTGTCATTGGATCTAACCATCTGGGTATGAATTTCTGAGTATTATAAACCTAATTTTTCAGCAACTATTTTTTACCAGTACTCATATTGCAATTTTGCTGTTATCATATCATGTTTTTACCAGATCTCATATTGCAACTTTTTGTTATCATTGCTGTTCTCTGGCACTCCTTATTACTGGTTCCCATATTGTATTTATTTCTATGCTTGGCCGACTCAGGAGATTTTTATAGCCTAGCATATGTGCTGATTCCTTAAGTTTACGAATTTTCCAATGGTGTTTTTTTTTTTTTGCATTTTATGGCAAAAACATAATTAAAAAAAATGAGATAGAATTTAAGCAGGGATAAACAGATGGCAATGAAAATGACACACATATAAAGAAATATTACAAAGGAAAATCTATTATTGCAAGGGAATGTATTTCTTTTTTCCCTTTCAGTCTTTTCTGTTATTTTTTCAAATCCACATTTCAATCATGTTAACTGACTGTATTTGGCTGAAAACCGTTTATGAAGACAATATTGGGAGTAAGACTTATTATTGGTTACCATGATAACCAACAACAAATTTTTCCTGAGTCTGAAGACAAAGAATATAGAAAGAGAAAAGATGCTAGAGTGGATACAGATAGAGAAAAATGAGGAAAATAAATCTGTGAGAAGCAGTAGATGCCAGCAGCCACAGAATGAACAATATTAGAAAATGATGACAAATTTTAAGCATACTGAATATAGAACAGCATAAACCAAGACAGGTATCTGTAAATCTAAAAGCCGTTCATTTGAGATAAAAATAATGTACCTTAAATTCCACATTCCTTTAGAAACTAAGGAGACCATGACACTCCACGACTTCCTTTAATATTTGTGAATTACCATAACTTCTAATACAGTAGAGTGGTTTCCGGTTTCCTTCTGTGTGATCTGAAATTCAGTTTTACATTTCCTAGACTGGCTGCCCCTCTTGTGTAGAGTACTCAGTTAGCACTTCTATTTAAATCCTCAGCTGGGAAGAGGTGAGATGTATTCATGCCTTTCCCAAGAGTGTTAGTGCAAAATTTAACATAAGAGACTCAGCCATATTTTGAACCCAATTACTAATTCATTTTTCATACATTAAACTACCAAAATATATATTATGTTGAAATTTACTGACCTAAAATCATAATCATTCAAAAAAAAAAAAAATGGCTGAGCTGAGAGATCTAGATTTGGGTAGGTTTATAAGCTTGTAAAAGTTTTGAGAGTTTATGGTAAATGCTTAGGAACACAAAGAAATAGGTAATTAATTAGCTTTAATTTCAAATTAAAATCTAGTCTAACCTCTTTAATACAGTACTCTATAGTATTGCACTTTTTTGAACCAGCTGACATTAATTCATTGATTGGCAATGAGGGCAGTGCCACATGTTGTTCATGACTCAACAGCAGCCCACAGCAGCAGAGTGTTTTGGTGATATGATCTTGCTGATTTCTTAGAAATTTACCCATTCAGGATAGTAAGTATATATTATTTTTTGGTTTTAGCCATTTTTAAGCCTTTGTATTGCATGAAAAAAAAAAAAAAAAACTTATTTGGAAGCATTAATGATTTTCTTATCTCCTGTTTGATAACACAGCAATATATATGTGGAATGAGCTAGCAAGACAAGGTTTACATAGGATATTTTTTTAATGATGACTTCTGTCATGAAGTATTTTCTGTGGTCCCAAGGGTGCCAGATTAAAGAGGTTGGACTGTAATATTATTTACTGTATTTACAATTGGACCAATATCCTCATCTTTGTTGCTATTATCACAAACATCCAGTCATTGTATCACCCAGTGTTCTCCAGGGGGTCTACTGATCCAGGTAACCTTCAGGGAATATTGAACTGAAACATTTTATCTATTGAGTTTGTCCTTCCAATGTCCATATCTAAGGATATTATTGTTTTTTTTAAGTCCAGCTCAGTTATTTCTCTGTACTGCCCAGCCCAATGATTGAACTTATAATTAATATACCACCAAATTCATGAAACAATGTTTCAATTTTCTGGGGTAATGATCTGTGGAAATGTATCAGGGTGAAATTCCCTGAAAAGGTGTGAGAGCACAATGGCTGAAACGTTGTCATAACAATATCAAAGATTAGGATATTAGTCTGACTGTAAATAATGTAAATGATAACTTCTTGTTCTATAAATTTGGACAGAAACTAGCATTTACTTTTAATTATTCTGGTGCAGTATACAGCCATGATCAAATGATTTTATTGAGATCAGGTTGCTAGTCTAATGTGCAAGATGGACTTCCTTACATGGCTAAAGAACACCAACTGTCTTACTGATGATGCACAGAGGGGAGGGGGAGTAGATGCCTGTCACCACAAAGACATTAGGGTAAGCTGAATGCAAATAGTCTTAGCCAGAATTTAAACTTGCTTCATAAATTCCATTTGTCACTGCTGTTAACTGTTAGATCAAATGTCTCCCTTTGTCACATAACCTGGTTTCACATGATCTATTGCCAAAACACAATACAATTACAGTTTCATCATCCTACCAATTATTTCTATCACTGTATATGTGATCAATGGAATGAAAACCCTGAGATAATTAACAAAAACCTACCTGTGATAACACAGAATACATAAGCAACTAACAGTGAATAAGACTTGTAAATGAATAAAGAAGAATTCTACTGAAATGAAATATGAACCAAAGAGATAAGCAGTTACTAAAATGGATGTATAAATGATGTGCAAATAGTCAGTAGCTCAGAACAATCAATCAGCAAGGCAAGTTCAAAGTCTTGGTAAATTCATTAAGTTCATTTCCATACAAATAACCCAGGGAAAGATATGAGTCCATCTCTTCTATCCCAAGATACTGATAAAATAGCAGGGTAGAATGGGTTCTGTAGCTGTGTTTGACATCCAGTTTTGGAAAAGAATGGCTTTTAAAAACTCAGCCACCTGAAGCTGTATAAAAATGGTTAGTCATAGGGTGCAGATACTATCTGTAAAACAATACCTGATGGATTTCAACAACTATGGATAATCCCACTGTTGAATCATTGTCCAGAATATTTTTTTTATTCCAATGGGCATTGGGCTAAAGAAAGGTGTCATTGTGTCACACACCCATAGTAAAAAGAGTGTTGACTTGTTGATGTTAAACTTTTCATAAATTAGAATATAATTTATAATCGTAAAACCATTAACATCTACAAAGCTTGGATAACTGTCACAGAACTTCATCTATATCATATTTTCATCATTTTGTGAAAAATAAAATCAGTTCTTGAATATATAATTGACTAGATTAAGTTTGAAATCCTATAATCCAAATTTCAGAAATTTAAACTTCTCATAATACAAACAAAATTTGATCAGGGAGTTTTATTCAGATTAAATGTTAATTTATATTCCCATTAATCTATGAGACAATTACTAGAGTAGCAGTTCAAAATCCCTTTAATCCAATTAAAATTTTATCACAAAATATTATGCAGATTTCCTCTTAGCTGTAGTACTATTAGTGCTTGGAATAATCCAAGGTAAAAGCAGTCTTGGAACTATCATAAACTGAATTAAACAAATGCTATCATTTTATTTACATGGATCATTCCAAAAAATAATGTCACCTATTTAATTATGTTGGCTCACAACATCAGAGGCAAATGTTGGTAAAGGTTGAACCTTCCACCAATAACCCAGATGTATTTTTGCTGCTCAGCACTTGGTAAAGTTGTGTCTGACATGAAAGAATGTGAATGAAACAGAGGAAAATAACTGAATTCCCATATGAAGATAAAAACTGTACACACTGACATTTTTTGAATGTTTATGGAGAGCAAACAGTGGATATGAGCACAGTTATCTACTGAGGGATGCATTTTAGCCATGACAACAGTGATGTATGTGGCCATGCACAGCTGTCACCCCCTAAAATGAAGTTCATGCAGCAAAATCAGGGAACTGTGCACAGAGGAGAATTTTGACTTCAGTGTCTTGAAATTATATTACCAATATTGAGATATCACAAAGTTTATGCCAGGTCGGCTCTGCAAATGCTCAGTGAAGAAAAGAAAGTTTTCCAGGACCTGTTTATCAAGCATAAAAGACGCAAGTGATAGTTTCTTGGAACGCAGCATCACTCATTACAAGATGCAGTGTCACCACGATGAGATTGAATCGAATCACAGTACATGGAATTGGGACATGCAAATTCCCCATTATGGAAAAAGTTCAATATGCAGCCATTAGCAAAGTCTTCTGGGATATGTAAAGTGTTATTCTGCTTGACAAACAATCAAGTCAATGTATTATATCATGATGTGAAGCTGAAGACATGAATTTTTAAATTCAGGCCAGAGAAAACAACCTTTTATTTGCAGCATAATAACATTAGGTACCATAGCAGTTTGGAGACAATGGATAACATTGCAAATTTTAACTTGACTGTCCTACCACACCCACTGTATTGACTATCTTCAAAAGCATTCCAACTTTTATCAATTCAGGCTGATGAAAGATGCACTACATAGATATTCAGATGCCTTACAACTTTTATCAATTCAGGCTGAGGAAAGATGCATGACACAGAGATTCAGATGCCTTACAACATTTATCAATTCAGGCTGATGAAAGATGCTCTACATAAATATTCAGATGCCTTACAACATTTATCAATTCAGGCTGATGAAAGATGCATGACACAGAGATTCAGATGCCTTACAACATTTATCAATTCAGGCTGATGAAACATGCTCTACATAAATATTCAGATGCCTTACAACTTTTCTTAATTCCAGCTGATGAGAGATCCACTACAGATATTCAGATGCCTTACAACTTTTATCAATTCAAGCTGATGAAACATGCTCTACATAAATATTCAGATGCCTTACAACTTTTCTTAATTCCAGCTGATGAGAGATCCACTACAGATATTCAGATGCCTTACAACTTTTATCAATTCAAGCTGATGAAACATGCTCTACATAAATATTCAGATGCCTTACAACTTTTCTTAATTCCAGCTGATGAGAGATCCACTACAGATATTCAGATGCCTTACAACTTTGATCAATTCAGGCTGATGAAAGATGCTCTATATAAATATTCAGATACCTTACAACTTTTCTTAATTACAGCTGATGAGAGATCCACTACAGATATTCAGATGCCTTACAACTTTTATCAATTCAGGCTGATGAAAGATGCTCTACATTGGTATTTTCCTGACAATGATACCATCATCACTTTTTTGAAAAAATGTATCATTTTTGCTAGTATATATTTTCAAGGACATGCAGACTCTTGTCCATCACTGGCAAAAATATATGGCCATGTTTACTATGTAGATAAATACTGTTTTCTATCTGAAAACTTACTCTATCATATACTGTCAGTAATGATGAGATTAACTGTTTCCATACAGGAAACATTTGGCATTAACTGATTGAACATTTAAAGTTTATAAAATCTTTTTCTTAAAACAGTTTTTCAGGAAAATAGATCAGTTATAGTTCTTTCTAGTATTGATAGGAGTTTCTTTCCTAACCTTTTGTTTAAGATAGTGTGGAAAGTTAGCATAAATGGCTCAAACAGTCCTTGACACAGTGTATCATTTAATTAGTTAAATATCAATATGTATTTGATTTAAATGTCTGTAAAAGTTTTATAAAGTAGAAAAAATAATCAGACAGTTTGCATATTTATTTATTAATATAGAACAAGTTGGATTAATAAAAACACAATAAATTTATGCATCATCACATAACAGTTTATCATATTTGGCTCTTTTCTCTCTTCTTTTTACTTGTTAATCCGTTGCAGACTCGTGTTTGGAACAAATGCACACAGAAACAGGAACTTCATTTTTGTTTTAGTAAATACATAGACATTTTTATGTGCTTTACATAGATATTTAATGTTTATCTGAGTTTGATACAAGGCTACAAATGTTGAACACCAAGTGAGGATCCTACTCATTTCAAATTAAAAATGGTCAAGTGAGATTAACTAGCTAATAATTGCTATACAGTAATATATATATATATATATATATATATATATATACACATGTAAGTATGTATATATATATATATATACATATATATATATATATATATATATATATATATACATACATATATATATATATATATTATATACATACATATATATATATATATATTATATACATACATACATATATATATATATTATATACATACATACATGTATGTATGTATATATGTATATATATGAAGAAATATAGTCTTAAAGTGTGCTATATTTATGGGATAAAGTGCTCAATATCAGAGATAGAGCGTGTATAAATATAAAAGTAAACATAGAAGTCAACACTTAGAGGCAACAGTCTGTTTCATGCTAGTGCAATATATATATATATATATATATATATATATATTGTGTGTATTTAGGCAGCATTTTTTCATTAATACATGTCTCATTAAATAATATAGATAAGCGTTGTCTATATATTTTATGCAAGTTTTTTTCATCACACCACAAACTCGCTTTCACGACGCTTGACACTACATTTGAATGATAACTCTAACATTTTTAGACATTTAAAACAACATGCCTGGCCGCATACACAATTCCGGAAAATCCTCGTCGAAAACACAATTATACTTAAACATGAAAACAATAAACAAAAACTAAAAATTCTTGAAGCTATATACATAAAACAGTTGAAACCTAACCTGAACAAAATAAACTATGAAATCTCCAAAAATATCCTTAAATGCCTATAATTAGTAACAGAAGTCATTGGTTCATACCAACGGCTTTCCATACTCAATACTCATCGGATTCACTCTCGCGTGGTCATGTGTGACGTCATGAGCTGTCGTGCGATTTTCGTTTTCAGCGTTTTATATGCACGTGTTTATCGTTGCTTGGAAATCATCCATGTAAACAAATAATACTATCATCAATTTCTTGTTCGTGTATTGCATAAATATATTGTGTAATTGTCATCTTTGATAATGGCTTATGTAAGCCGAAAGCTCAGATCGGATTAAATAAAAAAAAAGTATGTATCAATATTGTGATTTTCTTTCATTATTTAATGATAATGTTATTAAGATTATCAGACTATATGAAAAAAACTTGCATAAAATATATAGACAACGCTTATCTATATTATTTAATGAGACATGTATTAATATATATATATATATATATATATATATATATATACATACATACAAAGATATAAATTTTGTGGAATATATTTCACTGCAACTGATGAAATATTGTCCTTATCTAAGTCAAAGAAACTTTACAAGTGGCAGAATAAACAATTTATTTTCTCTTGTGTGCTAACATTACACAGGTAGCCAAGATTAGGTATCAGACAAAAAATATGAATTTTGCTTCTCTAGTTTAATAGAGAACACCAAAGCTCAAGCTGTTGCATTAGATATCTTGGCACCCTGGTCTCCTTCATAAGCTGAAGAGCTATGGATTCTCTGCCAAATTTTTGATCTGAACCAATCTTTAACAAATTATGTAATGAAAGTCATATTAAATGGCCACTCTTCTAGATCCACTCACATTAATGCTGATGACACAACTAATTATTCCTTTTTATGTCTTATGTATTAATATTTTCAGCGAGTTAGATTGAGTGTATATACTTGGTATAAAAAATACATTTTTTATTTTGAAATTTAACCTGAGCATCATCAAGAAGGTTCAAGCCTTTGATCATGTTTATATTTTTCTTTAGTATATTTTTTTGTTTTGGTGGGGGTACCATAAGATCTGAGAATAAATGCTCTTCCAGAAGGAACAGAAACATTATGCTCAAAATCTGATACAAGTTTTACAATATGATTTTAGCTGAACACATTCAATTGAACCTGTACTCAATGCCCAGTACCAAAAGCCAAAGATCAAATCTCAAAAGTCTGACAAGGATCAAAATAAGATCAAGTCTTCTTCTGAAATCATCTGTCGCTTTCCAAAGCTTTACCCATCAGCAATCACAGAGGAATTTGCTATATCAGATTATGCTATTGTACACTGAAAGAGAAGAATCATTGTGAATGATAAACCTTCCTGATTTTTGTTGTTACACAAATTTAGTTCACTACTGATATGACAATGGTCAGCAGTGAGAGATCTGGTGTCAAGGGTAGACCCTGTGTAAGAAGCTTTCGATATTGAAAGAATGTCAAATGCACTTATATTAAAACCTAAGAACGAAGAAATGAAAAATATGAAAGGAAGATAGAAGAACAAATTTAAAGCCTTAAATAAATAAGAAAGAAAGAAAAATAAAGATGGGAAAAAAAGTATGAACTGAAAAAGAAGATGAGATAAGAAAGAAAATAGAGCAAAAATAATGAAGGAAAAAAGAAAAAAGTGAAAAAGTGAAAAGAGAAGAAAAAAGCATGAATAACAAATGAAAAAAGAAGCAAAGAAAAAAGTAGGCTGAAAAGAAAGAAAAAGAGGAGAGAAAAGAAAAATAATATATAACAGAGGAAAAGAAAGGGTGAAAAAAAAGGGTGAAAAAAAAGAGAAAAATGAAGAGAAAAGAAAGAAAAGGCATAAATAAAGAATGAAAGGAAAGAAAGCAAAAAAAGAAAAAAGAAGAATGAAAAGAAAAAAGAAAAAGTGAAAAGAAACAAATAAATAAATGGTGGAAATAAAAAAAGGAATAAGAATGAAAAATGAAGAATAATAAAAGAAAAATTAATGAGAAATAGAAAAAGACTAAAAATATAATTAAAAAAATATGGAAAAAAGAAAAAGTGAAAAAAGAAAAAGTGAAAAAAGAAAAAGTGAAAAAAGAAAAAGTGAAAAAAATGAACAAGAAAAATAGTAAAAAAATGAAAGAAGAGTGAAAAATAAAATAAAAATCAGGGAATAAAAGAAAAGAAGAAAAAGGAATGAAAAGAAACAAGAAGAAAATACTAGAAAAAAGAAAAGTGAAAATAAAAAAAAGAATATTGAAAAAAAGAGATAAAAGAATAAACATGAATAAAAAGAAAAATATTGGGAAAAAGAAGGAAATAGAATGTAAAAAGAAACATGAAGTAAAAGAAGAAAAGAAAGAAAAGAGAAAAGAAGAAATGAAAATCAAGAAGAGACAGAAAAAGGAAGAAAGAACAGAGCAAAAGATGAAACAGAAGAAAGAAAGAAAGAAATAAAAGAAGTGTGAAAGGAAGAAATGTAAAATAAAAAAATGAAAAAAAAAAAAAAACAGAAAAAAGAAGGAAGAGAAAAGAAAATGAAAAGAGAATGAGTAAAAGAGACATGGAAAGAAAAAAAGGACACAATCTGCGATGCTGTCCTTTATTGTATTTCAGTAGGTGAAGAGAGTTACTTCATGATACCTATATACTATTCAAGTCACAAGTGGTAGGTGACACTTTTACCACAAGTAGTAAAAATGCCTAAGCTTGTGAGATAATTTAGAAAAGACATCAAAACCATTTTGAATGAAGTATGAGGAAAGAGGAAGAAAGTATTTGATACAACTCAAATATCTATATGAATTGCTAGAAAAACTTGATTTATTTGGGAAAGATATTATAATAATCTGGAACATTTTTCTGGGAAGAAAACAACCTGCATACAGATAGAAAATGAAATGAACAAAAACACAAAAATAGAATAAAGCATCTGACAAAGATACATCTCAGCAGTGGATGTGCCATCTGATGTAATGGATAATTGCTTGGAACTGAGAAACTAGAGAACTGAGTTCAAATTCCAGTTGGGTTCATTACATTCTCTTACATGCAAATACCCTTTGGAAAGGAATGAATCCATCTCTTCTCCTCCCAAAAACTGGTTCCTATGGCTTTGGTTGGCAACCAGGCAACTGCAGAATGAAATGGCAACCTACTACAGGAAAATCACTGCCTAATCAGTCATGAATGGAAAGTGACATTATCACCCAAAGTATTATCATAGATGATACTTAACAGACTGATTGATAGCAAAAGACTTGAGGCAACAGAGATGTGGTTCTACAAAATAGACAGAGAATATCATTGACAGGACATGTCATCAATAAAGTTTTAAGAGAATTGGGAACAAAATGCGCATTAGCACTTACAATCAGAAAGAGAGAGATTAGAAAATTCTGGGACATGTAATGAGGAAAGAGAGGTTATAGAATTTGATTCTCAAAGGATATATTGAAGGCAAGAGAGGCATAGGGAAACAGCAATGTAAATGGATGGTAGAACAGGAACTGAGAGAGATAGTAAGAGAACTATTTTAACAACATAAGATATGCAAATGACACTGTATAGATGATATACACAGGATGAAAACTGCAGGAACTCCTAGACAAAACAAAAGTGAGAAAAATTGTAAGAAAACATACAGAATATCAAGCCATGACCCAGAGAAATGGCCCAATATGCAATTTATGAGTTGGAGATGTCAGAAGAAAATAAAGAACTATTTTGGAAGTTTTATAATAGATTAAGGAAAATATGTCACAGAAATCTGAAGGCCCATTAGAATGACAAAAGATGCCTTCAAAAAGCTAACCATCAACTTAAAAACAGGAATATTTTGTTAGAGAAGAATGCTAAAATGCTATGAATATCAATTCTCCAACAATGGATTCTGGACAATTTCCTTAGAGAACAAAAGGAGGCAATAAAAGGAGATTCTAAAGACGGTTGCAGAAAATATCACAGACAAAACATGTAATCAATTAAGGTTCAAGGAAATTGGTGCCAAAAAAAGCACTATCACTTAGAATGAGAAAGAGAGTAGAAATAATATCAATCAGAAACTGTTGATCTAAGAAGAGTACATCTGTGATGACTCCAATTAAGAGTTAGCAAAATAAGCTTTCTATTCAGTGCCACACCAGAATATCAAAAGAGGGTTGACCCTGAAGATGACTCATATCCATCAAGTGCAGAATGAGGTTTTGAAAGATGTCAGTGTTTGCACTATTATGAACAGGAAGTCAAATTTCCTGAACAGACAAGACAATTAAATGACAGGAAGTTATATAGTCCACAAGGGGTAGAAAAGTCCCTCATATCTTCATGAAAAGATTGTATGTTTATTTTTATTCTCCGAGAAACCATATAACCTCATGGCTGATGTTAATTTTATGGAGTCCATGAGTGAATACACAATAATTTTATTTATAAATGATTTAATCTTGTATTCTTATCAAATGTTACTAATATAACATTAAATTAGTGTGACAAAATACAATAACATATGGTGTAACAATGGTTGAGTTGAGAACCATATCAATACAGTGGTGTGACAAAGATCGATCTACAAACTGATTATATAAATTTGAAATCTTGAAGACAAGCTGATAATTGAGGAGAATAAAAAAAGTAACGGTGACGTAGGGAGCCTGAAGAAATAGAATATTACCCTTATATAAGCTAAAATCTTCCCAGCTTGTGTAATGACCAGATCAACCATCTATTCCCACTTTATCATTCCAAATGTATACTCAGAACAAATACAGTAATATTTGCATAGTTAGTTCCTCTTATAGGATCCCAGGTAATACTTTCTGCTCTCCACATCTTCTGGACCTTGATTGGACACCTGTATAATTGTGTCATTGAAGGACAAGTTTAAGACACCTACTATCCACACAAGACAGTTTTTGTGTACATTCCTCCCTTTATTAATACATTCATGACTGGCCACATAAATCCAAAAGAATGTACCTGACAAAGTATAAGGAAGGTATTACCAGTGAAACGTATGTAGGTGTGCATGTAGGTGTGCCTTACATAATAATATATTAAACATAAAAAATAACAAAAATAACTAAGCAATAACTTCATTTTGAATTCATGGCATGTATATATAACTAGAAAAAAAAATATAATGCTTCGCCCAACAAAAGGATTGCATCAGATTAAAATGTTTTTTATTGATGGAATTATATATGTTAGCCAACATGATCTCAGCAATAACTCCATTTTGAATTTATGGGATGTATGTATAACTGAATGGCAAAATGGAAAAAATAATGTAATGTTTCACCCATTAAAAGGATTGCATCAGATTAAAATGTTTTTTATTGATGGAATTATATATGTTAGCCGACATGTTTTGTCCTCTGAGGGAAATTTTTCAAGGCAAATGTAAAGATTTATTTTGTTGAATGCGTTCATATACAAGAGCAAAGGTGTCATTGGTTTCTCAAGGCTTTTAAATTTGAGAACATTCATGAATATTCATCAGGTGGTTGAAAGTTCAATCAAAACACATTGAGGATACAAAGTGCCATCATTCAAAGTCTGGTAAAACAAAAGAGAGTGAGTAATATTCAAGAATACATTTTTTTAAAATGAATATTGTTTAAATTGTGATCAGATTATTATGGTTTGGGATGGATGTATGTGTTGTACATCTTTAAAAACATGAAGTAATGGATTTAACTATTTTCTTTTGATTATATATATGTAGAAGGTGGATGTGAAAATATAAACAAAAATATTGGTTATATTTAAATATCAAGAGGAAACATTGAATATGTTAGGATTCTAAACTTTAAATTTAAATTTGAAAAAATATGGGCATCCGATTTATCAACTCAGCAAAATTAATCCAGCTTTTCTATGTTGTGTGCTTTTAACACCATTGTTTTTAAATATCCTACACTGTGCTAATAATAGATTTGTTAAGAAATGTGAAATGAACCTGGCTGCAAATTTAACATGGAAGACACAGAAATCAGTGCACTTTATATACAGTTTTCTTTACATAAATTAATTTCGAACTTAATTAAAACTCCATTTAGAAAAAAATATGATCTAACTATAAAAGTGATGCTAGTATTTATAAATATTTGAATACTAGCATCACTTTTATAGTTAAAAATATATATATATAAAATACATAAAAGGTTAATGGTCAGAGTTGAATCAGTCTATATTTCTGAGGTAAGGTATTGTGTACACTATTTACGTAATTCGAACTATTCTCCTCATCTTTGTCGCCATATTTATTACAACGTTTCGGCTGTTGTATACTCTGGCTTTCTTCAGGTGCTTGGAATGTCGAACTGAACCCTTTATTTTACTCACTGGTGTAGACTGTTCTAGTTCCATGTGCCATGTTTAATGGATGTCAGTTATCAGTTATCTCCTGTTAATTCCCCTCTCCAAGTTAGATCCAGTGATTGGACCCAAAGAGTTGTGAGTTCAATACCCAGTTAAGGCAGTGGAGAACTTAGAGAGGGGAATTAACAGGATATAACTGAAAGCTGACATCCATTAAACATGGCACGTGGAACTAGAACAGTCTACCCCAGTGAGCAAAATAAAGGGTTCAGTTTGACATTCCAACCACCTGAAGAAGGCTGGAGCATACAACGGCTGAAACATTGTAAAAAATATGGCGATAAAGATGAGGACAATAGTCCGAATAATATAAATAGGGTTGAATCAGACCATATATATATATATATATATATATATATATATATATATGTGTGTGTGTGTGTATGTGTGTGTGTTAGAGCTATTTTTGCTTTCTTAAGCATTTAGCAAAGTATTTTGATAAGTTAATAAGGTTATGTCCATGGATATCTACAGTACAATATCAGCACACTTGAAACAAGTTGCGAAAACATTGCAAAATGCCTGGAAAATCTGAGAAACCATGATAGGCTTAAAACCATGCAGATGTCATGAATACTGAGTAGAATAGTGAAAGAGGGAAGACACTTGCTGCCACTTTATCCACAATGACAAGCACTAGAGAAAGAATAGTAAGTGAATAATAAGAGATAGACTTCAGGAGATTTTACACAATTCAGAAAGCACCATTGCACAAGCTGGCAACAGTACTGAGTACAGAGTAGATTAGGTGTCACTTGATCCCCAACAACAGCTGCATAATATATAGTGAATTCTCCCATTGATTTCAATGTATAAAGGCCAAACAGTTCAGTTAGAACTGAACCACTAGACTAACCACACAGATGATCTGATCACAGTTGTAAAATTGTGTGTCAAACCAGGCACATATTTTAGAAGAACTAATAACAGAGAAATGGTGTACAAAGTCTCCAAACATTCCCCTTCAGGTGTCAATTCAGATGTTTCCTTCTTCCAGACTGGCTGCCATTTGAGTCAAAAAATAATGTCAGTCTGCTCTGTTAGTTAAGCTATTGACTTATTTATTCCAATGGAAAACATGGAAATGGAAAATTAGTAGAAATTTGAACTCACTTCAGTGATTTCATTTTCCATGTTAATAACCATTGCATTAACTGCTACTCCACATAAGAAAACTGGTGGAAAAATTAATGTAAAACAATTATAGTAACTGTAATAAAAAATAAAGCGGTGTGTTACTTATAAATTTAAATAAGTAACATAAGCTTGTTTATATCATGAATAATAAATAAAATGATAGTTTAAATGAAAGTAGAAAATGTCTGAACAATCAATTACTATCAAATGTCACCCCAAAGATGGCCATTAAAAGAGCAGAACCAACAATAATAAATAATTGTGTGACATTTTGTTATTTAATGCAAAAACAATCAACTTTTTAGTTTCATTTATGATACAAATATTTTTATTCAAATATCAACTGAACTGAAGAGAATTATAATCGAATACGTAATCTTGCCTGAAGAAATATCTTCTATATGCAATGTCACTTCAGGACAAAAGTGATCACGGCCCTCCACAGTCACTTAAAGAACTGTTGGAACTGCTAATTAACTATGACATATTCGGGAAGGATATTACAATCTAGAACCTATAATGACAGCAAACTGCCTGCATATGGATAGAAAATGAATTCAGTAAATATACAAAAATAGACAAATTGTAAGACAAGGATGTGTCTTCTCACTAGATTTATTCAACCTGTACATGGGGCAATTTTGAGAGAATTAGAAGACTTAACAGCATCCATAATTGGCAGCCACAGTTTTAACAACATAAGGTATGTAGATGGCACAATGTTAATAAGAGAAATAGAAAGGAAACAGGAACTCCTACAGAAGGTAGTAAGGAAAGAAAGAAGAAAGGACTAAACTTCAATTGCAAGGAGACAGAATGCATGGTTGTCAGCAAAAGGAACAGCCCAACATAAAATGACAAATTGGAGATACCAAAATCAAATTGTTAAATTTCAATATGTAGGAATTATTTTAAAAGAGGACAGAAAGTGTGACACTAAAATTTTTGTGATAGTAAATGATGCCTTTCAAAAGATAAGCAAAGTATTAAGAAACAGAAAAAATTTCCTTAGAAAGAAAGAAAAAAGTAGTGAACATAATATTAGTCTTTCTCTATGGCAGTGAATGATGGACAATCGACTCACAGATGAAGAAGAGATTTGAAGCAAGAGAAATGTGGTTCTACAGAAGGATGCTAAGAATACTATGAACTGAACATGTGTGTGACAAAGTTTTAGAGAAAATGGAAACAAAAAGGGTACTTACACTTAGCATCAGTGAGAGATGGTTGAAATTTCTGGGGCACATAATGAGGAAAGAGGGTTTGGAAAATTTGATAACCATAGGATAGATTAATGGCAAGAGGAACAAATGAAGACAGCATACAAACTTACCAAGTGAGCTTAAGTAAATGAATGGCAGAACGGGGTTTAGGGAAGATAACAAAAACACAAAATCTATTAAGAGCTACAAAGAACAGGAAATTGTGGAGAGCCATGACCGCCAACATCCTGAGGGAGACAGCACAGAGAAGAGAACTTTCAGCTCATTTGGTTATTCCATCATAATAGAATGAGTTCCATTTTGCTTCAAAGAATTCTATGAAAAACTTAAACACAAGGAATTATTGCATAGAATGAAATAAGTAAGAGTCTAAAGGTGACATTTCTGGAGAATATACGGAAGCTCTATTTGCTGCATCCCATTTGCAACTTGCAAATGACTATATTTGCATGGCAAAATCCTAAATCAATTTCCCAGGTCAGATACTTTCTTTAACAATGTGTCATTCAAATGAGCCAGTTACTCGCTATAACATTATGTTAGTTTAACACAAAAAATTGTAGGACTAGATAAGCACACAAATTCTGCTGGAGTCAACCACTAAGATTATCATTTATCTTAGGTTTCTGCTCTTCTACCCCTTTACCTGTATTTCTCACTTATTTTTTCAATTTTAGTTGCCCAACCATGTTTTTATATAAAATTTACAGAAATATTATATTATTCAGAATTTAAAATTATCAATCAGAAAATAAGATTCATCATCCAGAGAATATAATGAGGACATAGAATAGCTAAAGAAGCTGCAAATCACTGCCTTTGTAAGGGTTATGTGACACTGGCTACTTAAGTGACAAATTCAATAACCCAACCTCTTTTTACATCTATAGAATTATTCAGGCAGAATCAAGCAAGGCTGTTCTGTATCAGACTGCAGAAGAATGATGCCAGCAACCTACCTAAAGAAGTTACCCATAGACTGAAAGGGACCTCTCCTACAATAATGACTGTTGACAAGATATCCGGGTACCTTTTCTCCTAAGCTAAGTCTGTTTTTGCTTATGAACACTATTCTTGCATTGTGAACTTTTTTTTTTTTATTATTGTTGCTTTGTTTTGCTTTTGACTTACATTATATATATATATATATATATATATATATATATATATATATAGGTAAAATAAGAAAAAAATGGAGTATAATTCCACTGTTTAAAAGAGGGTCAACACAGAGTAGAGCTAAATATTATTTATTATTGGAGATTAAAACAAAAACATGTTAAAAATCGCTACACAATACCAATTGTGTTACAACACTACAAATGTGTCTCCTCAGGCAGTGGTAAATTACTGGTGGGTGAATGATTAATTCTAAAAGAAAAAAATATCCTCTTTTTTTGAAAGAGAAGACAAAAAAAAAATTAAATTGAGGCTTGTGGGTTTAGCCTGATTAACCAATCAAATATGAGGCCTACACTAAAATCAAAACCAACTGAAAAAAAATTTGTATAGATCATGACATGAAGTTGTCTACATAGAATCCTAGACAATTTCATTTGTGACTGATACAAATGATTACATTATTTAGTGAAATATAGAGAAGTATGTCGTTCAACTTTCACAGGAAGTTAAGGAAAAAAGGCTAGGGAGATAATCTAGCATAATTTCAACTAGCTATATGCTCAATCATCTTCCTACATAGAAATTTGTAGTTAATAATTAAAAGGCTTCTTTAAGAAACCAGTAAAAAAAATCTCTATATAGGATTAATACAAATATAACATTTTTCACTTAGCTGATTGATGTTACTTTCAGCATCACAACTCTAGAGTTTTGGAGATGGACCCTTCAGCAATCACTCTATTCACTCATCAGGAGATACCAGCAATTGACATATATGTGTTTTTTGCTTATTATTATTTTGCTCTGTTCTTTTTCTTCCTCTTCTTATTGTTTATTGAGAATTTTTGTCAGTTCTATTTGTTGATAATTTTATCAATTATGCTTAACCATGGGCATACCACAGCACTGCTCCAAGACACATTTCATAATTATTTCTTCACTGCAGTTGTCTCAGATTTGGTGAAGATGGAAAAGTATGTTCATATACTCTGTTTAGTTCTCTTCTATTTCTTTTACCAGAGATTTGTTAACAATCTACTGTATAAAGGTTGACTGACTACCTGAGTAAGTACTCACAGCAAAGCCTGAGGCGTCATTTTATGGTTTCCTCAACCAATGCTGCAGATATCAAAGTTTTCCTTTAATCCTCTTAGTGTAATGTGGAAGTACTCTGTAGGAGACATCTCCAGTCACTAGGCATCAAACAAATTTTTACCTTGTCTCATCTTCAATCAGAAACAATCCAAGCTTCAGGTAAGAAATTTACAGAGCAAATACTAGTAGACACAGCCTCTTGGAAAACACTGATTGGAAAAACCGAAAACTGATTTTATTTCTAAAATTTTGCAGTTTGAAACTAATTCAGATATTAATTCAGATTATGAGCTCTCTTCATATACAAAAATAAGATGGAATACCCTGAATATGAGTCCCAATTTACCCAAGATAAAGAACATATTGAGTATCAGTCCCAATTTGCACAGGATAAAGAAGACCTTGAATATGCGTCCTGATTTGCTCAAGATACAGGTCCTCCAGCTGGCTTCTAGTAAATGATCATACATACTGATCAATGCATGCAGAGGTTCCAAAATAATGGAAATGGTAAATAATAGCCATTCCCTTACAAGGAAATATTTGGTATACATTGACTTAGCAGCCACTGCTATTTTTGGTTAAATTTATAACTAAAAAAAAAAAAATATGGAAAGATTTTTCTGGAAAATATGTTTCTCGAGTTCACTTACTGTTATTGCACTTTTTGGTATTGACAGTGGCTTTTTCTTCCTACCTTTTGTTTGAAGTAGCGTGGGACGTCAACATGTTGATTATGTCATTATTTTCTCTTTGATTTACATGTGCTATACATTTTAGTTATAGACCCTATGATCTTCAGTGAGATCAAATAAAAAGAGGGATATCTTCCCTGGGTGTAAACAGAGACTTGTAATCTCATATGCCTATAATCTTACAGATGGCAAATGCAATCATGCAATACAATATTCAGTAAGTCTTGTAACTGTTGATACCCATTTATATTCAGTCAGGGGGAAACTGGTCTGGCAATGATGGCAGCAAAAGAAGAAAGAGCATATCGAGAAGCAAGGGAATCATGTAGGATGGTATTATTCTGCTGAAATAGTACATCACGTTCCTGTTGGAGGAATGGCAGTGAAATAGATTGAACACTGTTCTGAATGTACATGACAGTATACACTACTCTCCATAAACATCAAAGGCAAGGAAGAGTTGTAACTTATGGTATTCCTGTTATGGTGGAAAGATGAGTTATATGAGACTGCCCAGTGCAAAGTTGAATTGACACAAGAGGAGGCACGGTGGAGTAATGGATAACGGCTCGGATTGAGGAATCGTAGAGCCGAGTTCGAATTCCAGTCGAATCCGTTACATTCACTTACGTGCTAACACCCTTGGGAAAGGTGTGAATCCTCTTCTTCTCCCTCCAACTATGGGTAAATAGCAGGACAGACTGGGTTCTATAGCCTTGGATGGCAACTGGTCTGGGAGAAGGACAACTCTGAATTCCAAACCATTTGGCGTCTGCACCGGCATCCGGCGGCCTCTTGTTTACTCCTGCCTCTGCGTCTGTGGAAATTCTGCGGCAAGTAAGAGCATATTCCTCCCTCCACTGGGATAGCACGCGAGGTGTGGGGACCACGTGTGAAGTTCAAACTCCCTTGTTACTCCGTTTCAAGAATTCACCGCCATTGGAATCGGGAATGGCTGTCGCTCATTTCAGCATTGGCGACGGATTGCCGTGCTTGGTCGGCCTTCGTTCCGGACGCGGTGAATTCCTTGGAAGGAGCCGGCTTAACCGATCCAGGGTGAATGCTGCAACATACAACATACATACAAACTTAACAACTTTATTATTGAAACTGCCCGCTGGATCCATCTTGCACACAGCAGGTGGGACCAGAAGTGCTTAAAATCTCATCATAATCAACATTATTTATGTTGTTAATAAATCACGCTCCCTGGGGTAGTTTACTTTCTATATTCAGTTATTTCTTTTTCAAATTACAAAATAGATAATTACAAATCAAAATTTGTTTTGCTCACATTCCAAGGGCGATAACTCACTCACTTTGTTAAATCAAACAGATATTTTGGAGTTTGTATTTTTCATCCACTGGTACTTTCTCTTGTATTATTATTTGTCTGAAGATCATTATAATGATCACTAAATGGTTTCGTTCTTAAAAGTCTATTTTCAAAACCTGAAAATCAAGTATGTTTTCTATTTCCTCAGAAATCCCCTTGATTAGTTGTCACAATCTTATCATAATGAACATTAATGATGTTGTTATAACAATCGAAAACCAGGCAAATACACTTTGGAAGATATCTCACCCCAAATCTATGCCACATGGAAATGACAATCAGTTGCAAGAACTGCATCTAATCACTGAACACTGAGTGTCATTTGACCCGTAAGAGACAGTTTTATGATACTACTGAAGACAGGCATGATGATGTTGGGGAAAAAATTGATGTACCTTGAAGCACACATGCCTGTAATCATGTTACAGGTAAGCAATTCCAAACTGTTCAATCCCAAGGACATATATCAACAGAATAGGACAATCTAATAGCAGCATTTTTATTCTGTGCAATAATATCATTTCATAAGTAACTTTTGTTTTTTGGGAACAAATTGTAATAATGAATCTTTCATCCCAGTTACCTGTTCCTTAAATATATCAAAACAGGTGATGAAAAATGGGTTGCATATGACAATGTTCAACACAAAAGGCAGTGGCTTGAGAAGGACAAATCTCCACAACCAACCACAAAATCTGAGTCTTATGGAAGAAACATAATGATGTTTATAGGAGATCATCATGGTATTATTCCTTTAGAGTTCTCAAAACATAATGAAACAGTAAATGCACATTTATATCTTCAGCAGCTATAACATGTCCATAAAGATTTAGTCCAAAAGCTCTTTGCACTCATCAATATAAGAAATGTTCTCTTCCATGACAACACAATACTGTATACAGCAAGAACAGAGACAAAAATTCTGGAAATTGGTTGGTCAATTCTACCCTACATGACATATTCAACTAGCCTTGCACCAACCGATTATTACCTTTTCCAATCAATTCACAATGCTTTGATGGGGTAAAGTTTCTCAAATAACAGACTCAAGAGATTGTCAAAGACCTTTTCACAACAAAAACTTGTGGAATTTGGCTCAAAATATATGGGATAGCTGTCCAGTAAATGGCAGCATATCATTACAAATAATGATGAATATATAACTGAATAAAATGCAATTGTAGTTTATTTGTTGAAGAATAAAGCTGATGAACAAAAATAGAAATTATTTATGACTCAACCTAATATATAAGCAGAATTCAGGGACTCAAAATATATATAACATTATCAATGCAAAGACTATTAAGAACAGAATGTGAGATACTCTCTGTCTTTTCCCTTCTCAGGTGGAGTACTTATATATTTATTGTCCCATATGTGTCCTAAGTGCAGTTGGGTTAACCAACTGTTTACATGACATGGGGGAGAGCAGCCACTGAAATTCAGTGAGGTTCAAATCTGCACCTACTGGCTATGAGGTCATCTTCCAGGTCAACCTTCTGATACACCTTTTTTTTTAATGCTCTGGGGTCACAAATTGTAAAGTCCACGGTATCTGTCTATATTTCTGAGATGAGGTATTATGTACACTATTTACATCATTTGGACAATTGTCCTCATTTATTTGTTGCCCTTTATTTCACTCGCTTGGGTAGACTGTTCTAGTTCCACATGCCATGCCTAATGGATGTCAGTTATCAGTTATCTCCTGTTAATTCCCCTCTCCAATTCTCCACTGCCTTAATCAGGTATTGAACTCACACTCTCTAGGTCCTGTCACTGGATCTAAGTAATGCCATGTGCCCTTGAGGGCATCTGTGTATGAATTTCTGGGTATTATAAACCTAATGTCTTCAGCAACTATTTTTTACCAGTGCTCATATTGCAATTTTTTGCTGTTATCAGGCATGTATTTTTACCAGAGCTCATATTGCAATTTTCTTTGTTATTATTGCTTTTCTCTGGCACTCCTTATTACTGGTTCCCATATTGTATTCA
>OZ038497.1:104845663-105083163 GCA_964036315.1 Acanthosepion esculentum | reverse complement strand
ATTTTTTTAATATAAGCACCACCGCATTTTTGGTTTTTCCCACAAAAGAAACGTTATAGCTGAATTCACCTAAAAAGTTCAATCTTTTTCCTTAGACACCATGCACAACTTTGTTAGAAGTCAATAAACTGGGTTTGCCTATTTTTCTCCATGTCTGGGTCGCTGTTATAATAAATAATGACAACGTATACTTGCTTGATACTTTGTCAATGCCAACCTAGTAGGACTTTGTACTCACAGATACCAATTATAATACACCAATGAATAATACTTATATCAGACATCTTAGAATAATACTTGTAGTAATAGTACTTTGTATAGTGAGAAGAAAACAGCAGTCCGAATAGTATATAGGGGATAGAGGAGAAATAGCAAATACATCATACATTACGTGACTTCCTTATATATAAGCGTTTCTGCTGTGGTCACATGATCTACCTAATGAATAATGAGATTGCCTGTGTTTGTTCACTTGCAATCTACTTTCAAACACCAGTGTCAGCAGTAACACTTTATTCCTATATAACACAACACTAAAAAAAAATAAATATAATAAAACACCACATAACACTGGTGAGAGGATAAACAGAAGCTAGATCTGAGCCACAGATCACCCGGAGGTAACATCGTTCAGGCTACCCTATTTCTGTCCCCTAGTTGAGACTCCATTGTCAGATGTAGTTTTAGGTCATACCCAATACATAATACATATTAGATATTATACATTATTATCCATAGTTTATACAATGCATTTTCATATAATCTAGGGCTTATTTAGTTGTATTAAAATATGATGCTGTGAAAAAAAACATACATGATGGCCATTCAAGTTTATTCTGAAGTATATTAGTGGGATAATTCTAATAAGAGTGTTTATATTTTTAAAATGATTTGTGGGCAAAGTTTACATTAGGAGCAAGTGAAAAAAAAAGGCTGGGTCAAAAAGTTATTTTTCTCTTCACATTGTTATTATTGTATACTCCCTCAGTAATTTACATTGTTTAAGAAAGCTATTTTTAGAATTTTATTAAAGTGATAACATATAACTCTGAACAGCAAACTAAACAAACCCTTAGAAAATTAAAACAAGTACTACTCTGTCGTACTTATGGTTAATTGTAGTAAGAAAAATATGTGTAAATTTAGTTTCCATTAAAATTCTAAAAATGCATTTTAAAAACCATAAATTTACAGTGGAAACAAAACCTCGATATGTCCAAAACAAAAACAAAAATTTAATTTTCATACAGTTGTAATGAATTACAAATTAAAAATTAATAATCTTGTAAATGAACAACTGAGGAAATAAAAAGCGTCTAACAATTTTGTTGTCATTCTCAAGAGAAAAATGTGTAAATTCAGTTTTATTTGTTATGGTTTTATTGGAATTCTAAAAATAGCTTTTTAAAATAATAAAATTTATTGTGGGAGTAAACAGTAATAGCACTATCAAGAGAAATACATGCTTTGACACATCATTTTTTTTTACCCGATCCTAAGTTAAACTTTGCCAATTTTTTATACGTTTTGTTGGTATGTTATTAATTTAGCCATAAATATAAAAAAGCAGTTGTAGCACTTTGAAGTAAGAGCCAACATGTAAATTACAAATTGGATTTACCAAAATCAAACAAGTGCAAGAATTTAATTATTTGGAAGGGTTTTAACAGTGGATGGAAATTGTGACAATGAAATCTGAAAGGACAACAAAAAGGCTGGAAGTGAAGACTGGGCGGCTCCCACCCAAATATACCAACTGTACTCCATTTTTGATCTGATCTGACTCTTGTGGAAGTAGAGGATAGCAGGAGGAGCAGTACAAGGAGCTATTTTACCTACATCCTTAGCAATGGATATGTACAAGTTCCACTTAAGGTCTGGTGTGAATATTGTCATCAATTGGAAGATTTGCAGATCACCCACCTCCTAATATTCAACAAGTATTTCAACAATGTGCATTTGTATTTATATAAGTATTACAAAAGAAATCATAGAACACTTACTAATGCTACTGACAGTACTTACTTTCTCACAGGTGCACAAAGATTAAAACTGCGCATTTATCAATTTGTTTTTGCAATTCATAAAAACATTTGTCGATTAAATCTGTTCATTTGAATGATTTGTTTTTTTATGGCTTATCAGCCCTTTGTAAGTTATTTAATGCTGAAGCATATTTTGGATTGTAAGAATAGTTCTTCTGTTTTCTGCAAGTGAATTAACAATTCTTTGAAAATAACAATGACTTTTTCCAGATTAAACTCCTACTATTTAACCCATAGCTAGGAGGAAGATATAGATTCATGTCTTTCCCAAGGGTCACTTTACAGGTATCTGCATGCAAGATAAATATTTTTTACTCATTTAACAGCACTCCCTTATCACCAGGCTTACAAAGATATGGGTTCAGGGGATAGCTTGTACCCAAGACAGACAATTTCCAGGGATTTTGGATAATATTTGAAGCTGATCATTCATATTTTGTGTGCCATAGCATAAAACTGTAGAGAGCAAAAACAGGATGACAAATGGAGAGGATAATGTCCCTTCCAAAAAATAAAACTTTGTATCGACTGATAAATCTCAGTTCTAAGAGACCCTACTGATTACTTCAAATTCTGTTTATCATTCTGAAGAAGCTATTTTGTTTTTGATAATGTCATTATATATTTTCACAGCTAAATTAAATAATTCAGTTATATCTTTTTGCACTTTTCTGTACAGACATCAATTTTTTTTACAATATTTTACACACAGCCACAGGCTTTCCATCACAATACATTTGCATATGTTTTCAATTACAACTCCTGGTAGTACCTTGTAGATTTCAGAAAAACAGGAAGTGGTAAGATGACAGATTTAAAAACTTAAATAAACATTTATTTTATAAAATATTAGGTGGGAAAGCAAGGCTCGGCATATTTGAAGTTAGAGAAGAAACAAATGCTTCTTTGTTTTAAATTGATGTTCAATCAAGATAATATTTCCCTTCACTATTAATAAAATAATCCCATCTAATTTGCAAATTGTTAATCGTTTGAGATTAAACATGAGTTTTAACATTTTCACAATAAATTGTTTTCCCCCTGAAAAAATGTTGCAATGACATGCAAAGATGATAGACAAATGGAGCAAGGTCAGGAGAGTAAGGAGAATGAAGTAAAACATCTATATTTAGTGCCATAATCTTCATAACATTCACAAAAGAATCTGCAATGTTATTAGTCATGACCTGGCAACTCGGCTTCAGTCAGTTTCCCTCCACTGAAATGTAGCTTCTTTGTACCTTTTCTATAAATATTTTCATGGAAACTTTTCAGGTGAACTTTCCTCTATAGATTTAGGGACAGACGGAGACAGCAGATAACATACTTGATGAGCTTAAGTAAATGGATGGCCAAACAAGGTTTAAGAGAAATAACAAAAAGACAGTCTATTAAGAGCTACAAAGGGCAGGAAATTTTGGAGAGCCATGATCACCTCTATTGTGAGGGGATACAGCACATGAAGAAGACTGGTAGCCAGGTCTCATCATTTTGCAATTGAAATGGCTAGATGTAACTAAATTCTATGTTAGCAGTTTCTCACATTTTTCACTTGTGGAACTCACTCTCGTCTTCTTGCTTTTCACTCAAGTGTGATTTTCAAATATTTAAATGCAATGTCAATCATTATCTTTTGTCATCTTAATTCCTGCTTTTTTATTGTTTTCTCTCCTTAATGTTTTTTTCACACTCAGTAACCCCCTGTGTTTTAGTGGCATTATTGTCTAGCTTGGTGTGAAATGATTAAAAAAAAAAGGACTTGGGCAATATCAGTTCTTGCAATTTTGTATAAGTGCAACACACTTTTATGATTAATAAATGATGTGAGTTTTTTTCCTACAAATATTTGTGCAATATTTCCAAATTAGGAAAACACACCACAGTATTAACTATTTTGGCATAAAAATTCACCCACCAAACTCACAGCCTAACATTTTATGTACAATCCTGATTTGGGGACATTTTTTCTTTTTTCAGCAGATGCTAACCATTATTGTTTTTATTGGGTTTGACTATACAGAACTAACTTTAATTAGTAGTGATTATTCTACCCAGGAATGGTTCAGTAGTACGTCTATCCTTCAGTAATAAGCAGGGAGAAAAACTTTGATTAAGCAGTCAGACGATAAAGGATCCACAAAGTTTAAACACTTCTCCAAGTTCATGTGTTTTATGATTGATTATCAATACTGAACTATTTACCTAATACTTATGTAGTTTGTTTAGGAATTTGCTTAACTATGGTTTGCAGATGCTCAATAGTGACAGAATTTGGTCATTCTGGTCAAGTGGAATCATTGGGAGAAAAAATTCCAAGTTGAAACTAGCCAAACCATCATTAGCATGTCCCAATACTTAAAGCTTCTAGAGACAATGGCAACAAAAAATTATATTTAACGTCAAGAAGAGACAGCTGAAATTTCTGGGGAACATAAAGAGGAAATAGGAATTGGAGAATTTGATACTCACAGGACAGATTAAAGGTAAGGGGGGCCAGTGGAAAGCAATATACAACCTACCTGACAAGCTTGAGTGAATGGATGGTGGAGCAGGGTTTAGGAGAGATGGCAAAAAGACAAAACTTATTAAGAGCTACAAAGGACAGGAAATTGTGGAGAGCCATGCTCAGCAACATCCTGAAGAGACATGGCACACAGAAAAAGAGAGAGTGGCTTCTTTGTTTCACCTACCATCATAACAGCCCCTAACATGATTTTATGGTCGTGTTTATTAATCTTTTTATCTGAGACTCTGAAATGACTTGTAAAGTGCCATAATGGCATGAGAGTACATTCCTGTTTTTGGGAAATTAACATGATAAAGATGGCGTTGCTCAACAACAGAGAAACCAATCAGGGAAATTACATGATTTGAACAAAAATTATTTATATTTCTTTCTTTATTTTTTTTTTATAAATATCAGTTGATTTTCCCCTTAAAGCAATTCTGGAAATTTTTCTATTAAAAAACCCGAAAAAAACAAATTAACAGTTGAGGTAAAATGATGAAACATATTCACATGATTCTAAGCATGTCCATAATGAAGCAAACAATAGCTTCAAAAGAAAACCTGAAAAAGATTTCTATATAGACATTTTATTTGATCAGATTCGTATGTCAGAAGCCATTTTTAGTGAAGAGAACAAAAGAAATAAGCTATTTTATGTAATTTTCTTTTTCAGGAATAACCATGTGCTAAAGATTTGGCAGAATGAGAAATAGCTGTTGTAGAGAATTTTCATTTGATTTCTTTTAAAGATACAAAGATTTTATTATTTGCTATCCTTTCTTTACCAATACCACTCCAGTGAGACTCTTCTCATACAACATCATCATGAAAACCAAATTCTGTGAGCTAAAGAGCATTTTAATAACAATAACTATATTCCTACCTATGTATCGCCTCAAATCCAGTTGAGATCAGAGAATACACAATGCTGTAATTTAATTATGAACTCCATAATCTTTTCCATCTTATAAGATGTGTCATTGGATAAAAGCACATAGCCCAGTGTTGGTTGAAATAACCCAAAAGTGACTTGACCCAAAGAGTTGTGAGTTCAATACCTGATCACAGAGGTGAACAAAAACTTGGAGAGTTGAGTTACTGAAAGGAATTAAAATTAAACTGGGATATGCAGAAAAGGCATGGCACATGAAACTAGAACAATCTTCCCCTGTGGGGCCGAATAAAGGGTTCGGTTTGAAATTCCAACATATATCACCTGAAGAAGGCTGGAGCATACAATGGGCAAAATATTGTGAATATGACAATAAAGATGACAACAGTCTGAATAATGTAAATATTTTAAAAAGTATTGTGTTGATTATTATAACATATCAATAATAAACATATCAATCCTTCAAATGCTCAAACTGTTTGCCCCTATACCCTTCTTTATCTGAAAAACATTCATTATTATTATTATTATTATTATTATTATTTATTAAAAAAATAAAAAATTATAATAAAAATTAGGGAAAAAAATATTAAAAATTATTTTAATGAATTAAATTAATTTTAGTATTAAATGAATCTTAGAACCACTAGTATGATTCTGGTAATACTGTTATAATACTTTGAGAGGTATGGTGGAGTAATAGGTAGCAGCTCGTATTGAGGAATCGAAGAGCCAAGTTCGAATTCCATTCGAACCCATTACATTCACTTATGTGCTAATACCCTTGAGAAAGGTATGAATCCTCTTTTTCTCCCCCCAGCTATAGGTAAGTAGCAGGACAGACCAGGTTCCATAGCCTTGGATGGCAGCTGGTCTGCTGCAGAAAGAAATGGCCACCTACTGTGAGAAAAAATCTGCCTTGACACTCATGTATCAAAAGATACATGATCGCGTAAGCGTATATCATGCATGCCATTTAACTGACTGTTATAATACTTACTGTATACTTACTTTTGCAGTCCCCTGTATATATTTATTTCCAATATGATGAACAAAATTGCATAATAAAATCTCAAATCACTACATATGTTATAGTAAATATTTTTAATAATTCTAATTTTTTTATTTTTATTTGTGTTAACGTATTTATTGAACAAAGTAACTAATAATAATAAAACAAAAGTCATTGAAACAAAACAAATTCAGTCGACCAATGATGACAATTCCAGAACAACGTAACTATAAACAATTTTTTCTATCCTCTGCCAGCTGCTATGATGGAGAAAGCATTACCTCCAACCGTCGCCAGTGAGACACGCTGCAAGAGCCACTCCGTTTCGCGAGGCTCGTTCCTTAATCGAGACGCAATCGCACCAATCCTCTGAAGGAACGCCATCGAACGAGGGCGAATAACCCCTGAAGTCTCCACTGCCACAGGAGTAAAAAAATCTATCAGCAAGAGAAGAATATTTAACTATAATTCAAATTATATTTTTATTGTATGACTTTAGATATATTCTGATAATTTTACCTACATTAATCAATGCTTAATAAAGTAAGACCTTGTGGAAATGATGTTTTATAAACAGTGTATAGTTAATGTTTATATTTTTTCCTCACAGAGAAAAAAAACTATATTTTTCTTCTTTATTTTCACATATTAATATAATTATTTGTATAAAACTCTCTAACTCATTAACAACATATTTCCACTTTGCATGACATAAATTCGTTATGCTTTGTGTATAACCTTAACTCGTATTCAGTAAAAGCATCTTCCAGAATAATTTAGAAATTGATAGGTATAATTAAAATCAAGTACAGTGAGAATAATTTGTATAACAAACTCAGGCCATCATCAAGAGGTACCTGGGGAGCACTGGGGCAACACACAACAGAAAGACATGCTCTTAAGAAAATTAAATGAACAAACTTTAATCTACAATTTCTGGCTTGCTGAGCCTGATTTAAAAGCCAGCTACCCCAACTCAAAACACTATGAACAAATTGTAGGTTTTGGATTTCTATAAACAAACTTTATTGAGTAAAATATTCTGTGAAGAGTAATAAAATTGATATTAGATATGGTCAAATTCCATCTAATGATCTCTAACATATTCTTCAAGCTATATAAAAAACAATAATGAAACCAAGAAAATGATTTGCCATTTTCTGGTGCTTATTTTCACAATGAAGAAATCATTAAGTAATTCTTTTCAAAATAAAAAAAGCAAGTTTCTTAAAATAAAAGAGAAAAAAAGAAATAAATGATTACCGTATATTTGAATGCATAAAACAAGGTTAAAAAAATATAGAAACTTTTTATGAATTTATCCTATACATGTACTATAAGATGACTGCTTATTGATTATATAAAGATGATGTTATTGGAACTATTGTTACTCACTGTACCCTTAGAAATTCAAAATAAACAAAATAACAGACTGGGTTCTATAGTCTTGGATGGCAACTGGTCTACTGCAGAAAGAAATGGCAACCTACTGCATGAAAAAATCTGCCTCGTCGGTCATGTATCAAAAGATACATGATCTCCTAAGCATGTATTACGTGTAGCACATAACTGACTGACTATACATTTTAACTGAAGAGTTCAAGAAAATAAGTCTTTTGTTATGAAGAATTCAAGTATAAAAAGGATCAATGTTAAATAACATAAATTAAACATAATTGCAAGAAGACAGAATGCATGGTTGTTAGCAAAAGAAACAGCCCGACATGCAAATTACAACCAGCTATGGGTTAAATAGGATGGCAGATTGGGATCATTAGCTGTGGTTGTCAATCAGTCTAGGAGAAGGACAACTGTTGCATATTATATTGCAAGTATATTTGTATTTCTTTACTTATATAAGAGGAAAAAGAATTTCTAAAATCAATACTTTGTCTTTTGCATGGCTCTGAGCTATAACAATTTGAGAGATAATCAATATATTTTGGGGGGAAGAAACAAACCTATGTAGATGGATAAATATAAATTCCATAGTTAATTTAAAATATAAATGGGATTTGCCCACACAGTATCCTGAAAGTGTGGAGTGAATAACTTAATTATGTCAGAAAAGAGAGCAGAGCTATTTTGCTAAAATTGTTTAGGTGCTGATAACGGTGTAAATTTTGAACTGAGACTGCCAATCAATTTGGGGGAAAATACCGCAATATTCAGGATTACTTTGTTTGTTAATATGAGGTACCAGTTAAAAATATAAAGGACACCAGCTGCTTCGAATTGAATAATACAAGACATTGTCTTATCTTTTCAGTTTATGTTCATCACACAGCATGTTGATATGGTAATCTGATTAATTTAATTCAAACCTGAGATCATTTTATGAAAATTTAATTTCAGGACTATTTGGAAATTCATGAAAAGAATACATGATAAAGCTGCATTTTCATCTGGCATTCTCAAACTGTAAAAGAAAACCAACAAAGTAAGCTACTGTTGTGGTACTCTGGGTAAATGACAATGATGTTTTTATCCAATGTAAGCTTTTTGGGGAAGCACAGCTGTTGTATTTTTTTTAGCAGGCACCCCAGCTGTACCTCATGATTCCAACAGATTTCATAGTTATTCTGTCATAATGTAAAAATTTTAGATACATTCAGATTTCAACTTTATCCAATCTTTGGGCTTCACAATATATTTGCTCCTTTCTGTGGATAATAATCTGAGTTTCATTAGGTATTGCATTTCTAATTTCAATGAGAGATATAATGATCACCTAAAGCATTTCTTATGTAATGTGACTGCATATATAAATACTTATCCAGCATACATTCATGTGTCTAGTCAATATTAAAAGTTTTATTCTACATAATGAACAATAAGAGTTTGGGGACTTGAGAAGCCTAGTGTTACTTCGGTTGATAATTTATAAAATCTTTCACTTAAAAATTTTTATCAGGAAAATAGGCTTCTCAAATCCACTAACTGTTATCACTCTTTCTAGTATTGATGGAGGGTTTCCTTCATAACTTTTTTTACAGTCCTCCTGATTACTCTTGCTCCTTACCAATGTTTCTGTTTCTAACTCTTCCACACCCAGTAACTCCTGGCTTTACTGACTTGCTTGAGGCAAAATTGATTAAAAAAGGTTTTACTAATGAATTATAAAAATTAGATTGAGGTTGTTTAGAGCAGAGCCTTAATTAACAGCATAATGAGAACTATCTGATGTAGATTGAACAAAATTGTTCTCTATTATAAGTTGTTATTTTTTTATTCCACCAACAGATACATTGTACATTTGGAGACCAGTTAGGATTTCATAGAGACTCTGAAGTATTATGGTGACTGTAGTAAGAATGGTCAGTAAGAATGTGTTGTTTTGGTGCAAGGAATATTGTAGCTTGTTTGGGTCATGTTGCAACCTAGAAGAGGTTACTGAATGAGGAATAAACAGAACAGAGGTTGGAAATGAAATGGTAATCTTTATAACATCAACAAAATACAATACCTGCCAGTGGCATGAAATAGATAAACCACTGCTATTGGTGGACTACTTAGACAGAATATTATCCCAACTTACAATAGTGTCCAAGGTACTGATGAGGATTGGTACATACCCATTAGTGTTCATAGGTATAGTGTATAACAGGTCAGTGTTTGTGGATAGCTGAGTTTAATATAAGACAGAAGGAAAAACAGGCTTCCCCCATTTTGGCCTTATGCACATTTTTTATTATTACACAAAATAAATATTACTTTCCTCTGTGGTGCCTAGACTTCATGGATTTAATTGATGTCAAGGTTTCATTATTTTACAGTTGAATGGTCTACATATAACTGTAAGTTCTATGCTAAATATTTCTTTTATCACACTTCTCGCTTGTGGAACTCTTCCCAGTCAACTTTGATCTTCAAAAATTTAAATGCAATGTCAATAGTTATCTTCTATCTTCTTAATTCATATTCTTTTATTGTTCTCTCTCCTTAATAGTGATTTTTTACCTTTCTTATAATCCCTAACACTCTGTAACCCCTTGTGTCTAAGTGACTTTATTACCTTACTTGGAATGAAACAAAAAAAAGATCACATCCTATGAAGAAAATGTTGGAAATAGGTATTTGGAGATTTTGTTTATGATCAAATTCTGCAAACATTTGTGGAGAATTTTGTATTCATGATAATTTTCCATTTCAGAAATTTATATTATTTTTCCATTTTTTTGTTCTTTTATAATGCCATATACTTTCAGGGTACAGGTGACCATGACTCTCCACAGATTCTATTTATTTATCTGTGAACTCTAAGAATTTCTAGGGAAAGATAGCAGAATGGTTTCTTATTGCATCCATAGTTTATATTCAAAGTTTTCCTTATCTTAGACTGGTTATGACTACCTCCCAAGGCAAGAGAACCCAGTCTACTTTGCTATTTAACCCATCATAACTTGTAGGGGACAAGAGATAGGTTTATATCTTTCCCAAAAAGGTTAACATAAAAGTGAATGCAACAGACTAAAGTAGAATTTGAACTTTGTTCAATCTTTCCTCTTTCTGTGCCATTAACAGTTGCACTACCCCCACTCACAATTTTTCACTACCATATTTATTAAAAAAATTAAGCAATTGTTATGTTTATCCGTCTACATTGTTTTTATATTTCTGTTTTTCTTCTGATAATTGCTGCTCAGTTCTTTTTTTAATGCTGCCAAGAGTAATTCTGCGACTACTCATTGGCTTCATGAAAGCATTCTCAGCCTTGCATACTTATATAGAGAAACCATAATAGCAATTTCTCATTCATCTTTGCTTCTTTCAACTATATCATCTCTTCATATGACTTTATTCACTGATAAAGAAAGACTTTTTTGCGGAAAGCATATTTTACTATTTTTGTTTCTTTTCTACTAGAATAAGAATTAAAAAAGAGAAAAAAACTAGAAGACGATAGATGCAAAAGAAAAAATAGATTTATGCAAGAAAATGTAACTTTTGCATGATGCAAAAAAAATGCTTATCTCAGTAATCTTTAAAGGTAAATGTTGCACATTCCAACACACATACCATACATAAAAGGTGTTCTTGCATGTGAGTGGGTGCACTTTAAAATAAGTATATATATATATATATATATATATATATTGATTCTTACACACATATATATTCTTATGAATGTGAAGAAATATGCATTACACATATGTCTTCACATTTTTGGAAATATATGTAGAATTACATGTACATGTGTATATGCATGAATATCTGAGTAAATATCTGTCCATATTTTTACATACACATATATAAATACCGAATATACTGACTTCCTGAAATCTACTTCCATCCCTCCCATATATATATATCTATATATATATGTAAATGTGCTTGTATGTATTCATGTTGCTGCTACCAAAATATCAATGAATCCGAAAAGTGCATGTGAACCAAATGTAATAGGGATTTTTGACAACACACAAAGATTCTACTTGAAAGATGGTGGAAACAATATACTTGGATAAGAAAGTTTTCTCCCGTCATCACATAACTCTTGGAGAACACTATATATATATATATATATATATATATATATATAGTAGAGTAATACATTTCAGATGCAACAAGGAAGGTCTTCAGTGATGCACTGTCTTCATTGCCAATTTCGGGTTTTGCATCATATCGGCTCCAACAGCAACCCCGTCCTAATTCCACAAGATTCAGGCTGCCTCCTTGATAGCGTTTTGCTACACACTTCGACATTGCAAAAAAAGATAAATTAAGATATGGCTCGGATTCCGACCATTCTTATTGACATACGTCAGTCAACATCAGCCAATGAAATAAAGACTTTCCCCTCTTCACTCCTAAATAGTCTTGTCTTTCGTTTCATCCGGTTTCGATTTGCACTATTTCCCTGGAATTCGTAACGAGGTAAGCTGTCAAATTTCATGCTAAATGCAATTGTCAGTCCTGATGATTGCATTTAGCATGAAACAGACTGTCACTGTACAAAAAACATAGATAATTACATATCCCAACATAACTAAAAAATAATCCTGCTAAAAGTTAGTGCAATTGCCGTAAAAATACAACCTGCTCATTAAGCAGCCAGTACATGACTATTCTTATATAGAGAGCTAGCATCAACTCAGATGATGATATGAAATATTCTCTGGATCCACTGAGAACAGCTGGAAATTGTGTTTTTACCACCACGAAATGACATTGAGCCATATCAAATACAAAACCTGTACAATGCTTTCAAAGTATATTTGCCAATTAAAAAGCAACCATAAGAGACCGACCATTAACTGGGAGGTAATCACAAAAGCAAAGCCATACAACAGAAAGGGAGACAGGGTAACTTGTGTCCGATAGAGGCTTATTATATTAAAACTCTAAAATAATCTTAACTTGCTGAAGATGAGGTCCGAATTAATGTCTATGTGCATCCACAAATCCAAGCACCTGCTCAAAAATATTGACCCCGATTAAAAGTGATTGCAAAATAGATTTTATGAATATTAATATAATATGAATATTCTCAGAACCCATTATCTAAAACTTTCCTTATATATACCTATAATAACATACAAAGCAATATTACAGTACTCGATTAATTTATAACGTGTGAATATATAATTTCACTATTATAATTATTATTAAATATATAGTCCCAATCTATTATTTATTTATTTTTGTGCCTTCATATTATATTTTTAATCTGCATTATAATTTATGTTAATAAGCATAACTTGGATATTTTATGTTAAAAAAATGAGAGTTACCCACCTTGATATATTGTTTACTTTCGAATCCAATTTCAAATTTAAATAATTTTTTTATGTATTATTTTTTAATTCTTTGACTTTCGAACTTATGAATTTGAACAATATAAATTAATAATAGTTAATTCTATATTTTAAATAGACAAGCTTGTACACACAATTTGGAATCATCATCATCATGAGAACGTGAGAGATAATGGTCAGAATCTCCACACCTGAATATTGCATTAACTGCATGAAACTCCCAGTAGTGTTACCAATGTTGGATATTGTGTGTGTGTGTGTGTGTGTGTGTGTGTGTGTGTGTGTGTGTGTGTATATATATATATATATATATATATATATATATATTTCTGATAATCTAAAATCCAGAGTTCCAAAACCAGGTTACATTGCTTTGGAGTGCTGTATATGAATTAAATCCTATATATATATATTTTCCAACCAATAAAATCCCATCAGAAGGTTTGTTTGATAAACAACAAATACTACCAAAATACTCACAAACATAGGTGTAGACTTATTTTGGGACCATTTAGAAAATAACAATAATAACTCCATTCACCATCCCAGCAAATTCAAGAAAAAGATTTTCACAAACCAGTGTGAAATTATTTTCTAACTAATATAAAACCTTGTATTTAAAAAGTTCTATGTGAAATTAGATTTTAGATCTCCCTTATAGATATAAAAATAAAAGTATATTGCTTTTGAGGGTTCAAAACAATTTCAGAGGCCAGTTTAAATGCACACACACACACATCCAATGGAAGAGATGAGCCAGCAGTTGCTGACTAAGGCCTTGTCCACACACTGACAAACATATTAAGTTGACCATCATAAAGTAATCTGTCCACACATCTCACACAGAAATAAGAACACTTAATTACTTTGTAAAAACAAATTTATTTCAACTTATGTTCTGTTTCTACTTTTCCTCTTCCTTTGATAATGTTTCATTTAAAAGATGTGTTGTTGTTGTTAAATGTTTAGAATCCCGACACAGATAGCAACAAAGACCTGGGTAGACGGATCCCAACAGCTGATTACTAGGTTATTACAGGTTGTCTTCTGTAGTAAGAAGTCAACAAACCACTTGACAATCCACTTGTTATACACCTACAATCTATTCTTTACCAAACTTTCATTTGTTCAATATATTTCTTGATTACTATGAAAGTATTTTAGTGGGTACACTTATTAGGTTTTTATTGTTTTTTAAACAATGAAGTTGATAACAACCGGCCTAGATCTAAAGAAAGAGTGTACTTCTCAGAGGGATTGAATCTGTACATCCTTTTCCATCAGATTTGAAGTCATAATCTTCCTGTAGTAGGATTTCTCAATCTACGCTGGTTATTATTCATTTTGCTGTTCAAGAAAACAGGATAACAACCCAAATACATGTACCCATTAAAGATAACATTTATAATAATAAAGAAATAGTATTGGATAAAAAATCAACTAAATTTATATATATATATATATAAATATATATATATATATATATATATATATAAAATATGTATAGAGAAGCTTGTAGATTACAATGCATATATTGAAAATGTATATGTACACATTCTTGCATAGACGTGTGTGTGTGTGTGTGTATATTTCATTAAATTTATTTAGTCTTTTTTCAAAAATGTATATGTAAGTGTATAAAGATACACATATGTACAAATCATCGTTTCAAGTGCACTTTGAGATGGTAAAAATGCATGTGCAACCTATATAGGTGCACAAATATACAAAACAAGGTTTAAATATGCATATTTTGTATGCATATATATATGTGTGTCTGTGTGCATGCATATATATGTGTGTGTGTGTGTATTATTTTCTGTTAGTATATATACATATGTGTTTCTGTGCATCCATTTCTGTATACATTTATCTATACATTATTTTCTGTAAGCATATATCTATATATATATACATATATATATATGTGTGTGTGTGTGTGTGTGTGTGTGTGTGTTTGTGTGTGTGTTTTATTTTCTCCAAATTTTTATGCTGCCTATCTGTTTCTTCTATGTATGCCTAAAGGGCATGATTATGACTGAGAAATGAATTTGAAGAAAGAAAAATTATTCATGTTAAAAATATACAAACTGGGGATAATAAAAGAGAAAACCTACAAGTGAAGAGAGCAAAATAAAATACAAAATTTTAAGAGCAAATTTACCAAATAAATAAACAAGCATATCTAAACTTCCTTTTAATCACAGGTACAAAATATTCTCTGCAACAGGGAACCTAACAAGAGGAAGAAAATTCTAAGTTAACAAAATGTTTAAAGGAAGATAAAATAGGTAGATATTTTCTTGACAATTTTTGCTTTCACTTCAACATGGATATGTATCTAACTGAAGTTTTTTTTCAGCACTTCCATTTTGTAATGCATTAGCTCAGTTATGCATAACAGCTCCACCCACGTTAGCCTTGTACCATACAAAACTGAGTTGAGTGTTTATTGACATTAGTTAAAACTGAAGAAAATCAATATGAATTATTAATAATATAAAAATAATGTTCAATAGATAAAGATCTTCTGGAAGTGGGTGAACATGGTTCTCCACAACCTTCTGTCTCCTCTAAGCAATATCTGGCCTCTTACAATCCCTCTCAGTTCATGTTCTGCCATCCATTTTCAGAGATTGTTAGGGAGGTTACTTGCTACTTTCTTCTGTTTCTCTTGCCTTCAGTATGTCCTCTGAGTGTCAAATTCTCCATGTCCTCTTTCCTCACTAACTGTCTATACATAAAGGTAATTTCTTAAAAAAGAGCAAAATTGAGAAGTAGATGTGATATGGATACCCTACATCATGTATCTTCCAGCAGATTGATCATTTGTTTTCTACAGTTTGTCAACTCTTTACAGATTATTTAAAGCGTATTTTTAGAGTGTAAGAATTTGTGGGGGGAAATAATAATGGTTTAGTAATACAAGTTTTACTAATGAACCCATAGCTGAGGGGAGAAGAGGTGGATTCACACTTTTTCCAAGGGCATCTATGTGTAAGTGAATATACCAAACCCAATGGGAATTGGGACTTTGATATCCAGTTAACAATTCTGTGCCATTATTCACTATACTACCGGCACGTCTTAACTAGTATTTCCAACAAGATCATCCATATAGGTATTAACCAGGTTCGATGTTGCTTAATCTGCTAGCAGAGAAGATATGTCGTAAAAAATATCTGATTCAATCTATATTTAGAATTCTTAAAATGTGTGCGTGCGTGTCCATGTGCATGATCAGATTCTGTTTATGCATTTTCAGTTTTCATTCGATTTCAATGACATTTTTTGGTTTGATAGATAATTCTTCAGTACCAGTTTTGAGTTCAAATTGTCTGGAAAAAATTACAACCTTGAAGTTGAAAAATCGAAAAAACTGATTTTTTTACACTTTGCACAAAAATCAAAGGCAAAATTTAATGCCTGTAAAAAACAGCGTATGATCAATTTAGAAAGTTGAAATCTGTCACAAAAAATTATTAGAATTATAAAAAAATTACATTATAAATAAAAATTATCATATATCTATTATTATGACTGTCCATGGAAAACGTTCCTTCCTTGCAAGATTGAGAACATGAAAATGGCCCTTTTCAGGGTTACCCACCTATTCAAATTGTTAACCCCTCCATTTGGGGATGTGTCTCAGTTGCACCCAATTGTTGTTACTAATGTTGATTTTTGGTTGGGATGACTTTAAACTTAAACTGCGCCAAATGAATGACAAAAATTTTATGCAGTAGGACCATCCTGGGTATGACGATCCTGCAGCAAGACCTCTGATTGGAATGTTTTGAGGAGCATGGAACCACCTCTTAATTGTTGTTGTTCCCAGGTTCACCTTGACCTGGGGTGATAGCATGTGTTAGGGTCCCAACTATAGGCAAATAGTTAACCACAAACTGGAGTCAAAACACTATGAAAGTATAAATATACATTTTTATACTAAAAATACCAGTAATACATTTTCATAGTTAAAAAATTACCAGCAATACATTTTTGTAAAAAATAAAAAAACAAACAAAAATAAAAAATATTACCAGCAATGCATTTTTGATAAACAAAAAACAAATACCAGCAATAAATTTTTGCAAAAAGAAAAACAATACCAATGATACATATTTGTAAAAGAAATTACTAATACTCCCAAGAAAATTAAATTTTGGCATTAAATGACCCATAAGGAGTTGATATGCCGCTAAACAAACAAACATGATGCAGTAAGAGAAACTTATTTGCAAAGAATTATGATGAGTATAAACCTTGGAAGACAATGGCTTCAATACATTCTGACTCTTTTACAAATGTTTAAAGACATGGACCAAATGAAAGATATTTTACTTTGAAGATTTCATGCTATCAATAAAACTTACTGATGTACTTGCTTTTTTCAAAACATGTGCTTTATCCAGAATCTCTCACACCAAGAAAAGATGTCAATTGGGAATTCAGCATTAGTTTGCCATCTGCCTAGTGCTTTGTGGCAAATACGGCCTCTTGGTGAGGTTTCTGTAATTGAATTGTTCCATGGGGTGAGGTGATTGGCTCTACGCCCAAACTTTCTACTTTGAGGCAAGATTGGTTTTCTATTAGAATTTTCCTTACCTTAGTTAACCACATGTTACCATGCTAATGAGGTCTATTTACCTGAGTTTAAGAATTCAGAGTTTTTCTTTTCCTAAACTGGTTGCCATCAAAGAGCGCAATTTTTAAACTATAGCTGTGGCAAGAACACAGATTCATACCTTATCCGAGGTAATATAATTTCAGCTCACTAATTTCTCATTTTGAACTGCTATTACACAATTCACACATACTAAATAGTAGTATGGACTCCATTTTATGGATCATAGAACAAATTTTTACAAAATAAATGTTTTAAATTTATTGTAATGTAGTGTACAGATTACCAGAAAAATATGTAGAGAAAAATAATGCCATGGTGTAATGTTTAAGAGAAGGAGAAATCAATGAACCACGGTCATTATATTCACTTTCAAGTACTGTTTGTAGAATTTTTGCATACTGTGCATGAATTCTCTGTTGCAATCAGTTCTTCAGAAAAGTTTGGCTGGTTCTATACAAGTCCTCCCCACTACAATCAATTAATATGTGTACACCGTCTGGTGGTTCAATTCTAAAAACTGAATTGTTAAACCATTAAAAAATTGATGGAATAGTCCTATATATATTTCTAAATAAATTTCCAGAGAACAATGACTGAACACAACTAAAAGTTTCATGTATCTTCATGCAATCACCAACTAGTCAGAAACTGTTATTTGTGAACATTTGTGCACTTTATACTCACTCAACAAGTTCAAGATATTACAGCAAGAGTAGCTAATGTGTACATACATGCACAACCCATCTAAACTCGCTGAGAGTAGAAATGCCTATATTATGAGAAATAAGAGATATGATTATCTGCCCATAGTAGTTTAAAGTTAGCCAATCAGCTTACAGTTGCTGATTGGCATGATTTTCTATATCTTTTTGAAGAACACTCACTCTTGGTAAGACCTACAAAATGAACATTGTAGAACCAGTCAGCTCTACACTGTTATCACCACAGAGTCCATAGATGGTGAAAACATCGACTCTTCTTTGACAGATAATTTTGGTTGCAGACACCATTAAGTTTGCAAGGACTTATTTGTAATATTGTTTAATACAACTTGTATAAATCAGAGGTCAGTCATGTTCTATTCTTTATTTATTATAATGTCTGCATCCACCATGTGGGAATCTTATATGGGACCCACTTTAATTCCCCACAATTTGGACAAAATGGAAATGCTGAAGAGTCATCATTACTTGGAGAAAGAAAAATAAACAAACACTAGGAAAAAAAAAAAAAAAAAAATATATATATATATATATATATATATATATATATATATACACATATATATACATGCATACATACATACATATATATATATATATATATATATATATATATATATATATATATATATATATAATTAATATTTGGCATGTTTTGGGGGGAAAGTGTCCAATATCAGATATACCAGTGTGGACATAGAAATCAACATTGCTAGAAAAATATGTAGAGAAAACTGCCAGAACATGTGTCAATTCTCCTTTCACAAATTCTCTATATAGGTTACTGGGGGATTAATGGAATTGGGTGAAAGAGGAACTCAATCCTTCCAAGTTCTTTTGTTCAGTCATGACTTTTACCATGCTTATTTCATTTATTTATTTTCTTAATTTCAAAATTTTGATATTTGGAAATAAAGTTTATTAGATTCCGGGTATGGGATTTTATTTAGTCTTCTGAGTTATAATGTGGTTGTAAGTAGCATAGTAGGAATTTGTTTTTGTGCCTATATTCGGAAACAAACTGATTTTTTGTTTAGAAATTGATCTTGTTTCTCTCCTTTAGGCAAAGGTTAAAATGTTTTGAGGCATTGTTAAAATTACAACACCACCAGAAAATAGCAATAATCCCATTTCTAGAATAATATCAACATAATATATATACTTTCAACCTTGTTGGTCATTACCAAACACAAACCGTTGTCACATGTCACAATGCAGAATAGTACACATAGCATACAACGCCCTAGGCTTTCTTGAATACACTCGGGCATATATAATGATTCTACCAAACCTATCAACTCAACACTCTTTTTAAATGTAAGTCTTTCAACGTCTTTCATAAAAATTTCAAACATATGTATGTCTGATAAAGACATCTCTCTGTACACACATTCATTCACTCCATTTGTACTTTTTCCATTTAGTTTGTTAAGGCAATAAAAGATGTTGTTTATAGTTGTAATCTCTTGTTATTTTATTGCCTCTTGTTTGAGGAAACTCCAACGTGTCTACTATTCTAAAAATAAATATTACAAGAGCAACTCAGTCTGAAACAAATGATTTCAAATAGGCATCACGAACATTGGGAACTTCATTGAATTTGATTCTTACTCTGTGCTCCTCATTTGCAACCTTGTACCAGATTAAGCCCTGTGAAATTTTTGTGTAAGAAACTGAAACGTATTGGGACAAAACAGAATTTCTATAATTTCATATCCTTGACTTTTTCTCAATAATTTATTTATTGAAAAATACAGGATGCAGCAGAAATACCTCCCCGCCATATACCCCCCAGGAATACCCCCCACATAATGGTAAGACATTAAATAGATGAAGACATCATTGTCCCATTATATGGTATATATTTCTGTCGTACCTTGTATAATCAGATAAGAAGGAACTGAATTGATAACTGTGAAAATATATTTTCACTAAAAGATTTGTCTGGTTGACCATTACTACTCAGTAGTGAGTTTGATCCTCACTGGGTGCTTGACAATGAATTTTACATGAAATACCCCAATAAGGGTTGAGACGTTACAGAATGGGATAATGATTAGTGAAGCTAGTCTGGTTGATCATTACTACTCAGTAGTGAGTTTGATCCTCACTGGGTGCTTGACAATGAATTTTACATGAAATACCCCAATAAGGGTTGAGACGTTACAGAATGGGATAATGATTAGTGAAGCTAGTCTGGTTGACCATTACTACTCAGTAGTGAGTTTGATCCTCACTGGGTGCTTGACAATGAATTTTACATGAAATACCCCAATAAGGGTTGAGACGTTTCAGAATGGGATAATGATTAGTGAAGCTAGTCTGATTGACCATTAGTACTCAGTAGTGAGTTTGATCCTCACTGAGTGCTTCACAATAAATTTTACATGAAATACCCCAACAAGGGTTGAGACATTTAAGAGTAGGATAATTACTGAGTTTGATCATTGTTTACCTTGTGGCAAATGGAGTTAAACTTAGTAAAATAACCAAAACTTTTATTACTCTTCCAGAAAATACTGCACTTTTATTCTGAATAAACTCATGATAGAAGTAAACCAAATATGAATTTCTATTTGACAACTTTCTCAATATTGCCACAATGGTTTATGGAGAAGAGTGTTATCAAAGGTCCTATCCTGTCATTAGTCTCTTACTTATGCCTGTTTTATGTTACTTGGTGAAGTATCATCAAGTGCCCCTCACTTACCATTCAGATGCTATAAAGGATGAATGTGGAATGTTACCTCTGAGGCCATGGGGCCAAGCAACCAAGTTCATAAAACTGGTTTTAAGATTATATGCTTTCAGAGGGTCAAATGAAAGTAGGACTCATAATCATGGATACTTGCTAGAATACTTTATGGCTGAATTTCTGGGATGGGGGTTTATCATAATTTATATTATTTACATTAAGACAATCTCCTCATCTTTGTTGCTATCATCACATTTTGTATCTGCTTGCCTTTGTCTGTTGATCCAAGTAATCTACTGGTAATTTCAAATTGTCTTTTATTTAATATATAGGAGTACATTATTCTTTCAGTCTGAATTCCTGAGATGAGGAGTTATCATTATTTTCAGACCTTTGTCCAAAGTGGACAATGATCTGAATATAAATAGTGTACATTGTTTTTGTTCAATACTTTATGTCCAGGGATAACTCATCTTGTTCTTAGTTCTGCTCAATTATTGATTGACCTGTTTCCACTGAGTCTAAGCCTGTACTACCCAACAGAAGGATTGAACTCACAATTACTATGCCATTAAATTCATGAACCACAAGGTTATTTCAGGAATACTGTCTATAATTTGCGGAATATTAATGATTATTCCAAGAGTTTTTAGACTATAGAATTCATTCTTTGTGGTGTTCATGTTTTTATCATATAAATTCATCCAATCCATTAAGTGAATATTTTTCATCCATAAATAAAAAGAAAGGTTTTGATATTTTTAAACAGTCAGGCCAATGTGAATTTTACCATGAGATGGTTTTCTATTCGCTGTGTCCTGTTTCTATGCGTGGTCATAGCTCTCCACAATTTCTTGCCCTTTGTAGCTCTTAAAAATTTGTTTTCTTTTTTGTTATCACTCCTAAACCTTGTTCTGTTATCCATTTAATGAAGCTCGCTAGGTATGTTATGCATTGTTTTTTCTCCATCCTCTTGCATTTAATCTATCCTGTGGGTATCAAATTTTACAAGCACTTTTCCCTCATTATGTACCCTATAAATTTCATCTCTTGCTGATGTTAAATATAAATGTCCTTTTTGTTTCTTTTTCTTTAAAACTTTGTTATTGCATCACCTATTCAGTCCATGGTATCCTCAGCATCCTTCTGTAGAACCACATTTCTTTTGCTTCAACTCTCTTATTCATCTATAAGGAAATTGTCCAGCATTGACTGCTATATCAGAGGAAAGATATCACGTAACAGTTCAGTACACTTATTTTTGTTTCTAACAAAAGTTTCCTATTTCTTAATACTTTACTTAGCTTTTAGGAGGCATCTTTCATTATCCCAATGCACCTTCAGATTTCAGTGTCACAAATTTTCAAGAACATGTGAGTAATGACAGAGTTTTAGAGAATTTGGAAACAAAGAGAAGACTAATAATTAACATCAGGAAGAGATAGTTGAAATTTCTCGGGTACATAATGAGGAAAGAAGGATTGCAAAATTTGATACTCAAAGGAGAGATTGAAGGCAAAAGGAACAGAGGGGAAAATGCATAACCTGTCTAGTGAAGTTAATTGGATGGTAAAACAGGGTCTAGGAGAGATAACAAAGAGTTAAAATTTATTAAGAGATGCTAAGGACAAGAAGTTTGAAGGGCTATGATCAACATCATCCTGAAGGGACACAGCACACAGAACAAGATCTGCCTCGAATGCTGATTTAAAAAAATAAAAAATAAATTAGTTACTTGAGTCACTTCCGAAATACTAACATATCTCTGAGTATTTGTCTCACCATCTGTCAGAGATGAAGTTAGTGATTATTTTCCTGATTCTTGTAACATTAGACTAAAATTCTGATTTGAAAGGTTTTTCTTCACTAACAAAAAGCAAACTGAGATCTATGAAAGAACTGAAACATACAAGTGAATGTAAAACTGCATGTTGTCATGTGGGTGGCTTTCTCATTTCTCTTGCAAGAAGATTTTCCAGTTTTGTTTGTCTAATGTTGCAACACTTGCTTTGAGACTTTTCAAAGAAAATATTGATATTACAGATGAAGAACCATCTAATATCAGTCAATCACTGACAAAGATAACAATTCCAAATTCGAACAGTATCACACTGGCTTACATGCAAATGATTTGGTAACCAGCGGCTACTTGCTTATATATAATAAAAAAAAAAAAGTGTCTAAACACACAAAAGTGTAAACACACAACACCTATATACAGTGTAACCCAGATATAAGAGACCCGGATATAAGAGAGATTTTCTCTGGTCCCAAATTAGAGCCTGTGCTAATAAAACAAAATAGACCAAACCCGGATATAAGAGAAACTCGGATATAAGAGACTTATTCTCCGGTCCTGACAACTCTCTTATATCCGGGTTACACTGTACTTGGACCTTCATGATTGCAAAAATACAGTGTGTCAAAAGAAGGTTTTTGCATTGACACCACTATTAAATTAACTACCTTCTTTCCTCAGCAAATTTTGTTTTAAAAAGCAATGATTAGAATTTTAATAAAACCTTAACATATAAAAGTGAATTTATAAATGTTTTGTTCTTGAGGATTTACAACAAAATTTACATTATTTACTTATGATATTTTTTACTGAAATGGTTGGCAAAACATTGGCTAATTGCCAACTGATTCAAAGTTTATAAAATGGTAAATAATAAGGATTTATTTAAAGTTGGTTCACATATTTTAATAATTTAGTAAATGGTTTTAAATTTATGAATAAAAAATTGTTTTCATATTTATTTCTTTATAAATTGGTAAATGATAAATATTGCATTGCATTATTAATTTTAATTGTATTTTTAGAATGTTGTAAATATAAAATTATCCTTGTAAATAAGGAATCTAATAAATAATGTTTAATATTTTTGTTGTAAATTCTCAAAAACAAAAAAATGTATAAATTCACTGTATGTTTAATAAATGTTTTATAAATTCAATATGTTTAGTTTTTATTGCACATGATCTGCTTCTCCTGCTTCCACCAGGTCAGACCTTCATGGCTAGGGCCAGCCATGCCACTTACTTAGTATCAAACCATCCACATTCCCTCCATATTCTGTTGGTGAGAAGTAAGTTTCACTCAAACAGCTTCTTCCTGTGAACCACTGTGAAACTTACTGTAAAAGAAAAAACACTGCCCTATGGAACAAACATCCCAGAGGATGTTTCCCTGATCACTACAATCTTAACTTCTTCAAGTCTAGAGTCAACCATTATCTTCCCCTCCTACCCATATAAACTACTATTTATTGTAATCCCCTATCTTGAGTGGACTCTGGGCCTTAAAACAGTGTGAAACTTACTGTAAAAAAACAAAAAACACTACCCTATGAAACAGACACCCCAGAGGATGTTTCCTCGATCATTACAATCTAAACCTGTTTGTCTAGAGTCAACCATTATCTTTTTCTCCTACTCATTTAAAATACTATTTATTGTAAACCCCCATCTTGAGTGGACCTTGGGCCTTGAAACAGGGCGAAACTTAATGTAAAAAAAAAAATTAATAATGGCATCAATGGAAAAAAACATTCTTTTGACATTTCGTTTTTTGCGGGCATGAAGGTGTGTTGATAACCCCTCGTATATATAAACAAAATCCTTTAATTCCAGAGAAATTACTTTATTTACTGTTTGAAAATAAAAATAAAAGAATGTACAGGTTTTTTAACAAATCCCAAAGTTCCTGGTATATGCATTAGCAGGCTTAGTGACCTTATTACTTAGCATGCTAGCAGCAGTAATAGTGTGACAATTAGGACAATAATTTTTAATGCTCCATAAAACATAAGAATTGACATTTATTACATATACATAGATATGTTTCACTGTAAGTTTTTGCGAGTCTGCTACCAATGTTAGCCTTTATCAGTAAGGAAATTACCATGCGTTCTTTAGCTTCTGCTGATCTAGAACCAGTCAAAAGGTAAATATCTTATCATCATCCCCTTGACTTTTGTAATTGTAGGGGGGGGGGGTCCCCGATGCAGAAGCCACACAAAATCTCCTCCACAATGGTCTCTCAACAACAGCCATCAGTAATTCTGGTATAGTCATACTTGTCCATTGTTTGACATTGTTCAACCAGTTTTTCCATTGGTGTCCTCTTCTATGTCCACCTTCAATGGTGCCTTGCATGATGGTCTTGCACAGGCTGCCGTTCCTTGTAATGTGTCCAAACCACACCATTTTTCTCTGTTTGACAGCGGTGAGAAGAGGTTCCTAGTGGCCCACAAAACTCTGCACAAAATCTCCTCTATGTGACCATTTATCATTTCTTTAAGTTTGTTTCAAATTGTTATCATTTGTTTGAAAAGTGTTTTCCTTCTTTGTTAATTTCTTGAAAATGTATTCATCCGTTTCTACATTTTGAGTGAGATATTTGTTACATCTTTCTAATTTTCAGGGTGTATTTTCTAAATGAAAGGATTCCGTCATTATGAAGCTGGACTCTTTTCATTGAGACAGGTTGTCAATTACAGACTTCAAGAGATCCATATATAAGAAATGTGCATTTCTTAAATAGGGTAGCTGAACATTGTTTGATGTAAAAGTCTTCCATCACTGAGAGGTCTAAAAGCCTACCAGGCTTAACAGTGATTTCCTCTACAAGGGATGTGCAGGTTTGTAACTGGCTGGAATGTGCATTTTCTTTACTTAAGAGTCTCAATTGTACAGGCCGGTAGATGTAAATTTAAATGGTTTACAAAACAGGGATACCTACACAAACAAGTGTATCCACAAAACAAACACACACTCATGCACACACACAGATTATATATATATATATATATACATATATATATTGGAGACAAATATAGTGGAGTTATAGATTGCAGCATTGGAAAGTCAAGTTCGAATTCCAGTCAAATTCATTAAATTCACTTATGTGCTAATACCCTTGGGAAAGGTATGAATCCATATCTTCTCCCCACAGATATGAGTAAATAGCAGGACATATTGGGTTCTACAGTGTTAGGTGGCAATCTGACTAGGAGAAGGTCAACTCTGAATTCAAAACCTGTAGAGTGGTGTTTAGGAACTAGTGGCATACTGTGTGACAGTTCTCTGTATTTGGCTCTTCCAAAACATATGATTGGTTCTCCATAAGTCTACACCACCATAACTGGAAATGTCATTATTGCTAATTTTTTGTGTTGGTAGAGGGTTGCAAATATTGTTGTGTTTGTTTTAAGGCTTTACCTTTTTTTAAATTTTCCAGTTTACAATCGGATCCCTGCTGCTTTTTTAAAAATTTTACACATGGTTAGCTAGTTTGATAGAAGCCTAAGACTTACTAGCTTGAATGACAACCTATGATTGTACCATTTTTGTTTGAAAGTACCTTCAGTACATCCTATGTACATTTTATTCTGAACATTAACATCTATTACTTTTAAAAAATAAAGCATTGGGAGCTGAATTGATAAAAATCACCTGAGGATATCCATAAGGATGAAACTAAGTTATTTTTTATTTTTTTCACACGTGTATTGAGCACTTTTTAATACAACTGTTTCCTAGTCTAATTCAACTCTGACCATTAGCCTTATATATATATATATATATATATATATATATATATATATATATATATATATATATATATATAAATTTGATTTATATGTTTGATATATATATAAATTAATATATGTTTATCTTTGTCATTTTGGACTCTTGGCAATTTGTGTGAACTGTCAGAAATCAAACTTCCTTTCTTTTTATGTGCCGTGTCCTTTCATGACATATGCGATCATGGCCCTCCACTTCCCCCTATCCTTTGTGGTTCTCAACAGGTTTTGTGTTTCTGCCAACTCCTCCAGAACATGCTCTGCCATCCACCTGCCCAAACCTGCCACGTATGCCACGTGCTGCTTTCCCCTGTCTCTTTTTCCCTCCATTTGTTTCATGAGTATCAGATTCTCCAGGCCCTTCTTTCTCATCCCATGTCCCAGAAATTTCATCTGCCTCTTCCTGATGTTAAGTATAAGCTTCCTCCTTATTTGCATCCTCTCCAAAACCTCATGTTTGGTCCATGATATCATCAGCATTCTTCTGTAGAACCACATCTCTGCCGCCTCGAGTCTCTTCTTCATCCTTGAGGATACTGTCCAACAGATGTTATATTATACCACTTCTGATTTGAATTTGAACATAGATTTCTTGTAAAATAAACTAACACCAACTGACAAAGTACCTCACTTCTGCTCAAATAAACCATTACAGACACCCAGGTATAACATTAAAGCCCTTAAAAATGAAAGTGTATGAGTAGAATTATGTGATAAACTAAAGGAAAAAACTGAAGTCCTTAAATCTTGAAGAAAAGAATCAAATAATGTAAATGTATCTTCATTCACCAAAGCATGTGAGGGCATCCTAAGAATGGCTGAACAGAAAAAGATACGTCTGTGGGGTGATAATCCAGACTTTCAAAAGATTGATACAAGAAAGAAATAGAAAGGAAAATGGAAGGGTAACTAAGCAATTAACAAAGAACATAGAAAAAAAAAGTTGTTAATGCTCTTAGAAACCACTATCTCCAGAAAATTGGAAACCAAATTAATGATTACAAATGGCATAGACAATGTGTTGGAATGTGGGGAAAGTCAAAAAATCCTGATAACATCATAGATCGAAACTAATATAAAAGAAATGTCCTGGTCTCAAAAAACACTTTGAGTCACATTTCAACCTTGGCTACACTAAGCTGAAGATGCCTACAGAAATAGAATATACATTAATATAGATCCAATCATGAGTAGTTTTTGTTAAAAAATCTGTCTCCAAATGTAAACAATAATGAACATAGTCATGAGGAAGTGAAGAAAGCCTTAAAAAGATTAAATAATAATATAGTGTATACTATCCCCAAATTTAAGAAAAATTCCACAGTTTCCTGAATAAGGTCTGGAATCAGGTGTATTGCAAAACAGTTGAGTACATTGCATACTAATGCACAATGGAAATAAAAAGGTAGTACTCAATGTAGTAAAAAAAAGTACATCTATTTAGAGTACCAGTTGTACCCTGTTTTTTTTTATCACTATCGATGAGACTACTGTGGAATTCCACACATAAAGCACAGCCACTTGACCCGTCAAACATCTGCAGCCCTTCTGATATTCTCTTGCACATGCTCATTTTATCAGGCTGAGAAATTTGCATCAGCCACAAATTCGTCTTGCAAAATCTCCAAGCTTCAAGATGAAGTTGTTTTTAAATTGCAGCTTTTGGATCAGTCATATTTTCATTTATGTATTTTGCATGTAAGACACATACAAGTACATTTTGATCCAGGAGGTAAGCCATTTTCCCTTCTACAGTCAATAGATTTCTCAACTGGATCCATTATGGTGAAAGTGCTAATGAACATTGTATTGATTCTCACCATTATATGAAAGTCAACACCTCATAATCCAATTTGACTTTTGCTCTGCTAAGAGGTGAAATGATGGTATACATGTCATCAAACAGCTCCAGGAAATTACATATCTCTCCAATAGAAAATTGTATAGCTTCTATCTTGACCTCACAACAGCAAATTATCATATCAATAAAGATTTCCTCTTCTCTGAGATTAAAAACTACCTTACAATCTTTGACTTCACTGAGGTGAAACCAGTACAAAACTTAGTTTAGTATATCTTTGAGTAGCCATATATATATATATATATATATATATATATATATATATATATATCAGTCAACACGGATAAACTCTTCTTAGGTCAAAGGTTCTTGATGGACATTAAATTTGATTCAGACCTCCAGTATTTCCTGGCATGAATCTTATACTACTATAAACATTAATAGAGTTTGAGAATAAACAGGTGAACAAAATGAACCTACCAGGTGGCCAGGGGTAAAATGCCAGTGTAGAGACATTACTCACATTTGATTTCTCTCCAAGAGAAAACATGGGCTCATTTTTTTCAGCAAGAAAGCTGAAAGAGTTCAATTGGAAATGTAATGAAAAAGAAAATCACTTACATTGAAAAAGAGTTTGTGTTTTGTGCATGGTCTGCTGAAGGAAAATTAAAGAAAATTGTTAGCAGAAAGAAGGTGACATTTGATAGATAGATAGATAGATAAAGAAGGTGGCATGTGATAGATAGATAGGAGGAGATATCTAGATAGATAGATAGACATATAGAAAGAAGGTGACATTTGATAGATAGATAGATAGACATATAGAAAGAAGGTGACATTTGATTGATAGATAAAGAAGGTGGCATGTGATAGATAGGAGGAGATATCTAGATAGATAGATAGACATATAGAAAGAAGGTGACATGTGATAGATAGATAGATAGATATAAAGAAGTAGGCATGAAATAGATGAATAGATAAAAGGTGGTATGAGATAGATTGATAGAAGGAGGAGGCATGAAACGGGTAAATAGATAGGAGGAGGCATTAAATAGATAGATATACAGTTGAACAAAATATGAGTCATCTGTGTCTATGTCATTACATCAGTCTTTGTAAGTACCCAAATGTAACTTTTTAAATGCTTTAGGCTGAGTGTTGAGGGAATCAAATATAACTGCTGACTGATCTGAATGCTTTTATTTCGGAAGTGACTACCTTTTTACTTATCACACTTTGCAGATCCGCTGATGGTGTGACTAAGTGCAAAGTTCTCAAGTCATATTAGAAGTTATTAATGGAGTGAAAGAAAGTGGTTGATCCAATAAATGCTAGCCAGAAGTAGGAACAGCAGTGAAGAGGAAAAAGAGAACATTTCTGGTGTTTATTGTTGTCTGAAGGAAGAGTGAAGACAAAAAGATCACAAATTAAAAGGGCAGAAAAAAGTTAAAAATATAAAAAAAGAATGAGAAAAACAGAGGAAGAAGTAGGAAGAGTGTAGATATAAAAATAGTTTTGTTGCTGAAAAGAAAACTAAAGAAATAGAATGGAAACAAAAGAAGTTACTTGGTGGCACCTATTTCTTCCCTATAGGAGTGGAAAAGTAAACTCAAAGAAAGCAAACATAAGGAATAGCTGCCTGCCTTGTGGTTGAAAAAGTTAAGTATTTCCTCCCATTGATTACTGTTTCAGCTTTTACGTAAAACTCTAGAATACTAAATATGGATTTTCAATGCAAACAAAACCTTCCCATCTGGAAATTTTGTTATAATAGGATTTTCTTACCCTTTTAAATTTGGAAAATATCTGGATACCTTATTTGTACCTGACAAAGCATAATCCATGAATTTCTTCCATAGAATAATGGTTGGCAGGTGAGCCTGCAAACCAACACATCGCTTGAGTTCAGTTGTCACAGAATGTCCCTCCTACCAAGGTTTCATTCTAGTGCCTGAACAGACATATTATCAGCAGCAGCCCAGAGGTTATAAAAACAGATGAACCCTTAAGTAACTCTCTTTTTCCAGTTTTTCCTCCTTTTGAAGTGTGTGCTATCAACTTTTCCCACCAAAGTACAAAAGGCTGTGGATGCTTCATATGCAAACACATCTACACAGGCAAGTCACACCCAAAAACATCAATAATTTTCATTGTGTATTCCATTTATTTCTAGGCAAAGAACTTTCCTTTTGTTAATTTTGTTAAATAAATGTTATCTTGTATTGCAGATCAATCAGTCTCCGTTATTTTGTGCATGTACTATTTCCCCACCATTAATACATGAAACATTTTCTCATAGAGACCTTATACATTAATTATAGAAGTAGCCAACACATTAAACCAGCCTTTGCTCAGCTTAAATACCAAAAGAAAGATCAAGTAAATAAAAACTATGTATGACTGAATTACACATTTATATAATTTTATTTAATTAAATATCTATAAATGTATGTATGTATGTATTGATCAGTTATTTCTTATAAAAGGTGGGACAATGTAAGTCCTGATATGGCAAAGTTTGCTTATCTGGTCACTTTGAAGGTGATAGCAGCCAATAGTGACCAAGGAATTAAACTTTGCTTTCACAGGGGCATTCTGGGAACTAAATTGTCAAAATTCACTGCACCATCTTAGGGGAAATCTTTCTCATTCCCAAACATGTTGATAGAATCTGCCAGACCATTTCTGTATTTCAAATTTAGTTCTGGTCTCAATTGTACATTCAATCTTCATTCCAAGTGTACCAAGACCTGCACTCTATCGAAATTTGAATTTGTTCTTTGTGTTTTTGACTACCCACTTCTTGCCTCATTGTGCATATTTTCCTGCCTTTACTTAGACTACGTGTGTCACTCAAAACTATTCAATTTCTTCATTGAATGTTCACTGTAAGGCATTTTTAATAGGACTAACAATTTTACAAGCACTTTTATCAATCTTCACACCAAAAGTTAATTTTAATCTCCTTTTCCAGAATACTTTCACTCATTTTCTGCCATGAGTAAAAAATGAACATGTATATTTGCCTCTTCTGCTCAGCAACAAAAGACTCAACTAGTCTGAATTTCAAGAAAGTGAAAGTGAAAATACACTCGGGCTTGCTAAAGTACATATGTTACATCATTCCTCTAGTGACATGTTGCTGTTGTTATGGGAATTAAATTGTTACACCTCATATATATTTATGCCTATTTTATTCAATATAATTTGGCGATTAATTTTATTTCATTTGTTTTCATTTCTTTGGCAAAGCTTTCTAAGTCTAATAAAATGATGAAATAATTATCAAGAATAGAGCTGGTGCAAAGGGGGGAGGTCCCTCCTCGTATTTATGATACAGACCCCCACTCCCATCTATGATACAGGTCCTGCCACTCTACTACATTTCAATTTTCTCAGTCTTCTTATAAAATGCAAATTTTACTGTAACCTAATTATGTACAATAATGGATCATATGCAATATAGGTGAAAAATTCAACTAGAAAAATTGAAAATAAATGTAATTTTTTTAAATACAAATTAGAGAAATGTCATAATAGATCATTCCAGCTTAAATAAATCAACAATTTTTTGCAGCAATTTTTATAATCAACTTGGGATTTATCTTGTAAAATAGTTAACTAATTTTAACACATTCTATATTATGGATAAAAAATAGTCAATTATATATCGTGTTTTTTCCAGACTTAGCATGAGCAAAACAAATTTATGATTTTGGATGAAAAATAACACCAGAACGACATCAAAATCCTTTAACAGTCAGTTGTGTTTAGTTTAATTTGTAATGTATATAAATGTAGGTAGAAAAAAGCAAATATTGATAAGATTACGAGAGTCACAAAGAAGGCCCTCAAGAAGACTTACCACCACCACGGTTGGAGGTAGTATGCACTGGTCCTGATCAAGAATGTATTTTTCAGTCATAAGGACATATGTTTTGATTCCTTGTCTCATTCCTTCATCTTTAGTTTTCTTCTTCTTTTTTTCTTCTTCTGTTTCTTCAATTTTGCTTCTTGCTTTTTTATTCCTTTTTTTTCTCTTTCCATCTTTATTTCATTAAGATTTATGTTCTCTTCTCCTTTCTACTAATTCTTTATATCCTCTTTTTATTCAGCCTTTTATTTTGTTTTGTGCTCATCTTTGATTCTTTATTCTTTTTTATTGTTTTATTTTAGTTTTGAAATCATGACTTTTACGCAACATGGTGGATTACAAACTATGCTTTGACTCATCCTCCTTTGTGCAAAAGAAATTTGAATATTCTGTTGCTTTTTATGCTATTTTATCTTCATTTTTGTTTTTAGTATTTCATTTGATATGCTACTTATCTTTCTTCAGGTGTAAAAAAAAATTTGTTGCCTTTAGATAATTTTCCTTTTGCTTTATCATTGCTACAAGAAAAATACAGATTAATATAGTCCAAATAGTAAATCTGCTGTAAAAAAAGAGAAATTACAGTTGAGACTGTGAAACATCCATGTTTTTATCAGAGTCTAGCCAAGGTACCCAGTGTTGTTTATGTGTACATGGCTGTAATTATATAATTGCACTCTCCTGTCTAGAAATCTCTGCCTGTGTCCCCGCTTCCATGCATCATCTGTTGTTATACTAAGCTACTACCCCTCACCTCATCTTTTTTACAGTATGTCCTTCACAAGTGTTTGATTGTTCTTAATAATGGAATTCCATTGATAAAACCTTCTTGTATGGTTGTTGTATGGTCTTGTATGTTTGTTTCAATGTTTTAGATATTCAGTAAATTTCCTTTGTGCTGAAATTGATTTTTTGTTTTTTGCAGTTTTTTGCTAAATGCAGTGGTGTAGAAATAAAAATGAGGTATTATTGGGCTTGTCATGATGTAAGTAACCTACATACCGAGTTTGAATGAAATCGGAGGAATAAAAATTGTATTTATTGATTTTTTTGATCGGCTTTATCGATTATTGATTTTTTAAAGTTATCAATTTTTTCTGCTAAGAACCTATCTCTTACATTGTGCAATGTATATGCCAAGTTTTCTCAAAATCAGTTGGATGAATTTCAAGTGAAAAGGTATCAGACAGACAGACAGACATCCTCTGTTTTATATATATATATATATATGTGTGTGTGTGGAGGGTCTGCTGAAAATATGTGTAATTTCTAAGTATGTAAGTATGGGTAGGGAAAGGACAAAAAGAAAAAATTCTGAACTATGGACTTAATCCTTTTTTCATCCCACGAATAGAAAAATTATGCATAGAAAAATATAACAACATGGTTTATGGAAAGCCTCTTATTTCAAGGTAGAAAACAATACTAAAGTGGAAAAGATTCAGATATAGGGAAAGAAAATGTATGAAGAAATATAGTCTTAAAGTGTGCTATATTTATGGGATAAAGTGCTCAATATCAGAGATAGAGCGTGTGTAAATATAAAAGTGAACATAGAAGTCAACACATAGAGGCGACAGTCTGTTTCATGCTAGATGCAATTGTCAGGTAACTAGTGCTAAGTATTGAAATTGCATCTAGCATGAAACAGACTGTCGCCTCTATGTGTTGACTTCTATGTTCACTTTTATATATATATATATATATATATATACACATACACACACACACACACACACACACACACACACACACACACACACACACACACACACATTCAAATAAATATGACATCATTATATCTTGAAGGAAACACTTTCTGCCAAAAGGTGGACATTGGTGAATAGAACAAAATAATGTAGACACAATTGCAGTCTGTAATTGTTTCTACATTATTTTGTGGTCAACCAACTCAACACAAGCTTACATACATGATATAACATATACAACATTGTATGTTACATGATGTAACATATATAACATTGTATATGTTATACGATGTAACATGTACAACATTGGATATCTTTGAACAAATGTCTTAGGCAAATGAGAAGAGCTATAAAAGAAAGACTTTGGAAGAATCTCAAACAACAGAGATGATGCTCTACAGAAGTATGCTGAGAATAGAGCATGTAAGCAGCGAGGAGGTTTTAAGAAAAATAGGAACAAAAATAGGAACTGACTAATAGGCATATTTTTATCTTGTGAGATAATGGTAGTGCCCTCCTTTGGGGACCTTTCCAGATCACAGAACTAGGCAATGTTATATGGAGGCTGGGTGCAGCCCAAACCACATGGCCCTCCTCTCAAATTCAAAGGAATACAGGGCATTACATTTGGTGCTGGCATGGCAGTAAGAGTTGCTGCAAGTTTGTCAGTGTTAATAGTCAACTGCATGTGGGAATCCACTCTGGATTTTCTGTCTAGATTTACTTCCACAGCCATTTCCATATTAGGATATGGCAGCAGAGGTTTAAAATCAGGGTTTTCTTTCACTAAATGAACTGCCTTCACTTTCAAATAGAATCAATTTCTTTTCACCCAAGCTATCATTTAAATAGCAGGGTAGACTAGACTATCTAACCTTGGTTAGCAACCAGTGTAAAAGAAGAAAAACTTTGAATTTCAAACTGTGACGACAGCAATGGGAAACTACTCCACTAACTTCACTTGGAATTCGTAGCAATTCAAAGACAAAAAAATCTGTGTAGATTATAATCCTCCACATACTGAAAGAGTTGCCTGATAGCCTCAAAAATAAACATATATGTATTAGCAATTACACCAAGCATTGTACAAGCCATGTTTCTTTGCTTTGCTACCCAATCATTTTAGTCAAACAAATTTGCATTTGCTGTGAAATGGTATGAGCAAAATTGTTGTAAGTGATACAGTTTGATAAGTTTAAACATTTTGGTAGGCATTTAAATGATCACTGGCATGAACGCAACATAGTACAATGGGTAGGTTGAAAACATAAAAACTTAATGATCATGGAGAGACTGGAGAAATTTAGAGATGCTATTGTACTGCATGTGGAAAGTGTTATTTAAATAAAGAGTATAAAATTCAATTTTTTAAAACTTTTTTGTTATTCAAAATATGCATTGCATTAATTTCTAACAGCACAAAGAATTCCATCAATAAAAATCAGTAATATTATTTTTAATGAATAAAACTTAAAAAATAAATATTTCAGAAATGATTAATTAGATTTTCAAACTATACTTTCAAACATTACTTATTTCCCTTTTCACCCATTCTGTGATGTAAATGTTATGACAGTTACTATTTTTAGGGCAGAAAATAGCCTTATTTAAATAACTAAACAATTTAATGATAAAAGCCAACAAAAATTACTTATTTATACATTTTCTTTTGCTCATATAAAATGGTTTTATTCTGTATTAATATTGTTTTCTTTTACTGTAGCTTTATATATAATATTACTGATTAAGAATTTATTTTCAAAAGAGCATTTTATTTTTACAATTGCATGAAATACTGTTAAGATTGTTAGTATTACTAACTAGAAATTTAATAAAAATAAATTTTGAGTGACTAATATACCCATCATTAGACTCTATTTGCCTCCTTAAATAACCTTTATATAATTAAATGAAACCACTGCATGTAAGTAAAGATGTAACAACAACACAAAAGTTAATCATTAGGTAATATACAACTACCTGCCCTAAACAAAGGATTTATTGATTTTCTGCATGTTAGTTCCCACAAAACCTGAAAAAGTTCTTATTATGAGTGTATAAGAAAAGTTCTTGTAGCAGGTGAACTACTTATGCATTTTAATTTCTCTGATGGAAATCAATCTAAATATGAGTGAAAAAACATGGAATTACTGTAGTCTAATTTAATGGAATAACAAAAGAAAGGATATTTGAAATGTATTTGTAACAAAATTTATCACACATAAAATAACTGTTTATTCCTTTATGGACTCCGTTAGATTAAATCAAGTGTACGATTTGAGATCTTAGCTCAAATCTTTGATCTTCTATTCAAGGTATTGATTTTCTAAGCTGCGCTTAAATGTGGCACAAGGCCGAATGTATGGGGCACCCAATGAGGATCGAACTCACTACTCAGCCGTAATTGTTCTAGCGAGATAAGCTTGCTAACCATTACGCCACGCCGGAGTGCCCAATCTTCTATTCAAGGTATGAAGGATACTCTCCCCCCCCCTTGTGTGGTTGAGCATTTGAATAACTTGTCGTTTTATGGTTGTGTTATGTGTATATATATCAAAAGTTCTGCTGGGTTCACTTTCTTGTTTATTTGGTCAGTAAATTGTTGCCATTTCATATTTTTAATTTCACATACACTTGTTGTTTGCTTTTTGATTTTGTCAACTGCACAGTATAGTAAGGTCAGTTGGGCAAGATCTGTGAGAAAAAAAGCACCATGACGCAGTTCACTCTGCCAGAAATTTGGAAATGGCAAGCTGTACTGCTTGGCATTTATGCTAGAAGCTCCAATAGGGACATTTCAGAGTGTTTTGGTGCCAATCTCAGGAGAGTGCTGAAGATTTGAAAAAAATCCTGATTTTGTTACTGAGGGCCTCAGACAAGACAGAGAACTACATAGTGCCTTGAGGAGATAGTGCTGCCCTGCGTCAAGATGGTGGCTGCTGGAAGACCTTGTGTTTGGCAACAGGATTCTGCCTCACAACAAAGAACCCAGTGATGGCAGTCAGAAAATTTCTGCAACCACATCATCCCTTTATCTGGCCACTTAACTCCCTAGATTGCAACCTCTTGATTATAATGTGTGGGGTGCAGTTGAGGGAGAAACCAACAGAAGTGCTTGTAACACCAAAGATGAACTGAAGGCAAAGATTATGGCAGCATTAACCAAATTAAAAAGGAGACCATCAAGAAGAGATGCAGGGGATTCTGGAGACTCTGGTTGAAGCCAATGGCGATTTTTATTGAATAAATTTACTTCTTAGTATTTCAAAATATTTTTGTGTAATTTTGGTAAATATATCTGTTAAATGAGATGTCGGTATTATTTTCATTTTTGCCTAATTTTTCCATCGCACTTTATATATATATATATATATATATATATATATATATATATATATATATCTCTGGGCAACACTTTTTTCTTTATAGTTTTTTGGTTAAGGATCAATGAAAATGGTTTGTTAACAATATTTTTTCATAAGTAAGACTAGAAAAAATTTCTGGTTTCTGTTGAAAGTTTATGCATAAATTGTTCATTGTTTGAGTACTTTTGGCTGACATAAACATTTGCCAAATGACCTTGTTTAACGTGAAAATATTCAGCATTTGGAGAATCTGTATATATCAGAAAATGGACTGCAATGGAGAACAAATTAAATTTAAAAAATCTTTGACAAAGTGATTTTATTTGTTTTAAGCCAGACTTGCATATATAGGTGGGTGTGTGCATGTGTATAGTTTAGCGACTACTTTAAAATTGGTAATGATAATTATTTTACTGATTCTGCATTTTGGTTTTTGCCAAAGCTGACAATAAGTGTAACAGCTTTACACAGCCACTACCTCAATAAGTATAATTATGTGGAGGTGGTTTTTAAAAATTCTGACTGAACCATCCTTTTCTACAACATCCTTCCATTGTTACATACAAATGATAAAAATTATCTCAAGAAATCTGTTGATTGTATAGAAAACAGGGATAAGTGGGTTCCTGCCTTTACCATGGCATTAATCTGAAGTGAGCATTAGCAACCTCAGCTAAAATATGAACACACTAATTCATCATTCTGTGTTTAAAAGCTGTTGGTATTGTTGGATAATGCTAATGTCACAAGTGTAAAAAGACTGACAGCCTTGGATATTGGCATTCAGATATCTAACTTTTATCTGGATCTGAACATGACAAGAAGAATAAGAATCAAAACAGTAATCATCAAAGCCAGCAAGCATATTCTCTCTCTCTCTCTCTCTATATATATATATATATATATATATAATGTAAAGGTGTGTTGAAAGGTAAAGTGGTGCAAAGAAACTAAATCTAATGCTGAGGAAAAGGCTAACCCAGTCGAGACCTTTTCTATAAGAGCATTATATTCTGTCGCCACTTGGTATTGATTTTGTGCATTTCATTGCAAGCCAGATCCTCTTTCATTAAATCCAGTCCACAAGAAAATCTTGAGTGACATTTATATGCTTCTATGAATACACAGGCAACTGAAGATGATTGGAGACAGCACAAATCGAAAAAAAAAAAAAGCAAGAAAGATGCACATAAAACTTGTTACACAAAACAAAGACTAACAGTATAAATGATACCCCAAAATGCCAGATCTGTTTAAAGATTAATGAGGTAGCAATGTAACCTTAGGGATCAAACTGTCAAGATTGTAATGACAACAATTTTCAGATGCTACTGCTGGAGAAAGAAGCTAGTTAAACATTTTAAATACTTCGGTATCTGAATCAGATATAGTTAATTTAGTATTTTGGAAGATGATCACAAGATAGGTTGCACTAGGTGTAACAGTCAACAAAAGGACTGGTATATGCATTCCCAGGCTTAGAGACTTTGCTACTACTGAGTAGCAAGGTAGCAGTAATAATAAGGTTAAAATTATGAGAATAATTTTTTTATAGTTCCATAAAAATATAAAAATAGATATTTATCACATATATACATACATACATACATATATGTTTAGCTGTAATTAATATAATCTCTGCAAGTCTATTACCAAGTGACCCTGAGGGGTAAGGAAACTATCAAATGTTCTTTACCAACTGCTGGTCAAAGAAACGACACAGTAAAGTTCTGCCTCCTAATAAATCTGAAATTTCTATCTAAGACACCATGTGTCTCTTAATTATTTCTCTGAGTTTGATTCAAATTGCTAGTGTTTTTTTTTCTTGTTTGTGTATTTTTTTTAAATGTATTTTGGCAATTTCCTCTTTTGAGAGATATATTTCTATTTTTCACAGTCTGTTTCTTAAATAAAAAGATTACATCAGTACAAGATATGGACCTCTTTTACCTAGACCAGTGGTCAGTTAAACTAGGGGTACTTTTGACTAACATTGTAAGATGTAACAAAACCAAAGTATTAACGATGTCTAAACAATTATCTGAATACAACTTTTTTTCTCAGATAAATGGTTAAAAAATGCTTCAATTAAATAAATCCTATAAATCTTAGTAGATAATCCTTTATTAGAACTTATAGATTGATAATGCAAACTCAGAGACTAAGACTTTACCAAACAATGAAAACCACATCACTTGAAGACTTCCAACAGCAGTAACAACAAAAATGGGTCCTACTTGTAAATAAAAGAGAAAATAATATAATCACACTGTTAACATTCCACACAACCAAAAGCAAAAAGACTGAAAGGAAACTCCCATCAGTATTAGAAAGAGCTATAACATTTTGTGGACTTGAGAAGTCTAATTTCCTGAAAACTCTTAATAATAAGATTTTATATTATAAATTTCAAATGAGAGTAACATAGTTTGGCCAATGAATATCAAATGTTTTCTTGAATGGTTAATTTTAGCATTACCCTTGGCTCAAATGATCTACACTTTTCTTTTGTCAAATATTTTAGCATGCTAGTGAGAAGACATTTTGTCAACATATCTAGGGACTAGGAGAGACTCCATGGAGAAGTAAATAGACAATTTTCCCAAAAGCCTTAGTGGGAAGCAAATATAAACAAGTTTAACTGGAATTCCGACTCAGAATTTCTATAATGTAGATTTAATGTAACTTTTATCAGACACACTAAACACCAGATTTAAAACAGATTCCAATATGGAAAATCTAAGGATTTTAAAGCAATTTTAAGGAACATAGCTGCATGAAAGATGTAGAAACATTTTTGTAATAAGAAAGAGAGCAAGAGTAGGCTTAAGAAAACTTTATTCTGCTTAGAATAATTGATATCAGCATAGTGACTATTTATAGTTCCCTACAAACGAAAAAGTTCTCCAAGGGGAGATAATCATAAAACAAGGGAGATTACTCCTGATTACGTTATAACAATTTTTGCACTATTTTGCCCCATGATACCAATTCTTGTTTGTTCCTTCTGAACAAGTGTATATTGTTATCATTATAAAATGACATGTCTCTAATAAAATCTGTAATAATCAAGATGAGAACAATAGTTTGAATAAATTAAAGTCTATTGAAAATTCCTCATCTCAAAAATGAAATACAAAATTTCAGAACAGCAGTGTAATGGATATGAGAGTCAATCAATTACATCTCATCTAATAGCTGAGAGTTCAATCCCTGGATCAGGTAGTAAAACAATATATACCGGTTCAACAGAAATAAACAAGAGCTGGCATCACAAGACAAAATAATGCATTAGTTAACAGAGGGTACTTGGCTGGAATATGTCAGTAATAACATCTATAATCAGGGCTGGATTATGACCTTTTGGACCTCTCAACAGAGCCACCTTTTAACTTAGCCACACCTATCTTGAATATTTTTTACTCATGATATAATTTAGCAACATTTACACAGTTTGAAGTAAACTTATTGCAAATTCTATTTTTACTATTTATTGAGGACCAAATTAGCCTATATTTCAACACAACCATAATAAAAAAACAGATTTTTTTATAACCAGCATTATATCAATAAAACAATGAAAATAAATATAAGTTTGTCATATTGCTCTCATTTCAGATTATGAAACTATTTAGAAGTTATAACATCTAGAAAATTAAAATATCACTTTATAAAAGCTTGAGGGGTCCGAGGCCTATACTCGCCTCAAGGATAATTTGACTCTGTACATAATATTCAAGATGAGAACAATAGTTTGAATAAATTAAAGTATGATGACAGTTCTGCATCTCAAAAGTGAAATACAAAAAAAAAAATGATTAATTTATTGTGTACTTTGTGTTTACGTCTTCCCATCAATATCACTTGCCTGATGATGATGTAATTCATGTATAGTCCAACTCTTGATATTTTGTCAAGAAACTATTAGTTTATGGTATAGACTGTATATAATTTGACCATGGTTTTTGAGGTTAATTGAATAATACATTAGGCTACCAATATACCAAATTTTATAACATTTGCCACACATTTCAATAAACTTTCAACAGTTTTTCTCATGTATACCTTAAAAGTCAAAGATAGTAACTTACCAAAGCAAAGGTTTTTGCCATTTATTATTATTATTAAGACACATAGTTATATTTGATGATGCTCATTAAATGTGCTGGGAATTTGAAGAGTGACCCTTTAATTGGGCATGACAGCTCAAAGTAAACTTGGGTGCAATATTCTTATTTATGTCTTATCTCTGATTAGTCTCAACCCAAATATTTTAGTCAATGATAAATGTGGGCTGAGAGCCATGAATAATAACTTTACCTAAGCTGACATGAAAAAGGAATTCAAACTGCATAAAAGTGGAACCATTTTGCTTCTTTTCTTGCATTTCTCACTGTAGAACTCTCTTCTGCTTTCCTGCCACCTGCAATCTTTAAAAATATAAATGAAACTGTCAGTCAGTTCACCTTGGTGAACTATATTTGACACTCTTTGCAGTCTCCATTACCAATATATTATAGAAGCATTCTCGTTTTGCTGTTAAAATCCTTTCATTTTTCATTCCTATCTGCTCTCGCTCCGGATCTTTTGTGGCCCCCTTGCCTTGATCGATCCACTGTCTTTCTCTTTCTCCACATCCCCTCCCTTGCCACTCCTATCTACTCTTCCTCCAACCCTTCTTTAACCCCTTGCATGATAGTGGCCTCCGGCCTTGCTTGGGGTGATATGATTAAAAAAAAAAACAAACAAAAAAACAAAGGATATGAAGAAATCATCAACATTCCTTCAAGTGTTTTCATTGGTCATGATTTTTCAACAATGAAACAACAATTTTTGTTTACACCACCTTTCCTGCATCAAAAGCCACAGCAATCCCTGAAGAAGATGAATCTAAAACTAAACTAGCTACTTGTCCAATGCCTAATGATATATACTTAATACTTGTTTGAATTTGAAGAATCTCTGTGCTGGACATATTCAGCTGAAGAAGGCAGAAGAAAGGACTTGCTGTAAAGCTTTGAAAACCAACAAACTGGATTATAAACAGATTCAAACCAGTAAAATGATTTTGTATCAGTTGAAATTCTTTAGTGAACACCAGAGAATTGATGATTTTTTTTTTTATCATTTCACCCCAAGTAAGGCATTAATGTGACTAAGATGCAAGGAGTTACTGAGAGTGAAAGAGAATGAGAAGACTTTAGAGAGGCAAAAGGACAATAAAAAGATAGGATTCAGGAAGACAAAAGACGGTAATTGATGGTGCATTTATATTTTTAAAGATTGCAGGGGGCAGGGAAGCAGGAAACTGGAAGTGCGAGAAAAGAAATTTTAGTGATTAGAGCTTAGATTAGAACTTAGCTATCTTAACAGTAAAACGATGAGACCTTGTAGCAAGCTTAAATTCACATGGTCAAAGTACCAAGGAAGAGAGTACATCAGAACAACTGCCATGAAAATATTTATAGAAAAGACAGAGGGAAGCCATGTCACATCGGTGCAAAAGTGACTGAAGTCAAGATGCCGGGTCAGGATCGATTACATTAGTGATACTTTTTGGGATATTGTGGAGAGAATTTGAGATATCTAGCAAGATCACCATCTCAGATATGGCAGCAATATTCAATGCATGGAAGAATGACAGATATGTTAAAGTACAAGATGGATTCTGATGAGAAAAATTATCTGGCATGACATAGTAAACCAAGCTTCTTAGCAAAAGAACTACCAACTGATTCAATATAATCACTCTGCTTTATGTCAGAAATAAATTTGAGACCAAGAAGGCACAATGAGTTGCTCTCTTGAAGGTTAGCATCAGCCATATTGATGGAGGGGGCGAAAATGGTTGTCTATGATGATTAAAGAATAGCAGTTTCATTTTGGAGGCATTAAAACATCTCCATTCAAGTATTAATTTTAATAAATTCATATGTAATATTATTAATATACAACGGTTTATTTTTTAAACAAAAATCTATCAAAATGAGATTGCAATAACCTACTTAGAAACATAAGAGAAAACCTAACCGAAAATGCATAAAAAAGAGAAATTTAGGAACAAAATACTGTTCTTGAAAATTTGTGACACTGAAATCCAAAGATGCTCTAGGATAGTGAAAGATACCTTCCAAAAGTTAAGCAAAATATTAAGAAACAGACAAAATTTGTGAGAAACAAAAAAAAGAATACTGAACTGTTATGTAATATCAGTCCTGCTGTATGGTAGTGAGTGCTGGACAATTTCTTCAGGCAGTATAAATGTGGTTCTATAAGAGAATGGACCAAATATGTGAGCAACAATTTGCATATTTTTTCTATCAGAATAACCTTCTTTTATATGAACTACCCAATAGGTCTATATAACCATGTTTTTGCTGAGCCAGGACTGGGATAAATCTTACAAAAAACAATGTGGGTCCTGCCTGACAAAGGATTGGTTTTTCAAGGCCAGATCCTCTTACTGACACCTGACTCAGACACTTATGGTAGTCCAAATACCTGAGTGTTTTTATTGAGACACAATCTCTAGGAAGGTTGCCATCAAGGCTTGAGACCCTATCCTTGCCATATATATATATATATATATATATTATTGGTATCATCCCAAACAATACAGTAAAGCCACTAAGACACAAAGGGTAGCATAATTACAAAGAGAAACATTAATGAGCAAAGAGAGAAGAGTAATCAGGAGGACAGAAGATAGTGATTGACAGTGCATTTAAATTTTTGAAGATTAAAGTTGGCTAGAATGAATGGAGCCAGAAGAGAATTCCACAAGCAAGAAGTGCAAGAAAAGAAACTGTTAGGATAGAACTTATGGCTACATCTAACTAGATCAACTGTAAATTGATGAGATCTCAAGTGCACTCAAATTCTGTGAGTCTAGGTACCATAGTAAAGAGCTCATCCAAACAATTACCATGGAAGTATTTATAAAACAAGCACAGAGAGGTAACCTTACAAGAATGGGTAATTGACCGAAGCTTAGCCACCATATCAAGACCGATAATATTGCTGATTCTTCTTTTGATCATATCAAGGAGCTCAAGGTAAATAGCAGCGGCACCGGACCATATGCAGCATCAATATTCAGAGGATGGATGAATGTTAGACTTATAGATATACAAGATAGATTCTGGAGATAAAAATTCTCTTGCACAAAACAGTGAAATGATTTTCTTAGCAGCTGACCTAGCAATGGATTCAATATAGTTTTTCTTCTTCATATCAGCTGAGAATGTTAGGCACAATGAGTCACTCTCCTGGAGGTTAGCATCAGCCATGCTGGTGGAAGGCAGAGAGGGGTTTCTTAAATGATTAATGGAGAGAAGATTTGTTTTGTAGGTGTTAAAATTGACAAGCCATTTTTTGTCCCAGTTATATATATATATATATATATATATATATATATATATATATATATATGAGAAGCTTATTTTGACAGGTCATGCTTTTTTGTGTTCTGTAGGTTAACACGCTACTCTCCTCACCAGCAGAAAAGCTGGTAGAAGAGCTGGTTTAGATGTCAACTACCCATCCACCAGGTTGTACTAGATTACATGTTACCAGTAACAGGTCTAAGCCTGACCTAACCTGGTGACTATATACATATATGAAAGCAGCCAATATGCAATTGTAAGTTTGTTTGTCTTTTTCTTCATCTAGTTGAGGCTTACACCTACATTATATTGAAACACAGGTTCCTTTACTGTTACTGAAGTTAAGCAATGTTGAGCCTGGTCACTATCTCGATGGCTGACTGCTTGGGAATACCAGGTTCTGTAAGCCTGGATGTGTGGGTGGTGTAATGTATAATGGCTCAGAATTGTTAATCGGAGAGCAAAATTTCTATTGGGTTCGTTGTATTCACTTATACTCTTGGGAAAGGTAGGAATCTACCTCTTCTCCCCTAACCTGATTATCTCAAAAGAATTAAAATTCTTATAATTTAAAAAAGAAATGGCTTTAAATAACCTGTAAAGGGTTGATAAGCCATAGAAAACTGTAGTGAACTACTGCAGTGGGCAAAGAGGCCCGGGATAGCATGCATTTCTTGCAACAGTCAATATAATGCTAGAGAAAATGGCTTACCACCAGGATGAAAATGGATTCAAATGTGTCTTGCATGTAAATGGTCCCAAAAGGAAAAATGACAGCTTTGCAGGTCACACATTTAAAACAGACAGATCCTGGAGTCAGATATTCTCTCATGAGAGTCTCTTTTCACATATGTAAATTTGAACTGTCAATGAAGATATAATAAAAGCATAATGAAGAGACAGGGAGTACTGTTACTGCAGTATCAAACAGGAGACACATGTTGTGGTCAGTGGAGTGTTTGGCTAAAGGAAATAGCTTGCAGGAATAGATTACAAGACAAAACAAACTACAATTTTGCAAACTATTCACTGCAAAAACAAAATCAATCAATCTTCATCTAGTTGTTCTACCAAGTCTAAAGAGTTCAGTTTACTTTGCTATTTCATCCACAGCCTGATAGAGAAAACAGATTGAGGTCTTTCTCATTATTTCTAAGTCACTGTAAACAGCATCATATAGAATTTAAATATGGCCTCCAGATTTATTTAAATTTGATTATCAGATTGTAGAGTGTGCCAAATGATGAGTGTAGAAAGGAAATTAAAAGTATACAGTTTTAGCAATAAAATGCTTTGTTAGATCTATCAAAGAGTATTGTAATAAAACATGAAAGAGTGGTGTAGCTTAGGAAGCTTTATTCAGCTTAGAATACAAAATAGATACTATTTAGAATGGTTTAGATTAAGAGAGTTCTTTACTCAAGGGAGATAATCTCCAACAAAATGGGTAACTGTATGGTTACATACCACAAGTAAAAGCCCAAGTTTTTATGATTAATTCTCTTGTTTGATATAAATTAAATATGATTCTGCCTAACAATTTAAGTAAGTGTTGCAGGAAGTTCTAAGAGGAGTATGTTCATCTTTATTTTGTTCAGTAGATGCATCAAACTTCCTCTGATTATATCTGAAAAGCCTCACATTTCTGTTTAAATATTAAAGAGAAATCATGGTAGAACTGAAGAACTACATGGATTCAACAGGAGATATATCTAAGAAAATATGAATATATATATATACGTTCAAGAATTTACAGGCTACATGCCACTGTTTTTCTATTTTATGAAAATGATGTTTTTTAGGATATAATTTTATACAACTGAAAGAAAATCAAATTATTTTTTTCTTATTTCACTTAAGTTACGTACCAAAGAACAATGCTGCATGAATAAAGTAAGAATAATAAACATTATAATTAATCAGATACATGGCCTTGAATTGATGCAGCAAAATATGTTTAATTTTTGGCTGGTATTGAGCTGTTGCTAGTCTCACAAAAGACGTTTAAATATATATCAGTAAATATATTCATATCTTTTAACTTTTTAACTTTTTCTAAAGTGAAATTGAGAGTAATATAGAGTCTGAAGATGAACAAGAACAATCATTGGAGGAACACTCCGATGAAAAAGTCTCCTCACTGTCTTCCTCCCTCTCTTAGGGAGCGGGAGGAAGATAGTGAGTAGACAAAAGGTCACAGAAAAAGTACCAAGAAAAATAAGTCTATATTACATATGAAATCACAAAGGTTATAAATAGCTATGGCTATTAGCCATGAGGTAGTTGAGTGCATACTACTTGCCATGAGTAGGTAACACTACACAACAGTAATATTAATAAAATTAAACAGCTCTTTAAAGTGAAGGCTGAGAACTTGCTTACATTAGAAAGAAAAAGTACTCCATGCCACATAAAATTAAATGAATTAAATTTCTGGTGCACAGTAATCAACTACTGCTACTGTCAGTTTCATGTTTTCACACACACATCAAGAGGCTGGCAGCTATAGTGTGAAAACGGGAGCTGTTATTTGCCTAGGCAAACCTGAGATAGAACATAATATGGCCGGTGGATACATATGCACCAACCAGACTCATCAGGAGAGCGGAAAAGCACCCATCTTCCCAAGATCAAATAAAGCCATAAACACACAACTGACCCCCCCCACACACACACACCATCACCAAAAAAAAAAAATTGTTTGCTAGTGCAGCAAAAAGTGCTCAATACCACATGAAACAATGGTGTCATGGTCAAGGAGCAAAAAGAGTTCTCTAAATAACTGAGTCCCTAAAGTCAACCATGATAGAGCTTTCTAATCTTAATAGAAATAACCAGCTCTTAAAATGGGTCTACTGCAGGCGCTCATTGGAAAGAAAAAGTGCTCCATGCCATATAAAATAGCAGAGCTTTACTAAATTGTGAATTCAATTTCTGGTGCACAGTGACTAAAAACTATTGTCAGTTCCTTGAGAGTTAACATTATAAATCAATTGTAATGAACTAAGCTACATTGTTCAAACAAGTTTTTTCACCCTCCAGCCACTAAAATATGAGTCCAAGAACACACTGCCCAACCCAGGGATGGAACAAACAACCACTATATAACCAAATTCATGGAGGGAACAATGTCCAAAACATTGTGATAACAACAACAAAGATGAGGACAATAGTCTGAATGTAAATAATGATAACTCCGCATTCCAGAAATTCAGACAGAAATTCGCTGATTTTCTTCAACATTTCTTTTCTACAGAATTTTTTTATATGTAACCAGATTTTTTAAATTGCTACAAAATGTTACAATATATTAACACATTTTTCAAAATGCTATAGCATATTGCAATATATTAATTTGTCAATATTTACAAAATTTTGCAATATGTTATAGAATTTTACAACATGCTATTAGATTTTACAATATGCTACAGAATTTTTCAATATGTGGAAGAATATGAACATAAATATTCTATTTTCATAACATAAAACTGGTCTTGTATTTAGAATGTAGTACCATAGATTTATGGGTTTTTTGAATGGAAAAAGAAATTCTTGTAGAACAATCGTTATTAAACATTCATGATGGTATTATTCAAGTGATAGTAATTTGCATAAGCAAGACAGGTAAAAGAAACTGTTGTAACCTAGGAAAAGGTTACTGAATAACCAAAACAAAGGTTGGAAATGGAACGATAATATTTATAACAGGAATAACATACAAGATTCTCCAGAAGTGTGTAGTAAGTAACTGCTTATGTAATAGCGTTTCCCCTTTTGAGGGGTGGTTAATTGATGTGAACCTTTTAAAACCCTTTATTCTACCTTCAACATCATCACTTGATAAGACAACAGAGGTGTTGAAACAAAATGGCTGTTTTTGTAGTGATTTTATAACATATTTATGTTATAATTTTCAAATAAATAATTATATTTGCTCTACTCTGTATTGAGCACTCTTTTAAGAATAGTAATTGTTGCTTATTGGAATTTATTCTGTATACACCAATCCTATACTTGGATATATATGTATGTATGTGTGTGTGTATATATATGTATATATATATATATATATATATATATATTTATGACCCTCCTCCATCCTCAATCCCTATCAACAACAGAGATAGAGGATGATCGCAACCTGTGTCATTATTTTTAACATTTATTCAATCTTTGTAAAATATATTTCCTTCCCAAGGGTCTTTTTCCGATTGATCAAACACAGCCGAACAGATTCGATTAAGGAACAAATACGATAGGCGACAAACAACAATGGAGACAAGGAATATAGATTTATTAACAGATGTAAAAACCTGGGAAAAATGAAAAAAAACAAGCAAAACAAAAACAATGTGTGTCAAAAATAATGGGAGGGGAACATCCTCTTAGAAAGGTAAATCACAAATCAATGTATGGCCTTGTGCCACTCTTGCTCGAATTTACAGAACATGTACCATACTGGCATGAATTTAAAAGACATCAACATTTTAAGTAGAAAGAAACATGTAATAAAAAGGATCTCAAACCAGGCTTGCATGAAAGTACAAACATGAAAAGAAGTACATTTAAACAAAATGAAATATAAGAAAAACAACAAACTTATCTCGTAATAAAAGTCCTTTTCCACTAATGTCTCTTATATCTACTTCTTTTTTTATCTCTTTCTTTTTCTTTTTCCTTTTCTATCTCTTTTTGAGGTCTTTTCTTACTTACATTTTTTTTTCTTTTCATCCAGTCTAGGGGCTTGGGTGATGATTAAGTTGGAACTGCTTTCTCTCTCCCTCCTTTGTCTCCGTGTAGCAGCATTCTCTTTTCTTCCTTTCTTTCCTTTTCCCATAAGTATCACTTTTTGAGATCTTTTTTTGCTTTCTTCTTTTCTTTTTCTATAAGCGTCTGGTCTAGGGATTTGGGTGACAGATAAATCAAAGCTGTCTTCTATCTCTCTTGTGTCCTGATGTAGCAGCATTCTGCGTATATCATAGTTTATTTCCCAGAATCCAAACATTTCTTTCATGTTCATCACGCTCGCAATCGGTCTTCCATTCGGTTCGAAGAGGGACTTTTTCTTTTTTCGCATAACCAACCAAAACTTTTGTATTTATAGCAAACGCGTCCATCCACTCCATTCAAAGATGGACTGTCTTCTTTTGCATCCCATCTCAAGACTTTTGCATTCATAGCAAATGCGTCCATCTATTCCATTCGAAGATGGATTCTCTTTTGCGTACCCAACCATATCTTTTGCTGACTCATCCTTCCAGTCTTAAAACTTAGACAGGGTCTTTCGCATTTTTAGTGGACTTCGTTCATCCAGCCCTGAGGCTTGGACAAGACTTTCGCTTTTATCACAGCTGTGTCCGTCCAAGCCGAGGTCTGAACAATACTCTTGCAGGTATCACAAACATGTCTGGCCAAGACTGACTTTTTTTGTTTTGCTATTTGTTTCTTTTATTTTTCTTGTCACGGGGTCCCCATTTTCAAATACAAACTTTTTCCCATTGTGAACAAAATGAGGTCGTTGACCCTTTTTCTCATCTGCGGGGTCAGAGAGAGTTTAATTTAAAGTGTTTCAATTTTTCCTATCTGGAATCTCTCCCGGCTAAATCATGCTGTCAACACGTTGACCAAAAGAGAAAGAAAGTGTACATTCTGGTTAATCTTTGTCACCACTAATTCTACCTTATCTCTTTGGATTTCCCAGCATTACGTTTTCTGCAAGTACTGGGCTCTTTATTTTTGGATGCTTCTAAAATATAAGCATTGGTATAGTTTTTATAATAAACTTAGGTGGGGGTTCGTAACAATATATACATATATATGTATATTAATAATAAAATTATTGGTAATCTGTATGGAATTTCCAAGAGGATATAGATCTGTTGAGAACTCTATGTCAAAGACAGAGTAATAATTATTATATAATGAAAAACAATATATATTTCAACCGATCACTTTCACTGTGCTGAGAGTCTTTTGGGATCAGCCTCTACAGTTATAAAAAAGGATTTCATCTGGCAAAATGGATCTGTGCAAAAAAAAATATATTTTCTGACCCATTGGTTTTTTCAGTCATACATAATTATAGAATCCCACTTATAAAAAGAATTTCAAACACAGTTTGTCAGTTACAGTTGAGTTACATGAACAATTCAAAATCATTCTCTAACAGTTGTTGACCACAAGCCCTGTTATTATCCATATTTCATCAAGCCACAACTATCACAGTACTGGGCTGATCTGCATGTGCACTCTCACCATCTCATATTCAAAACTCTAATCAATTTGTTGTCATAATGACCTCGTCAAAGACTGACTGCACAATTAATTAGCACTTTTACACAGCTGATTAGTCGATTTCCACATTGATGATGGCAACTCTAACACATATCCATATGTTATATTTAATTAGACATCGATGTTCAATATCATTAGTTCTGTTAATAAATAAGAGAGAAATTGGATCCTGACACAAACAAATTTTTTTCAATAGGCAAATACTTAATTTAGGTATCACTATACACTATTGTTATTGTTCGAATGTATTGCTTTATAGTTATTTTTGTAGTTATTTGTTAAGTTTAGTCTGACACAAGGCCATAATACAAGATACTCAATAGTTATGACAGATGTTTATTTAAAAAGAAATAAATATTTTATTAATGCAGTGATCGGATGTATTCAGATATTTTGATGATGTTGTAGAACAGGGTTCGGCAACCACTTTGGAGAGAGCAAGTCAAACAGCTATACAGTGGGGGCATGATATCAAATGTACTATCATAAATTTTCAACTACAGACTGCTCCATCCAAAAGGCTGCCTTGCTCTGGAGATTTAAAAAAAAAAGAAGAAAAGTTAATGTTATATTATTTAAACACGGTTCCTTATTTTACTGCAAGAATAACAGGATAACAATTGACACAATCAACCAAAAATGTAAATTCCTTACTATGGTTAATTTGGTGGGTTGGACAAAAATTCTTTGCAGGACGGATTTGGCCTGGGGGTTGCCAACTCCTGTTGTAGTTTTGTACCCTTTTTAGCTGGATTCATTGTGGGGGGAAATATTTTTGTATAAAAAACATATTTTAAAATATGATGAATATACAGTGTAACCCGGATATAAGATACCCTGATATAAGAGAAACCCGGATATAAGAGAGATTTTCTCTGGTCCCAAATTAGAGCCTGTGTTAATGTATATATAATAGACCAAACCCGGATATAAGATAAACCCGGATATAAGAGACTTCTTATCCGGTCCCGACAACTCTCTTATATCCGGGTTACACTGTAAAAAGAAAATGATTTGTTTAATCTAAATTTTACAAAAAAAACTTACTCCAAGCTAAATACAATTCAACCTTTGGATGTGTTTTATACAAAAAGCTTTCCATTTATTGTTTACAAAAGAGAGACTTTCTTAGATGAATCCACTGTATAGGAAGGGTAGAATTTTACAAAATTTTAATTTTCTAAATAAAGCATTGTTCTCTTTGTAGGAATAATGTTATGGAAGGCAGAATTTGTAAATATGCATTTCACAGTCCTATTTCTTACTAACATTTGCTTTAATTCCTGAGACCATAACAATCCCTTTACCCACATTTACAATACAGTCTTATGAAAAGATTGTAATATTTTCCTAAAATATAATCATGAGCAATACATTTACATATTAGTATATTTAAATATATATCATTAAAGAATAATGAAGTAATTAACCCTTGAACTTTCAAGTTTCTTTTATAAATTAATATTATCTCATTGCTTTCAAACAAAACTCAAATCTTGCTTATTTTAGCAGTATAATATACACACAATATCTTTCTATATTTCTGAGATGAGGTATTGTAACTATTTATACTATTTACATTGTTCAGACTGTTGTTTAGTCCACATTTTTATTGCGACATTTCAGCCATTGTACAATTTGACCATATTCAGGTAATATAAGTTGGAATTTCTAACTAAAACCTTTTTCTAATTCCACATGCAATGCCTTTTTGGATATATCAGTTTCAGTAAGTTTTTGTTCCCTCTACTGTGGCCAGGTATTGAACTCACAACTCTTTAGTAAAATCACTTTTTGGATTATTCAATCAACGCTTTTATCCACTAGACCATGTGTCATCAGCGAGCGAATTTTGGGGATTTATAGAACTAATATCTCAGTAACCTTTTTTAACAAACCTCATATTACAATTTCTGCAATTGTTGTTTTTCTCTAGCTACAGATAGAGAAATCAGGCATGGCTGACCATATATGGAGGGAAAAGGGAGATCACTGCTCTCTGTGGGATGAAGATGAAATAATAGAGAACACACTGGAAAATACAGAAACTTAGACCTAAACCTCAAAAATCTCCTCAGCCAGCCAAGCATAGATATGAATACAATATGGGAACCACTAATACAGATATTTGTGCCATTCGGGTCTTATATCCAAAACTTAGACAAATGTCATCCATCACCATCAGAATTTCATGTCCATGAAATATTTTGATCAATTGCTCAGAATCCTGGCCCAACCACTGTATTCTTTAGCAAAAGTTAGTGTTCCAATAATGAGATCTGGATGCAAATTATAGTCAGTGTTTCAGGGAGTGAACTTCTTGATAATATTGAATTGGGGTGATGATACCAGTTCATAGAATCTTGGGAAAGTGCTTCAAAACCATACCACATGTTGACCTAAGACTTGTGAGTGAAAACAGATGTATGAAAAAGTTCATCAATGATTATGGTAACATGATGCTACAAGTCATCTTTAATGAGGGTCAGACAGGCATTACTCAAACATCTGATCATGCAATCTCTCCCAGAAACTTTAAGTTTTGCTTAGTATAGTTGATGGATAAACTACAGCTTAGCTATGTGGGTGTTGAGAAAGACAAATGTGCCCAAGTACACACACACATTACATATATATATATATATATATATATATATATATATTACTTATTTTAGGATATTGAAACAATAACATGTTAAAAATCGCTACACAATTACAATTATGTTTCAACACTACAAATGTGTCTCCTCGGGTGATGGTAAACTGATGAACAATTATTTTAATTTCAAAAAGCAGAATTCTTCCTCTTTATCCTCAAGGAAAAAAACTAGTTAAAAATAAGCTTATGGGTTTTACCATGATTAACCAATTGAATTCAAACTCACTGAAAAAATTTTATATAAATATAATTATATATAAATAAATTAAATAATTATAAATCCTAGACAATTTCATATATGGACAGATACAAATGGTTACATTATTTTGTAAGATGTATAGAAGTCTGCTGTTCAGCTTTCTTAAGTAAATGCCAAAGATGTAGGGAGGCAATTTAACATAATGCTAACTAGTTATATGCTCATCAGCTTCTTACATAAAATTTTGTAGTTGATAAATAAAAAACCCTTTTCAGAAACTGGTAAATAACTTAACCGTTTGGAAAAAAACCCAACAGATCACAAATACAAAACTACTTAGTTTAAATTTAATGTAGGTCATATTTGATTGGTTGATCAGAAACCCACAAACCTTAAAACTCCCTTTTTTTCATAAAAAGAAGTTGTATTTTGTTTTAAATCTAAATTAATCGTTAACTCACCAGTAATTTACAATCACCTGATGAGATGGATTGATATGCATCGAAACACGACTGCAATTGTGTAACAATTTTTATATGTTTTCGGTGTAATATCTTAAAATAAATAATATATATATATATATATATATATATTGCACATCTAGTGCTGGGGGTTAATAAAACAGAGCTCAATACAATGCAAAATAGCTATTAAGTATATATTAATAAATATACATATTGTCCTTCACTGATACCATGATTCAAAGTTTCATGCAGAACACAATCTTCAGGTGCTGAGTATAGACTAGCCATTATGTAATATAAATTAAAAAAAAAAATCTGGTTATCATAATGTTGGCATAGATATATATTATCCTGGGATTATAGTTTATAATTTTAAAAATTATATTTAGCATTTAAAATATATGTGATTAGTGTATATATATATATATATATATATATATATATATATATATATAGGTGTTAGAAAGAAAATTGAAACATTTTTTAGAGTTGTGAATAGAAACATTTTTCATCATTGAAGGGAGATTACTTGTTCCATATATATATATATATATATACACACACACACACACAAAAACAATCTATAATATACCTAAAAAATAAACTATAATTTAAATTAAAATTTGATCTGGATCAATGTATTTAAGCAGACACACACACACACACACACACACACATATATATATATTAAACCAATAAGTGAAAAGTAGTGATAATGTTATAAAAAAAGAACATAAAAAATAAAAAGTGGTCATATTTTTTTCATATGTATAATAGTAAATTCCTGTGTAGAATATATCAATTATTGTTAGGAAATTAAGTTAAAGGTACCTTCAAAAATGAAAATGTTTCAATACACACTATTCGTATTTGCTCAAGAAGGTTTTCTGTTCAAATACAAAAGAAACATTATGCATTGGAAATATTTACAAAAAAAAAAATTAAATCCATCAATCCTCACAATAATTTGCCATATTGTCTTTAATTTTTAAAATTATAGCAATTAAACTACTGGTTCTCTCGCATAAATTAATCACAAGTGGATCATAGCAGATGAATCACTTGAGCTTTAGTCAAATGAGATGCAAGACTGAAATACTTTCTTTAGTTCATGACTTGGAAGGTAAATTAGTACAACCTGAATTGAATTTTACTTTCAAAGCTAATCTTAGAAAGTAATCACAATTAACCTCATGCAAATTACTTGCAAAAGTTAATAAAGCATTTAACAGGAAAAAAAAAAGTTCAGAGAAGATTATTTGGGGGGGTCTGTCAAAAATATTTCTTTTTTTCATGGTTTACACTCTGATGAGAATTTTTGAGAATTAATGGTAAACTTATCTTATATTTGTAATTTTAAAGTATTATAATCACTAACTTTTGATCTTCCACTTCTAGTCTTTCGAGAGCTAAGTCACAAGCCCTAAAATGTTTTTTAACCAGTTTTGAACAGTAGTCAGATATTGTTACATTTCTTTCTACTTGTCAAATTCCAAGAGGAGATTTAGTGGCTTTGATACCCAGTTTAAAATAATGTTTCAAAATTGCTAGAATCACAATATGCAATTATAGCTGTTGAAACAAAAAATGAAACTGAATAGCACTGATAATGATATTCTTGGTCAGAAGATTACACAGAAGCAAGAAACTAATAGTCACTATGCAGTGTTGAGTTCTATATTGACACTCTCAATACCTTTAAACACTATCTCTGATCCTGAGCCTCTTCTCCTGTAAATATAGTAAGTTTATATATATATATATATATATATATATATATATATATATATATATATATATATTCAGATTTTTACTAATATGGCAATTTAAGAATTTTTTGTTTCAGGTGTTTATCAGTCAACATGGTATGAACTAAATAGTTCAATAACTAGAACAATGTCACAGTTGTTATCCTGAAAGTTTACATTCATTGTAATATGTATATATAAGAGGCATGGTGGAGTAATGGATAATGGCTTGGATTGTGGAATCGGAGAGCCGAGTTCGAATTCCAGTCGAATCCATTACATTCACTTACATGCTAATACTCTTGGGAAAGGTGTGAATCCTCTTCTTCTCCCTCCAGCTATGGGTAAATAGCAGACAGACTGGGTTCTATAGCCTTGGATGGCAACTGGTCTAGGAGAAGGACAACTCTGAATTCAAAAGGGAGGATCGTTTGGGGACCTTGTGGCACTTAGTGCACCAGGTCTCTGTATTTGGCCCTTCAAAAAGTGTGGATGGTCCTGCACGAAACCTTCACCACTATAATCAAATCTCATGTGTTGTTGTCAGGCTGTCGCTTTCCTTGGAACTGATCTGCTTAACACTCATACGTCGAATTCGACGGGAGAGTCATGTATATATATATCTATGATTATTTAGTGATTGCTATATTTATCAGTGGAGAGTGACAAATACTGGGGTAGAGCATTTGTACATGTAGACATTGTTGATACAGAAATTAGTACTTCATGGTGGCTGTTAATCACTTAAGAACTTGACTTACACAATATAACTAAACTAATTTTATTTATCTCAGTAGCTACAAATGTAAATATATATCTTCAGTGTTGATATCTATATCCACACTGCTTATATTTACATACACACTCTCATATATATATATATATATATATATATACGTATGTGTGCTTTCAAGTAAAATTTCTCCTCTCATAGATCTCTCAATGTTTTTCATATCTGCACAGTTTTGTATCCAAACATAAACAAAGAGAATTTTAGAATATATTTTTTATTAATTCAACAGATTTTTATCATTTTAAACAGTATTTTTAGTGGGTAGTCATATTTCAGTAGGTAAACAGTATATTTATTTATTTTCATCTACCGACCTGAATGTTTGAGAAATTTTATTAAAGAAAAATTTACTCTCTCCAACAGGAATTGTATCTGCATCCCTCAAGGCGGAAGGAGCTACCGTTAAGGGTGGCATGCCTTAATCAACTTGGCCACAATGAGTAATCGGTCAGGCAAGGCCAAATTTTGTGCTTTTAAGTGAAATTTCTCCTGTCATGTTGAGAGATCTATGACAAAATTTGGCCTTGCCTGACCAAGTACTCTTTGTGGCCAAGCTGGTTAAGGGAGGCAGGTCTTAATGATATATATATATATATATATATATATATATGTTTAAAATTTTAAAGTATATATATCTTTGTGTATGTGTGTGTGTGTGTGTATGTGAATAATATAGTTGGGTCACAGGTGATCTTTTGATATGTACATGAAATAAACAGTGGAGTAAAGTTTTGTAAAAATGAAAATACTTTTGATACACCCTTACATATTAATATTATTAATTAACTTATAAGTGTTTTTTAGATGTGTAGATCTTTGGAGTAAAGGTCTGTTAAAATGAGAATATTTTTTATATAACCTAATACTTTAAAACCTAATCTCTGAAAGTAGCCAAAAATATCTTTATATAAATTACTTATAAAAGCAGATAAAGCATTTGAGTGAACAGAAGCGCAAAAAGATTGCAAAATGAGATAGTTTGTAGCAATAAAGATTTGTCATCACAAATGCACATCTTAAGAGCTCGAGAGAAAATTAATCATTCAATAAGGTTGCTTGTTTAACATGTCAGACTATTTTATATAGACATGATAAAGCTTATCACTAACATTTTACAGACAAAGACAACACAGGAATATCCATTAGTATAATAAGTTCTGAGTCTGACTGCAAAATCAACAAGCCATGGTCAAAAAAGGAGTGGTAAATTAACAGACAGAATTCTTTGAGTTATTTTTTCTTGAATCGACAGTACCACTTTCTGACACACTGTCGAAATTTGACTTAGTAACAGCCAAATTTGGCGCAAAAAAGGAATGGGGGGGGGAAATAGTCAGATGTTAACTTTACTGACTTGTCCTTGGTAGCTGAACAATAATCCTCTTGATTACTGGAACAGACTCTTCAAGCAAGTCCTTTTCTCGTCGCAAGACAAGACAACTTATCGTCTTCACACTGCAAACACACTTTTTCTTTCAGAGCAACAGCCCGGGTCTTTAAGCAAGTCCCTTTTCTCCCTTTGACTAGATTCCTCTAATCTAATCGAAAACAAGCGGGAAAATCACGTACGACCAATCGTTAGACACGATTTCGCCACGTGACACAGCAGCAGCAGTTCTTACACTGCACGCAGGGGGAAAAAAGAAGAGGAGGAAGGAAGTAAGAGAGATAGAAAGATAGATACAGAAATTAAATTTCTGACACACTCCATGATATATTTATAGGTGTCTTTGAGAAAGAACCAATTTTAGCTGGCACAAATATGAACAAACGAGAAGACCACAGTAAGTTATCTGGTTTCAGATATAAAGGAAGACCTTGAAATAAAAAGGAGATTGGAAGACAGTTTTCAGCCACAGACATGTTAAAGGTACAAAATGCTTACACTATATTTCTTGTATCGCTTTTCATGCCCTTGCCTAGTTGTCAGCAAAAGGATGAGACTAAAGTGCAAATTCCAAATCAGGGATACTAAAATCAAACAAGTACAGAAATTGAAATATCTGGGAAGTGTTCTAACAGAAAACAGAGTGTGCAACACTGTGATCCGGAGACGTATTGGGTTGGCCAAAGTTGTATTTCAAAAGCTAAGCAGAGTATTAAGAGCCAGAAAAATGTTGTTAGAAACAAAGAAAAGAGTACTGAATTGTTACATGATATCTGTCCTCCTGTAAGTTAATGAATGCTGGACAAAAATGAAGAAGAGACTTGAAACAACAGAAATGTGGTTCTACAGAAAGATGCTGAAGACACCATGGACCAAACATGTGAGCAACAACAAGATTTTGGAGAAAATGGAAACAAAATGGAAACTTATACTTTGGCAGTTGAAATTTCTGGGGTATGTAATGAAGAAAGAGGGCTTGGAAAACTTCACAGGACAAACTGAGGGAAAGAGGGATAGAGGAAAACAACATGAAACCTACCTGATGAGCTTGATTAAATGGATGGTAGAACAGGGTTTGAAAGAAATAACAAAAAGACAAAAATTATTACGAGCTACAAGGGACAACAAGATGTAACGTGCTATGATCATCTACAATGTGAAGGGACACAGCACATAAAAGAAGAATAATTAATTACACTGAATTGAATGTTATTTCTTTGAGTGAAAAGTTTTAGAAAGATTGTCTTGAGTTTAAAGCAAAATAATTTTATGAACACATTGAACAATTTTGTCTCCAGAGTTAATTGTGTTATAGCTTACATCACCATCTTTATTATCTAATCCTTGTAATTGTATCTCTCATTTTTAAAAAAAATATTTCATTATTATAAATTAACACTTAGCAGAAAGACACAAGGCTTTGAGAAAAATTTAAAGTCAGCAAGATCTGTATCAAAATAGTTTTTCATAACAATAAAATAATAAACACAAATCTATTTTTTATTTCAGTATTTGCATGCTGGAATACAGTTTTACTCTGGTCAAAATGTTTGCTTCATTTTGCCTTTTATTTATTTATTCATTAAAGAATTAAACTAGTGATATATTTTAGCCCAGGTGTCATAACCAGCAAGTTGCAACGAGAAATGGTTGACTTTAGATTTATTGCTTGAAAATATAGAAATTGTGGCACAAGGCCGAAAATGGTTGACTCACAGTCCAACAGCAACGAGCAAATTCTGACCAGAAATGACTAAGTAATATTAATCTCACACACAGTGATTTCTTTTGTAATCAGAGAAGTATTCAAATTATTCACTTCTATCAAGAAATTAAGAACTTTAAATTAAATTTTATCATTATCCCGGCAGTGTTTTCACATCTAAAAAAGATGAATGGTATCATGAAATTAATTTTTCATGAACAAAAAAAAAAAATCAAAACTGTCATATGTGAAGACAGTAGTTGATATGTATAGAGACTTAGCATTGGTCCAAGGGGCTGTGCCCGCCTGGGACAGTGGAGATGCTGTTGTAGTATCTATTCCCAGCTGATTGGACAGAATCTTTGCATCTGTTCCATCGTGTGATTTTTGACTGGCTATGACTACCTAAGACCAGAAACTGACCAGTAGCCTGAGTGGGACAGAGGAGATGATGTATTTGTTCCGTGCCAGGCCACCTCCTCCCTGCGGCTTGGACAGAATCCTCGGATCTGTTCCATAGCAATGGTTAACGGGCCATGACGAGCTAAGGCCAGAAATTGAGCAGCAGCCAAAGTGTAGACACTCGGGTACCCCACGTGAAAATAAACTGACCTTGTGTCGCATCTTGACTCAGTGAGGAGTCAAAGGTAAATATAGGCACACACCTGGTGCAGAGGAGATGCTGCTGTAGTATCTGTTCTGTGCAATTTCTACACCTTTTTTTTTACCTCTAAACCACGAGCCATAATTTTCTACAATCGTCAGTGATGATCATGAACATATATTCAATTCTCAACACAGCAAGAATAACCAAACCAAGACACCTTCAAAGACCAAGACGCACCACACCTAAACACATATAAAGACTTTTGTCAGTTTTCACCAAATAATAAAGTTTGGCCTTTATTAAACTAAAAACTCTGACTTTGTTCCACTTTTTTCAGCTTTTGTCAATTCTTTTTTTACTTTTGGTTTGTGAGGTCAACATTATTATTGACCCCGCAACACAGGTAAAAAAATTTGCTTCATTTTGCCTTTTGTTTATTTCCTCATTAAAGAATTAAAGTAATGATATATTTCCGCTGATGAAAGAGACATGTCTACAAATTAAGATATTTTCCTCCAGTCTAATCAGAATATATGATGATTTACAGACGTTGGCAAATTTCACCTGCTCCTCAATTATTAACATAAAGATTAAACTAAAGTTTATTTGATGACCTGGACATAATCCAGTCTTCTGCTAATGGCATTCAAAATAAATTTAAAACATCTTTATGAAATATATGGAGAAATATCATACACGATAAAGAGTTGTGTGAATGTGCTTGGCAGTATGGCGATTATTAGTACGGAAAGTGGGATTGGCATGTTGAGTTCAAATTCCACCAAAGGCTGATGTATTTGGTTTTGCACAAATAACTTGGGAAAAGTATAAATTCATCTCCTTTTGCTCCAGCTATGGATTAATGGTAGTAGGGAAGACTGGGCTATAGTTGGTAACCAGTCTATGAGAAGGACAAATCTGAATTCAAAACTGGTTGTATGTTAGGCTGGAAACTCCATTCTATAAAAACCTGCTTGTTCTGGAAACTACAGCTGAAACACCTTGTGTGGTGGGACTGGAGCCCTATAATTCTAATGGAAGTCCAGAGGGTTAACATAACATAAAAAATGTTGGATGTAATAATAAATGGCAGAGACTTTGTAATTTTATTGTCTTTAATCAGCAGAGGCAGAGTACAATTTAAGACTGAGAAAACGATGAAGTTAAGACTGATTGATTTGTTTTTATGATTTATCAACCTTTTGTAGGTTATTTAAAGCCAGAAAATATTTTTTAGATTGTAAGAATTTTTTTTGAGAAAAGAATGATTTACTGATACAAGTCCTACTAATTAACCGATAACTAGTCAGGGGAGAAGTGGTTGATTCATTTCTTTCCCAAGTATAGTATAAAGCTGGGGGGTACAGAAACAGTAAAAATGTAAAATGGAAGCAAATACAAAAGAAACATTTTACCCTGTGATAACATTTTTCCCAGTAATCTTAAAAGTGGGATTTCTCTCCATTCTTTTGAACAGGTGTAGAGGTTTATCCCTTATTTCCTGTTCATTATCTTTCACTCCCAGTAGCCTCTTCCATCTTAGTTGGATTATCACCTTGCTTGGGGTGAATTGATAAAAAGAACAAAATATGTATTTTCACATGCTTTTTCCTTCTTACCTCTTCTCAGATATATTTTTAACACTGGCAGCTGCATTTTGATACTGCATAGTACGACTAAAAGTGTTAACGTTCTTTTTGACATACAACTGGACTTCGATTCAGCTAATGTATTAACATGGTCACATGACAAGTAGCAGAGTGTTTGTATTATTTTCATATGGAATTAAATTAAAGACTTTCTATTCTATGAATAGTATCTAGAAACTAATATAAAATGAAATATCAATCTAAAATATCAACTGGACTAAGGAAAATGGAAAATAACATTTCTAATATGTTGGAAACAGAAAAACAATCTACAGTTGGAAAGAATATAGAATCATCGCTCTCTTTTTGCTTTTCTCCTTGTTTTTTAAATATAAACTTCAATCCACAGTCCTTTCATTAGCAGCATAGGATCATGTGCTTTGTTAGGACTACAGTTTTAAATTCAGAATTGTCCTTCTCCCAGACTAATTGCTAACCAAGACTGAAGATCTCGGTGTGTCCTACTATTTAACCCATAAATGGAGGATTCATAAATTTCCCAAAGGTATTTGTGCAAAAGTGAATCGAACATAACTCAACAGGAATATGGCTTTCCGATTTCTTGTTGAGCCACTGTTCATTACATCATTCACACATCCAATGAATGAAGAAGTATCATTTAAAAATGTTGAAGTATTTTATTTAAGGGCAGGGGAAAATAATGAATTGAAAACAGAAAATATTATTTTGAGGTATTTTTAGAAAATAAATGTACTAATTTTTGAGAAAAATTTCATGCAAATAAATTTCTTTTTTTTGCATGTTGGTAGCTTCCCAACAAAGAGCAAGTTCAGTAAATATAACTGTGGCTTAGTGTGGCACAAAGCCATAATAATAGAGCTTTTATGAATGAATCAATTAATAACATTAGTGGACCAAGATATGAGTGTTAGGACAAACACACCATGACAGGCATTCACAAGTATTTACAAGTCAGTTTATATCAGATCAAATCATTCCCAAATAATTACAAGTCAATTAAGTTAGGTGAAAGGTACCCAGTAAGGACTGTACTTATGCAGTAACTATTTAGGAAACCATTACATCATAATGAGACAATCAAAGACTGGAATATATTCACTGAAATAACTCTAAAATTACATATGAGAATAGATCAGATTTAAAAAAATTTTTTGTTACTGTTATATTCCGTGCTAATAGGAATATATACTTGAAAAACAAGGTGGATAAAATAAGTAAAGGTTTATTGTAAAAAAACCAGTACAATAAGAATAAAGGTAACAGTTATGCACAAGGTCATCACAAGTCAATCCAGTAGTGAGTGCTACTATTGGAAGGTCAATAGGTCTCTCATAAGTCTGAGTCGTACTCAACAGATCCCAGCTAGTCTCTGTAGTTCGTTGACTTACAGATACTACCTATAGTGTAGTCACTCATGGGGGTGACAGGTTATCCCATTACATCAGTTATCTTCCTTATATATAAGAGAATGCATGTTATGATACATGTACATAAATAGCATCCCTATTTCTGACCATTGTCAAGGTTAGATACGATTCAGTTTTAAGTATTTACATACTTTAAAAGTCAGCCTTTTACCTTTTACAAATATCAAACTTGTACATCAGACATGCAAATATCACCCTATACTTTACATTATTTACATTGTTCAAACTGTTGTCCTCATCTTTATTATTTTTATGTTCGCCACTGTTGTAGTCAGGTATTGAACAAAAACTTGGAAAAGCAAGTTAAAGGAAGATAACTGAGATATTCGGAAGAGGCATGATACATAGAACTAGAAATATCTACCACAGTGGATTAAATAAAGGGTTTAGTTTGAAATTCCAATCACCTGAAGAAGGCCTGAGCATACAACAGCCAAAATGTCATACAGAACATTCAAACAATTTCAACATAATTTATATCTAGAAAAGAAGAAAATTATGAGAACACAAGAAAAATTAAATAAAAAACTTAACTACAGTACCCAGTGAGTCATTTTTAATGAAACTTGTACAAAAGAAGGATTGAACTATATTTCTATATTCCTTTTCTTATGTATATATGAGTGAGCAATTTGAAGGATTTCTAAAGAACTTTTTAATACACATAAAAAATAACATTTATAATTGAGCTGCCTCGAAGCAGCCCATTTTTATGCATAGCAATTATTTAAAATGGGTGTTTATCTTGGATACTCCCAAGATCTATCATCTATTTTTACCCATTTGGTGCTGACAGTTCAAAATAATTTAATTATTTTAATTTTTATTTATTAAACCATTCATGTCCATGAATTCTATATGATTTTCAGTTTCTCCACCATACAACTATTGCAATTTCTTTTCCTGCTTTTTTATTATAGATTATAACTAACAGACTTTTCTCTTTAAATGGCATAAATGTACAATGAATTAAGAAAATATATATATATATATATATATATATATATATATATATATTGTTTAGAATTTGTAGTATTAATTGAAGAAGTGTGCTCAATATAAAAGACAAAGCATTTGTAATCATAGACAGTTTGGACAGAGAAATTGACACTGCATGGTGTGCATGTATGTATGTGTGTGTGTGTGTGTGTGTATATATATATATATATATATATATATATATATATATATATATATATTTTTTTTTTTTTTTTCTAGGGAAAAGGTGTTATGCATTCACAGTTTAAAAATATCCTGTATATTTTAAAATTTAAACAGAAAATATGTGGTACTTATCTTGTGCTTGAAAAACCATCACTGTAATTTCAAATCCTATTTTGTTCAAAATTGTACTCACCTGCAAAAAGATAAAAAGAAAAATATTAAGCAATGATTAGATAGATAAATAGATGTGTATGAAGTGGTCTCAACTAATTTTTTTTTTTTACCTTAACAATTACACACCCTAATATCTAGCTTTCACCATTGGGTTTGAAGTAGTTGACTTGCATAGAGTCTTCCAGTGGTTTCTCCAAGACTCAATGCATTGCTGGATGACTAAATATGTTAATAAATTTAACTTCTCTGAATATTTACTAAGCATCATGGATATATGGATATACAGAGAGAGAGAGAGAGAGATCAGAACACATATATGTAAAGATGAATACTGACATGCACATAAATTCCTGCATCTTCACTTCAACAATGAAGATGCATGGATAAAGAAGGGATCTTTGCCACTACAATGGGAAGCTTTGATGATGCAGACCTGCAAGCTCATAGGTATATATTTACTACACAAAGTAAAATAATAGATAGAAATGATACAGGACTCTACAGGGATGATGGTCTCAAAATTTTAAGAAACTATAACAAACAAAACACAAACAAAACTAGAAAAGATTTTCAAAAATATGGGATTCACCATAGACATAAAAACTAACCTAAATGAAGTAAATTTTCTTGATGTCACCGTCAACCTAAGAAATAGTACATATAAACCATACAGAAAAACTAACAATAAACCACCGATATATAAACAGATTCCAATCACCCACCATCTATAATCAAGCAGATACCAAAATCAGTTAACCACAGGCTTTCTGACAATTCTTCCAATGAAACCACATTCAACATAGCTAAGAAAGAATGTGAAACAGCCCTAAAAGATAGTGGATTCCCAGCAACACTCACATACACACCACAGAGGACAAAAAAGCCAACAGGAAGAGAAACATATGGTTCAACCCACCATACAACAAAAATGTAAAAACAAATGTAGGAAAAATATTCATCAAACTCTTACACAAACACTTCCCTGAATCAAGCACTCTCCACAAAATATTCAACAAAAACACAGTAAAAATCAGCTAAAGTTGTACTGAGAACATAAAACAAATAATAAAAAAGCATAACAGAAAAAATATCAACAAACCATCCAAATAAATTAACTCCATGTGTAACTGCAGAATAAAGAACAAATGTCCCTCAAAAGGCAATTGCTTACAAAACAATGTAATATACCAAGACACAGCAAAATCATCAAATAACAAAGAAAAAATATACATTGGAGAAACAGAAGGACCCTGGAGACAAAGAAAACATGCACACAAAACATATTTCACAAATATAAAATACACAAACAACACAAGTATATGTGGGAAATTAAAAACAAAGAGCAAATCCCACCAAAAATATCAAAGAAAATAAAGAAAAGAACATCAGCCTACAGCAATTAATTCAAAAACTGCAAACTCTGCTTGGAGGAAAAAATAGCTATAATTACCTTCACAGGCAAAAACAAACTACTAAATAAATGATCAGAACTCATCTCAAAATGCAGACATGAAAACAAATTTATACTAAGTTACTTGAAAATCGAAAGCTGAAAAGAATAAATAAAAATAAGTAAGCGAGAACAAGTAAAATAAATTAATCCAAATAAATAAATAAAGTAAATAATTAAAAAATGACTCCTGCCGAAATAACCATTAGAATAGTCTACCCACAATGCATCATTGACCTTTATTTTATAAATAGTTGAAAAAAAAACACAATGCATGTGGCCTGATGATTGCGTTTAGCATAAAACAGTCTGTTTCTAAGTACTGACTTTAATCTTCACTTTTATAGTTATCTATTTATATATATATATATATATATATATATATATATATATATATATATATACAATTAAATAAATTGAATACTGAAATTAAAATTGCATATTGACTAGTCTAATGATTGCTTAAAATTGCTAAGAAACTGACAGTCACTATACAGTCTTGATTTCTTTTTGTATATATATCACCAATATTAAGACCCCTTCCTCAAAATATATAACAAACTTTATATATATATATATATATATATATATATATATATATACAAAACACACACACACACACACATGTATGCATATATATATATATACAAAACACACACACACACACACGTATGCATATATATATATATATATATATATATATATATATATATATATATATGCAAGTTTTGTTGAAAATGACTGAAAGGTGTGTTGATTTTTTTATATAATTTCTCATGTGTTCATATAATTTTTTCTTTTCAGGACATACATTATGTCCAAATGTTTTCCAAGTGTTTTCATCTATACTTTTAGCTATTATCAAGGATAAATTTTATTTTATTTTTACCTGAATATATGCATTATTTATATATGTATCTAGAGTTATAAGAATGTTTTATTTTCCAAACACAATTAGAACATATTACTGAGTGTTGGCTTTTTTATTAATAATACTTGCATTATTTTTAGCCTTTTTGTGCGTGTGGATGATGCTATTATATTTGCATTATCAACAAGTATGTTACAGGTAGAGTTTGGTAGGTCTCCATGTGTATTTAAATGAGACCTAATTGAGCTATGGTCAAAGATATGTAACATGAGTCTTCTTATTAAACATGTAGTATATCCAATATAATTTGGATTGGTCAGGAACACAGCTCCTTGAGGGACATGTAAATTTGATCTATGGGGTTATATATTAATTCTATCTGTGCTGTTTAGTTTGTCCTTGAATCCATCTGGAGAAACTGTTTTGAGGCACAAAACCCATTTGTCTTCATGATCTTCTAGTGTTTTTGCAACTTTGTCTTTTGCGTCTATTTCTATTCTTTCAATAAAGTGAATTTTGCATGGCTATTAAAATCATGTTTTTCTAGCTAGAAATTTTCTACAGGGGGAGCAAACTTAATTATTAATTCTGTAGTGAAAGGGCCATTCAGATTTTCCCAGATATTGTTTCTGGCATAGTGTGCATTCTAATAGGTAAATTATGTTATGACTTCTACAATTAGAGTTATGGTAGAATTTGAAAGTAGTGTTAGTGAATGAGCAAGTGAGGGATTTGGTGTGTTTGATGTGGTTACAACATAGGCTTCTTCTGTTGTTACATGATTGTGAAAATCTTATTGTTGTTATTCTTGGTGTATTTTGTATTAATTTGTTGTCTGAAATTTGGTTACCACCTATGATTTCCTTGAGGTTTTTTGGTCTATGATATGCTAAAATGTCGGGTTCCAAACAAAGTTTTTACATTTGGTTTGAGATGTAATATTTCCCATCGACTTTTGTTTATTTGATATGGTGGAAGTAGAGTAGTATTGAAAGTGGTTACTAGATGGATGAGTTTGGATTTATTTTTAATTTTATACTTTAAGATGTCTTCTGTTGGTGTGGAAATTGCTTTATTTATTTATTCTCTGATTAAGTGTTGTTTATAGTCATGTGTTGGGAATTGTTACTTGAGATTTTTATGTGTTTAGTTAGTTCTTCATTGTTGGAACATACCCTTCTAAGTCTAAGTGCTTGTGAATAGGGAAGGTTTTCTTTGGGGTGATTTGGGTGGGAAAACTTAAAGTTTAGATAGTTGTGGGTGTCAGTGATTTTAGTGCATAGTGTTGTTTGTAGTTTTCTATTTCTATCACTGTGGATACAGGTGTCTAGAAATGTTGTTTTTCGTGGTTGAACTTAATGGAGTCATGTACTGTGTTTAGGGCCATACCATATTCAGAAAGTTTTTCCTCACTGCCGGTATATATGAAGAAGATAACATCAATATATCTAGTTCAGAACATGTAGTTATTACCAGTGAAAGGATAAATATGGGTCGCTTCAAATTTGCCTATGAAGATCATGGCATATGATGGAGCCTATGGCACATCTTTGACCTGTAGGTAGTGCCTTCCCCTGAAATCGAAACTATTCAATGTAAGGAAGTGTTCAATAATTTTTATGATTAGCTCTGGGGTCTTATTTTGTTCTTTTAATAAGTGCTTCTTTAAGGGCAATTAGTTTGTATTTGATGCTGGAATAAAGAGATCTGATGCCCATGGTTACTTGAGTTGCATTTTCTGGTACTGTTTGTATATGTTTAATTCTATTTTGTACCTCTGATGTAGCATTTTAATTCTTTAGCTGAGTGCTGTATATAGTGATCTAAGTATTTGGATATTTTAGTTGTGTGGCAGTTAAATGATGGTAAGACTGGCCTTCCTGAGTTGGTATTTTTGTGTATTTTGTGAAGGAGATAGAAGCAGGCAGGTGTGATGTTTGTGGGTGTATGTGTTGTGCATGTTTTCTTGTCAGTCAGTTTATTATAAAGCATCATGTTTAGTGAGCTTTCTAAGTTTTTTGGTATTTGGGGAGTGGGTCTATGTGTAGGATTTTGCAGGTGTCTTTGTTGGCTAGTTGGTTGTTGGTCTCTTTAAAGTATTCTTTGATGCTGCAGATCACTGTGGCACCACCTTTATCAGCCTGTGAAATGACTAGGTCATCTCTATGCATCAGCATGGCGAGCCACCTCTGGTTCCCTTTCAGTGATATTATTATGTGGCAACTTACATACTGTTGTTTTCTTTACGTAATTTGTTACTGCCATTTAAAATGTCTGTATAGTGATGTCCGTGTTTTGTTAGATGAATGTAGAGTTGTTCTCTTTTAATATTTTGAGTATAGAAGATGTGTGGTTATTGTCTCCATAGTGGACTTTAGCCTTGTTCTTTGAAAGAAGGATTGTAGGTCACTTGCCAAGGTGTCCTTATTAAACCATGATTGACTAGTATGAAAGCTAAGTTCTTTGTTAAGTAATTTAAATGTATGAATTGAGAACTTACTACTACTTAGATTTATTACTAACCTGTACAGATCATGATTGTATTTGCAAGCATTGCAAAGTTCTTTTGTAAAAGCTCAAATTGTGTTTTCTATTAGGGATGCTATATTCCCTACCTAGTGTCTTGATTGGGGGCTTATCCCATTTTTTGGAAGGTTGACTCTTGATTAAAAGTGGCTAATCTGGGTGGTCAGAGATGTTTATTGGGGATATGTGATCTGTCTGAGGGCAGACATATATATATATATATATATATATATATATATATGTGTGTATATATATGTATCTATGTATGTATGTATGTATGTATGTATGTATGTATGTATGCATATATGTATTTGTAAAGCTACCAAGTGAAAAGAAAGATCTTCAGGAAAATAGGTTTCTGTAACAGCTATCACTGTTTCCATTATTGATGAGGGTTTCCTTCCTAACCTTTTGTTTGAATTAGTGACACATTAACATTTGATGTCATTATTTTCTTTTTGAGTGACATGTGGTATGTTCTATTCATTTTAGTTGTTGCTGCTGTTGATAATCCTCAAGTTATTTGGTTCAATTCTTTGTGATTCTGTAACATGAGTACTCAATGTTCAAAGCAGAATGATCTTTTAGACATTTCTGATCAGTTTAGATAGTTCTGAACAGGCTTCATGCCAGGCATGATATCCATATGGAAGACTCAATCTGACAAGTCTATTTAAGAATCTCTTGAGTGTGTCATTATTTTAGATGTTGCTGCTGTTGGTAGTCCACAAGTGATGTGATTTCTATTATTTGATACTGTTCTTTGTGATTCTGCAGTGCCAGTTCACAATGTTCAAAGCATGAAGATTGTGGGATATGTCACTACCCCCACCTTCATTTTTGATGCACGTGCGACTTTTCACCCCTTCCTCTCACGTTCGGTCAGTCAGTCATAGCAGTAAACCGTTGTCTTAGCTGAAGATGAGGAAGAATTCATATTTTTTGCGCGCTTTTGCGTTGACGTCACGGCAAATTTGGCTTTTCAAAATTAGTCGCCCCAGGTCGTTTGACCTGACCGGGCAGGCTCACTTTCCTCTCGCCGGTGAACCCATAGATACTGGCAGAGAATTTTATTCGGCAAAACCTTGCCTAGACCTTATGGCTCGTCTCGGTATCTTAACGCATACGACACGGTCGTCACCTTGCGATGACAGATTTCTTGTCCCGAGGTTAAAACATCTTTATAGAGCTGCTCAACTCCCAGGAACTTTCAAAAAACTTCCAACCTGATGAACGAGCATTTTTCACATTCTTCGAACTCATACTTTCAGAACCAGTTACTTTAAAAAGAATTACATACACTCACAATTATAAACTCTCGCAGTGAGTATTTTTTCCTTGCCGTACATTCACTATGCATTATAGCTGACTTTCTGAACCTTTCTTCTCGAAGAACTCCTTCCCGCCATAGTCATCTTGGATTTGAATTTTGGCGCGGGATCTATTCATTCACTACAATATTTCCAGTACCTTACTGAAGACAATCTACTTGGCCTCTTCTTCAACTACATTTTCCAGTACATTTACTGAAGGTCTTCACTGAAGACATTACTTGTTAAACTCTTAATAAAAATGTATGTTTGTTCTTAACCTTTTGTTGTTTTGCCTGTCTACTTCTTTTCACTTTGTACGTTTTTACGGTGGAAAGAGCACGTCTTTTATATTTCCTATTTTTTACTTTGTCTGGGGATCCGGTAGTAGTGTGTAGCGTCTGGCACAAGGCCTTATTTTCGTAAGCCAGATCTGCACCGCTATCGGGTCCACAACAAGATCTTTATCTAGAACCTCCAGATTTACTCGCCTTTTTTCAACATTGACCTTAAGAAACAGTTGTATGCAGCTGAGAGTTTAGATATTTTTAAACAGATTTGGAGCCATGCATGACCTCCATATGAAAGACTCAATCAGACAAGGCTATTTAAGAACATGATTCATGTTTTCAGGTTGATGGTTTGGTTTAGTAGCAATTTGCGATGTTGGACGAAACTGGCCTAACTTATTCTATATTCAAATTCTTTTTTCTCCTAGTTGTCCATACAGTCTACTTGGGTCTTGTTATGAAAATCACTCTCAGAGAAGGATATGTCTGAAGAAGAATGGGCTTTGTTAAGCTATCATAACCCTAGACACACCCATTACTAGTGCAGTATATGTGGTAATTCAATGACCTCACAAGGGGTTTCAAGAGAGGCATACATACATCTAGTTGGAATAAATAGATAATTTTAAGCATTTAAAGTAATAAAAGAGATTTCTTGATTTATTTTATAAAATAATTTTACAGTTAAATAAAAGGTAAAATTGAGGAATTACTAAATTCCCAGAACTGTTCAAGAAGACAATTATTTCCATCACTGTCCATTTAGTGGGGAGATGGAGAGGAGAGCAAGAAAAAAAATCAATAAATCAATATTAATATATTCATAAGAATTAGTTTAGATTAAAAGAAAAGATAAAAATGGTTGCTGATTAATTCATTCAATTTTATTTGCATATTCATAAGCATGCAGTAAGAAAATGGATAACTGCTTCCAATGACAAGATCTACCAAAAAGCTACCAACCATATATATATATATATATATATATATATATATATATATATGTGTGTGTGTATGTGTGCGCGCGCACGTATGTGCCTGAATTCTGTTTATTATAGATCTCAGAGATGTTTGTAAACTGTACAAGGATGAAAGTAAGATCTTCAACTTGTTCTGAAGAATTCTAAGAGCTTTCATTATATTTTTATTTATGTTCAAAATTTTTTTTTATAAATTTGTTTCACTTGAAAACTTACAGCTCTCCTGGATGGTAATGACAATGTTGACACCTTTTTTGTCTATTCTGTTTATTTTGCTTCAAGTCTTCTTGATTTCAGATGAAAATTTAGAAAGTTTTTGCCATATTTTAGTAAAATTTTCACTTTCCAAATTTATTTTTTTAAATTAGACTTTAGATATACTGAACTGAAAAAAGAAAGTTTCATTTTAATCTGATGCTATTAAGATATGGGTTAAAAATATAGTTAATGGTAATGGTGAATTTAGCCGTTTCTATACATGAAACATTTAGCATTCATTGAGTGAACAGTTAGCATGACTATTGATTGAAATTCATGAAATCTTTATTTTAAAACTGTTTTTCAGAAAAATAAACTCCTCAAGTCCACTAACAGTTAAAATTCATTCTAGTAATGACAGGAGTTTCCTTCCTGACCTATTGTTTAAAGTCATGTAGAAAGTTAATATTTGAACAAAATGAAATTCTTTAAAAGAAAACGTGATAGTATCTATAAAGAAATAGTTGTTTATTTAACCTGTGATATCATGGGTAAACTCTGACTAAAACAAAATCCCATCTTTGGGGGTGATAAAAAGAGGGTGATGGTGACACCCTATTTTTTTTGTATATTTTTGTGCCTATATTTCTTCAAATTCGTATTTTCCTGATTTCAGATGAAAAATTAGAAAATTTTCACCATATTTCAGTGGAATTTTCACTTTCCAAATTTAGTTTATACTTTAGATATACAGAAAAAAGAAAGTTTTCATTTTAAACTGATGATATGAAGATATGGGTTAAAAGTAAAGTTAATGGTAATGGTGAGATTAACCATTTCTATACAGGAAACATTTGGCATTCATTAATCAAACATTGTTACTCTTGGCTGAAATTTATAAAATCTTTTACATAAAAAAAGTTTTTCAGAAAAACACATGGTTCTCAAGTCTATAATAATTATTTACTTCCAACCTTTTGTGAAAAATTCAACATCTTTTTTCTTTGAGTTACATGTGTTGTTGGAAGTCTCAAGTGATGTTGTTTTGTTATTTTGTTTTTGTTTATGATTCTGTAGCATCAGTCTATAAGATCTAATGAAGGATTGTCTATTTTAACATTGTGAAGACTTATACATCCCACAGGGTTACTTCAAAATGATCTTAGAAAGAAAGATTCTAAACTAGACAAGGGGAAGTTTAAAAACAATAAGGAACAAAAATGCTTAAAATAAATTAATGTCGAAACATTAAAAAAAGAAAAAAATATATATGGAAAGTCTGTATGTTATCACAATTTTCTAATTTTATTTCCTCTTCAACTGTTGCTATACTCAATACTGAACTTGAATTTTATATGTCTAGACACAATATACAAAGGTCAGCCAATTATTTCTCTTTATCACACTTGAGACTTCACGAAATATTTAGCTGATCTTTCGAGGGAAGTGTGCTCTATATTTTATCCAACTTGTGTCAATATTCAAAGACTCTATAGCTTTGGCATTTAAAAAAAGAATCAAATAAGTCAAAATGAATCATAGGCAAAAATGATTGAAAATATATACTGCATTAAAATGACCTGATTTTTTTAAAGACTTCCACTGTTGTGGTCATAATAATATGCCTTCACAAAACTTACATTGCATGCTGTCAGTAAATATATAAGTTTTCAAGACACTGTGAAATACTAATAATTAATACCTAGTGCTATTTTCAAGCCTACATAGACAATACAGTAGCATAAAATATGACCTGTTTTGTAATGTATTTTTTTATGTATTTATTTTTTAATCATTTCACCACCAGCTAGGCAATACAGCCACGAAGACACAAGGGGGTTACTAAGTGTGAGAGAATAAAAAAAAGCTCTGTTAAGGAGATAAGGCAATAAGTGAAAAGGAATTAAGACAAAAGATAATGATTGACATTGCATTTAGATTTTTGAAGATCAAATTTATTTACCTGGGAAGCAAGAAGCTACAAGTGAGAAGTGTGAGAGAAGAAATTATTAGCATATAATTTATAGTTACATCTAGCAATTTCAACTGTAAAAGGATGAGACCTTACTGCTAATCTAGTATTTATCCTCCAGGAAAGTGACTCATTGCACCTTCTCAGGCTCACATTCTCTGCTGATATGAAGAGGAAAGACAACATTAAATCCATTGCAAGTTTAGCTGCTAAGAAAGTTGGTTCATTATATCAGGCAAGACAATTTTTCTATCCAGAATCTATCTTACATATCTATAAGTCTAACATTCATCCATGCTAACAATATTGCTGCCACATATGGTCCAGTGCCCCTGCTATTTACCTTGAGCTCCTTGATAAGATCTGGCAGCTCAGCTTCATTTACTTTCTCATTACCGTAAGGTGATATCTCTATGACTTTTCTATTAATAACTTCATGATAATTGTTTGAATGAGCTTTTCGCTATGGTAACTAAGGTTTTTGAATTTACGCACAGCACAAGACTGTCACTGAGATCTCATCAATTTAAAGTTGAGCTGGCTAGATGTAGTCATAAATTCTATGCTAACAGTTACTTCTCTCGCACTTCTCGCTTGTGGAACCCCTTTCTGGCTCCATGCTTTCTAGACAGATTTAATATGCAAAAATTTAAATGCAATGTCAATTGCTATCTACTGTCCACCTGATTACTCTCTTTTCTTTCTGCTCATCATTAATATTTCTGTTCCTAATTCTTCCACACTCTGTAACTCCTTATGTTTTGGTGGGATTACTGCTTTGTTTGGGGTGATTCCAATTAAAAATAAGATATACTGTGCTTAAATTCATAAAGTCTAGGTATCATAGAGAAAAGTTCATTAGGACAATTACCATGAAAGTATTTATAGAAAAGGTACAGGAATGTTGTATTGACAGTGTTATGCTCTGCAGAATATCCAGTTGAAACCAACTTGGTAGTGCCCCTAGGAAATCTCCCTCAGCCTTTTTGGTCATTGATTTCCAGTGAATTACCTATTTCTTTCTAAAATGAGCCAGCACAGCCAGGCAACAATGTTATAACAATTCAGCAGTGAAGGTATTAAAACATTAAACAAAAGAGATACGAATTTGAAAGCATATAAAATATTAAAAACAAAAATTAAGTAGTCCTTCTGTCATATTCTTAATGTTTATTTAAGCAAGCAACATAGCTTTAAAGGAAAGGATATTTGATTGTTTTCAAACGTTGTGTGAATTTCTTCCACAGTTTAAGCAATATCTTCAAAATCCGTGTGAAGCTGATCAATATGTATTTTCAGAATTACTGTTCAGCTGTTGATTCCTGTTCCCTGTCTTCAAAATAACCAACAATTAAGTGTTTTGCTCTCTTAAGTGCTTATCATTGTGCAATCATTAGCAAGTTTGTCATGGTGACTATCACGATTGAAGGTCTATTTTTACAGTTATTCTCGGACACCTGCCATGGTGACAAGAGAAACCTTGTCTTGCAGAACACTTTGTTAGTGCACTGAGTTCAATTCTTATAATCCTGACATTTTCTCAGACTAACATAAGTTTAATAAATAATGATAACTTGGTCAGCAAGATAAGTCTTTATTGTATTTTTCAGCCTGTAAGATTAGTCATTTCTACATAGTAAACATCCAGTATTCATTATTGTTGGTTGAAATTTCTATAATCTTTCTCTTAGAACAAGAAAATAGGCTTCTTAAGTTTGCTGTTATTGCTCATTCTAGTAATGACAGGGGTTTCTTTCCTAACCTTTTGCTTACACTAGAATGCATTGGACTTCCCCTAATATCCCATAGTGTCAATGCCTGTCAAACAAGGATTTGGTCGGTTGCTTTTGTGTAGCAGCATAATAACCTCACTGGGTTATTTAATGCTGAAATCTTAATATTTTGTATGCAAGTTTCGTAGTTTTGTTTTGTTTTATAATGGTTTTAGTAATACAAGTCTTACTAATTAGCTCATAACTGGGAGGAGAATAGATGGATTCATTCATTTTCCAATGGTATTTGTCTCTAAGTGAAGGTAACAAACCCAACTTGTCAAACAAGGGGCTCTGTGGCAAAATCCTTCCAATTTCTGAACCATATGAAACAAAGTTTAAAATTAGGAGCACACTGGAGGGCAACATAAAGAAGAACTTGTTGCTGATGTATTGCTATGACAACAAACACATTGAAAAAGTAGTTCAACTCAAAAAACTTTTGTCAAACAATTACTAGTTGCTATGAGTAATAGAGAGGTGCGGAGGTTTGAGAAAGCTCACTGGGGTAAAAACAAATGTGAAAACCATCAGACAATCAACCTAATTAGACACATAACTTATCATACAAATTCTGATGGATAGAGCACATAGCAGAATTAGACTGGAAATAGGACAATAAAAGTATGGTTTTGTTAAAGACACTGGAACAAGGAATGCAATATTTATGCTCAAAATGATATCAGAAAGAAAAAATACAAATGCAGAAAGATGTGTACCTATGATTATATATTATGCAAAAGTGTTTGATACGTTATGATACAAAGAACTGTTTAAACTGGTAGGTAAGCTTCATTTATTTGGGAAAGATAGACTAATCTAGAATTTATACTGAGACGTTATTTTACCCACCCTCCTAACAGCACCGTAAGTAGAATCAAGTGTCTTCTTCAGTTGTTACTGACAGTTAGATATGAAGCTTATCAAAAATTTCCGTTTTGTATTTTTTACATTTTGAAATGTAATCCTGATATTTCATGATGCACCGAATTTAATCTTGGGGTGCATCAGTGCAGCGTGGTGCACAGTTCTGAAAACATCGATATCAATAGTGACACTATCAATTTGGCAAGCAAGGAAAAAACATGATATAATCACTGGTGACACTTGAGCCTAAGTATATGTAGGTATAGTTTTGTTTGTTTTTATTACTACCTATATCATCTCGAATCTGGCACTTATCATTCTTTGAACTATTAGGAATAAGTTAAGATTTCACAAATGTTAACTGAAAATATTTTTTCAAATTTCCATAAGTAATTTCTACATTGTGAAAACCCCCCATAAAAAAATGGGTTGTCAGTGGTCAGGAATTGAGGGAGTAGATGAAATCATTAGCATGAATGAAAGTGTTAACATGTTTGTTTAATAAATCCTGTGTCATCATGATTGCTTTGGTTAACAACATATCAATTGCTTATGGGTCGTCTAATGGTGAAATTCAATTTTCTCAGGAGGTTTGAAATACAGTATTTACATTAGTCGGACTATTGTCCTCGTCTTTGTCGCCATATTTGTCACAACGTTTCGGCCGTTGTACGCTCCGGCCTTCTTCAGGTGGTTGGAATTTCGAACTGAACCCTTTATTTCGATCACTGGGGTAGACTGTTCTAGTTCCACGTGCCATGTTTGATGGATGTCAGTCATCAGTTATCTCCTGCTAATTTTCCCTCTGGCGACAAAGATGAGGACAATAGTCCGACTAATGTAAATACTGTACATAATACCTCATCTCAGAAATATAGATAGACTCAGGTTTGAAATAATAAAAACATAATATACGTTATTTGATTAAATACATGGTAGATAACAACCAGATTTTGTGCATATACATGTTTGTGTGGACATAATTACTAGAGGCGGTGATATGTGTGTTTTATGTTGTAATTCAAGTTATATTCTGGAATGATTTAAGAAATTATAGGATATTATATGGATTAATGTCAAGAAAGAGTTCTTTCATGTTGGTTGGTTGATTTATGGCAGTATATCAACCTCTATGGCTTACTTAATACCAAAATCTAAATATTTTGAACACAATTTTATGGCTTTGTCATTCTGCTATAAAATGTATTGCTGGTAATTTTGTTATATAAAAATGTATTGCTGGTAATTTTGTTATATAAAAATGTATTGCAGGCATTTTTATAGTTTCATAGTTTTTTTTCGTTTGGGGGTTCACTATTTACCCATAGCTAGGACCCTAATTGTTGCTACCTCCCCAGGACAGAATGGACCTGAGAACAACAGCAATTAAGAGATGGTTCTATGCTACTCAAAACCTCCAATCTCTCAATCAGAAGCCTTGCTGCCGGATGTAGTTTATCATCATACTCAGGACTAGTAATATCATAAGGATAATTGAATTGAGATAAGGAAAAACAATGCGACATTTTAAAAAATTTGTCATAAAAGTAAAAAAGGAAGCATAGCCTAAGAAATACATTTATGAATTTCTTTCATAACTTTAAAACAAATTTTATTAATCTTTCATCAGGTTGTATTCATTTTAACATGTCAACTCCATTGAGAATAAAGACAAAGAGTGTGTTGTTAAATGTAATGCTTTTTCATGAGTATGCATTTAATCTTAAGCCAAAGCATTTTCAGGTGAAGCCTGGGTTACTAAACATTAGCTTGGCAGTAATTGAAAAAGTTCAGTCCATCTGAGTAAACTTGATAGCAAACATTTATATGCATTTATTACTTCACTAAAGGCAGCTTTTGATGTGATTAGTTGTGTTTTCCCTATGTAACCAGAAGGAGTGTAAGAGAATCCCACCAAACTGTAACTAAAAAGAGATATATAAATTTAAAACAAACTCTTGTCAAAGTTGGCAATGGGTATACAAACTATTTACACTGCAGTCAGGATGTTATATGAGGTTTATACAAAGTTATAAGAGATAGCTCACTCACGCACTCTCATCTCTGCCAACCATCATGATTTAACAATGAGAAGTGACATTATTGTGTAGATATTCTGGCAGTCTTTCCATTGAAGTCCTGTAAGGTACCACAAAAGAAGACAAGGCAGACAGAGAAAAAAATGGGCTGACAATGTCACTGAGTGAACTGGATGATTTTTTACAGACATTGGCATGCAATTAAGAGATAAGGAAGAAGCTGAACAGGTGCTCAGCTGTACAGTCACCCTAAGACTAGACTTGACCAAGTGACTGATAATGATGATTTGGGCAGTTGGAAGATGGCTGGGTTGTGGATACAGAACTTTTTGAAAGTTTGTTGAGAACTGCAAGTCAGTCTGCTGATTTTTTTTTTACTGCAATATTAACTATTTTATCATGGGCAATTTTGGCATGAGTTTTCTGAATGACAGTTATCAACTGGAGTATAGCAGTCATCAGTGTAAAAATGGGACTGGCACATCATGTTCAAATTCCAGCTGAAGCCATAGTGTTTGCTTTCATTCAACTAACTTTTGAGAAGTATGAATCTGTCTCTTCTTTCACTAACTAGAGACTAACCATACAGCAGACTAGGCTTTCAGTTTTGGTTGGCAACCAATTTAGAAGGTGAACTCCAAATTCAAAATGAGTTATATATACTAGTTATATCCCATAAAAACCCTGCTGTGAGCTATTATTCCACTGAGAAGTCTGCAGAATTAAAAAAAAAACTATATATCAAGAATATAAGTTACTTTGCCATCTTTTCATTATCAATATCAATATAATTATCAGGCAAATAATTACCAATTTTTTTATCATCCAAATTAAATAATAAAAGATGCTTTTCAGAAACTGACCCAGTTAAAAGGAAATAAAATGTCATTAGTAATAAAAATAAGAAGACTGTACTGTGGTGTAGTATCTATTCTGCTATATGACAGTGAAGGCTGGGCAATTTCATTACAAAAGACTTGAAGCAATGTGGTTCTATGAACAAATACTGAAAATAACTATTGTAATGGAATGTCCCATACTCCTTATCACATACGTGGACTAATTATATCAGTAAATATATATATATATATATATATATATATATATATAGTAAGCATAGGATATACCTAGACTTGCTTCAGGAATTACTAGCCTGCTAACCAATTCCCTGTCTTTCAGTAGTGTATTCTCTTTTACAATAAACTTCTCTTTTTTTCATCTAGACCAGTGTTACTGTTCCTTTCACTTGAGTACCACCTTTGTCAGTTTATAACCTTCTTTAAGGATACAACAATAACATGAACAGATCATATGAGAAATAAGGAAGTTTTAAAAACATAAGTAACACAAAAAATTATTGTTGATAAAAGAGTTGAAATTTGGGAGCCAATTACTGAGGAAAGTAGGCTTGGAGAATTAAACATTTATTGGTCACATAAAAGTCAAGGGAAATAGAGAAAAGTAGCAAGAAACATACCATTCATGTTCGATTAAATGGCTGGTATATAAATTAAAGTGTACAACTAGGTAACTAGGTCTCCTTTCATTGTTGCAATCATAAGTTCTTTTCTAATAGATTATTTTCTCACCTAAGGAACTCTCTTCTGGTTTTTCGGTTCTCTGTCACCTAGAATCTTAAAAAAATTAAATGCAATGTCTAGTGTCATCTTCTGTCTTACTGAACCCCATTTTTTTATTGTCCTTTCTCATCACTAGCCTGCACATTCTCTTTCAGGTCCAGTAACCCCTTGCATATTAATGGCATTATCACCTTGCTAGGAGTGGAATGATTAAAAATATATGATAAAAATATAGTTTCATGCTATGCTATATTTATGGGTAAAAGCACTCAATATCGGAGGTAGAGCACATGTAAATATAAATATGAAACTGGATACTGAGGTCAGCACATCTGACCATATATATTTATAAGAACAACATAACCTTAAGATTGTGTCGCAGCATGAAACCGACTGCCACCACTTGGTGTTGCCCTCAGTGTCCACTATTAGATATATTACAAGGAAAGTTGGGTGAATGTGCCAGAGTCCATCTTGCACATTTTTAAATCTAACATTTGCCCGTGCATTGAATACTGCTGCCATATCTGGTCTGGTGCTCCAGATATTCATCTCAAGGTTCTTGACAAAATCTGCACTTCACTCACTTTCTCACTGACGTGATGTGGCTTCTCTCTGTCTTTTCTAAAAATATTTTCATGGCAACTGGTCTGACAAGCTTTATTTCATGGTGTCCTGATCAGCCTCTAGGTCTCACCAATTTACTGCTGAAATAGCTAAATGCAACTGTCATTTCTACTCCAACAGTTTCTTTTCTCGCACTTTCCACCTGTGGAACTACCTTAACTTGTTTCACTGATAACTGAAATCTTCAAAAATTTAAATGCAATGTCACTCACCATCTCCTATCTTCTTGAATTCTGTTCATCTTTTGTTCTTTCCTCAATCCTTGTTACACTCAGTCTTTTCTCTCATTTTCACTCCCTTGTAACCCCCTGCATTCCCACCTTGCTTGGGGTGAAAGGATTAATATACAGATAGATAGATAGATATGAACAAAGTTAGATAGATAAATATGAATAAAGATAGATAGATATGAAGAGTGAGAAAAATAGATAGATAGATATGAACAAAGTTAGATAAATATGAACAAAGATAGATAGATATGAAGAGTGAGATAGATAGATAGATAGATATGAACAAAGATAGATAGATATGAAGAGTGAGATAGATAGATATGAAGAGTGAGATAGATAGATATGAAAAGTGAGATAGATAGATAGATAGATATGAGAGAGAGGGAAAGGGACAGTGAGATTATTTAAGAAAAAGTTAATAACTGTAGGTTTAAATCTATTCTTAATAATGTGGTGTTGAACCTGTTTTAAGGCCACTCTAAACACTCTGCCATGATACATGGGGATAATCTTACAGAAATAGCAATGTATGAAATTAGAACGATAGAGACAGATACATAAAAATGAATGAAAAAAATACATCAATAGAAAGGCAGATAGATATTTAATTTCCTCTGGTCTACTCATTGGCAAACTGAAACTGAGAGGAAACAGACTGGGAATGTTAAAAATAAATGCTGATGGATATGCACCCACACAAACATATATAAATGCTCTCTGCACCATTGAAAGAGTGATATCCAATCTAAAAGTGATCGATATATTGATTTGATATTAACAGAAAATTCTATATTATACCATTTCACCCTTTTTTCATGCCATTTCTTTATGAATTCTTCTACCGCATGTACTTGTCAATCAGTTTTCATTCATATAAGTTTGTGAACCATAACAAAAAAAAGTGCGAAATAAATAAATGTGGCCTATTTTTTTTTTTAGTTAATCTAATTTCTATGTGGTCTGTTTTCGAAAACCTCACTATCATGTCCTATCAAGGAACAGTTTCTTTGAACAGAAATCTGACCTTAACCAATAATTTTATAATCACAGGCACAGATGAAGATTGTTTATTGGAAAGGTGAAAGAAATGAAAAATATTTATAAACAATGCTGATTCGTCATTCGAGATTGAAGTAGAATCACTAGCCTAAGATATCTATTCAAAATAATTTAACTACCTGGAATCAGAAGGTAGTAATTTTGAGCTATGTTAAATATTAGTCTTTTATTAAAGATACTGAGGATTGAAGAAGAATCACGGGTCTGAAATATCTCTTCAAAATAATGTTACTAGATGAAACCACCAGGGAATAATTTTGATCTATGTTAAATATTAATCTTTTATTAAAGATGCTGAAGATTGAAGAAGAATCACGGGTCTGAAATATCTCTTCAAAATAATGTTACTAGATGAAACCACCAGGGAATAATTTTGATCTATGTTAAATATTATTAATTTTGTGTTGAATTTATAGTTCATGTATTATATACACTCTTGCCCAGAAAATGAATTGTCTCAAATTTTTATTCAAGTCAATGAAATTGAACAATTATTAAAAAGTCAAAAATCTAGTAAAGTCAAATACTAACGGCAAACTAATGCTACCAAACTAAAAGAAAACTAAAAGAAAGAAACTGCTAGAATTGAAGAGACAGTTGCATCTAGCTAGTTCCACAGTAAAATGGTGAAACCTATTGGCCAATCTAGTTGTGTTCTTTGATTCATGTAGTTGAGGCAGTAAGGAAAAAAATGCTCATTAGAACAGTTGGCATGAAAATATTTGTAGAACAGAGAGAGGGAAGCCATGTCACATGGGTGAGAAAGTGAATGAAGTTGAGATGCCTGGTCAGGATCAAATACATTTCTTCAGATTTTTTCAAGAATCTCATGATATATAGTAGAAGAACCCAATGCATGAAGAAATGGTAAAATATTCAATGCATGAAGAAATAGTAAATTTATAAATGTGCAAGATGACTTCTGACAAAAAAAGTTCTCTGGCATAATACAGCAAACCAACTTTCCTAGTAGGCAATCCAGTAATATATTCAATATAATCACTCCACTTTATGTGAATAGAAAATGTGAGCCCAAGAAAGTGCAAAGTGTTGTTCCCCTGGAGTTTAGCATCAGCCATGCTGATGGCAAGCAGAAAATATTTTTCTATGGTGATTAAATGTAAGCAGTTTTGTTTTCAAAATGTTAAAATTTACGAGCCATTCTTTGCCACAGTTAACCACTCACAGGAGGTTATTTTCAAGAAGAGTTGCCAGTTACATATTTCCAAATCTGTCGGACTTGCTACTAAGACAGAAGTAAATAATTGTGTCATTTGCATAAATACCTAGTTGAGAACTGATCACATTGTGATGAAGGTCAGAAATAGGATAGAGACCTGGGGGAACCCTGCATTAATATGAAATGATATAGATGCATGCTTGTTCAACACAACCTTCATTACATGATTTGTTTGGAATGATTGGATTAAGTTAAATATTCATCTAGAGACACTGTAGCCCTTCAGTTCATGGAGAAGGCCAGCATGCCAAACATTGCCAAATACCTTCAAGATATCTAGAACCACAGCCTGAGCTTTTTACTCAATTATCCTAATACTCTCCTTTATGTTTAAATAAATTTAATGCACTTCAGTCCAGACTTAACAAATTTGTCATACATATTCACATATGCCTTTTGATCATTCCAAGTTTGCTACTTTCATTGTATTTTACATATAATATATTGAGTTAGCTTTTATTTAGTACTTATATAATAGCCATAAAAAATAGAGGATGATTTACATGCAGATCAGCACTTCTGCTTAAGATAAAAATATCTGTGCATTCTCCCAAGAATGAAAGTATCATTCCTCCACTATCATCCAATTATCAGTGTCATATTTGTGTGTTCCGCTTCAGATCAAAGTGTCACTTCCTGACAATTCTGTTTCAGATCACAGTGTAATATCTGATCTGTGCATGCTGTGAAAATGCTACAGACACGAAAATATCATGTATGGATAATGTGGAGTGAGTAGCCGTGGTTAAATGCAAAATAAGTAACAGAACTGTCTGACAAACAGAATTGACAAAGTTTGTAATAAGCAGTAGCAAGAAAAAGAAAAGAATGGAACAGGGCAAAAAATAATATACAGCAAGCAAACAATATATGCAAGGCAAAGCAACAGTAATATGGCAAAAAGATCACAAACTAAGAATTGGGGTTGACAAGTGTATATTTCATTCTGACTTAAAAAAAAAACAGACTGGTACTGAATCAGATGAAACAGAACTGGCCTATTTTATTGGCTAGGAAAAAATCACTGCATGCATTTTGTGTGCTTCTACCTATAAATTGGGGAGGGGAAAGTGTTTCGCAGTCATTCCCTAATAGATTGGAATCAACAGATAGAACTGTGTTTCGTTTATATGGATTCTTGATTTATTGATGTTTCGCTAATGTATCTGAATCCTGATTCTGTCCTATAAATTGTAAGGATACAGAGGTGATTATCTCCCTTTGGTCAAGAGAAGCCACGTGGGTTACATGATGGCTGCTAAAGGAAGTCACTCTATACAGTGATGAAAAGCGGCAGTCAAATTTCAGTTTGTTTACAGAAATAGAATGAAATTTCAGGTCACAGACCTCAATTTGCCCTTACCTGGAACATAGATTAATCCAGCCTGTTTGAATCTGGAGTCCTAAAAATGGCTTTTCCAGATACAGGATTATCTCAATATTATATGTAAAAACCATCATTTTGTTTCTCCTTCCACTTTGCTTTGCTGTGTAATATATATATATATGTGTGTGTGTGTGTGTGTGTGGGATATATTCTTCTCCACGTGAGGCACGTGTATATATGTATATATAGTTCTGTATATGTCTTAGTATTATAAAAGTTTCTCTGGGAACAAAGCATGTTTGTCATTCTCTTTCCTTTCTTTTTCTGTTTCGTTCATGAGGTAAAGTGATATTATATCACAGACATAATAATGCTCATAACAGGTAAAAATACATTTGGGAGAATAAATCTTTCTTCCGAGTGCCCTCATTACAAAATGATACACTTATAAATTATATAGCCAGAGAAAAATTTGATAGGCCCACTGGATTTTAAAGAAAAAAGAAAAGTCACTGAATCTGTTTTACTTCCACTTATATTTTATGTATAAAACCAAACTTTTTCCGGTTCTTATCCAGTCCAAATTTCACAGAGAGAGGGAGTTAAGGAAAATACTTGGAAGCAAACCCAGAGGTGAAGTTTATTCTTTTTATAAAGTCACAATAAATCAAAACAGAGTTAATGCAGACAGAAACTAACATTTTTACCTTCTTTAGAAAACTCAGAAGGCAATATTATTACCAGTCAATTAAGTGATTTCGTTCAATACTTTTATTTGCTGATTATGAAATAGTTAAGTTGTTTAAGAATGATTTTCCCAAAGAGTGTTATGGCTTAATACCAAAATACAGAGAAAGAACTAAATATGAACAAAAACATTCCAGATTCTGAGGAAATAAACATGCAATGATGAAACCTGACAATATAAATAAGAAAATCTATAGTGATAAATATGAAAGACTGCTGAAAAGTTTGTGGCCTGAGCCACTTTCCAAAATCTGTATTTTAATGTTTGGCCATGACATTCATTGACACTCGCAGAATATTCAAAGAGACCAAATAGTGCATGTGAGTACAATTTGATGGACGGTTAGGCATTTCTGTAGTAGTGACTAATATATATGGCCGATAAAGCAATTGTGGTTAAAATGATTAGCCAGTGATTTTGTGACTGAAACTTGCTTGGTCCAAATATGCTGTTGTTTTTCTGGAATATTTTAAAGTTTCTGAAGAAATGAATAGAAGGCATTAGTTCCCTTGTATACTATCTTAGCACAAAGGACTTTCCAGTATAAGATTTTTACATTATATAAGTGATTTTAAGTGAGCCATTCTTAAGTCTAAGAAAAAATAAAATAAACACCTTGTATGAATAAAAGATAAAATCTCTAACATTACACAATTTTAACTAAAGATGATAGCAAATAAAATGCCTTGTAGTCATGTCACTTGTGTTCTTCGATTAGAGGAGACACTTGACCCAATGAGTTTAGACAGTTATGTTTATTTTTAAGAGAAATTTTAACCCTGAAAAATCTTTCCTTCTATACTTATGTTGGATTATCTCAATTAAGTTTACTATAGAAGACATTTAACTGAGTATATTCACTTAGTTTCTTTCTTGTCTTTGACTTTGCAATGAAAGTCATTTTATATTTTACTGAGAAAGCAACAGTTTACCAAGTTATATTTATGAAAAATGTTTCATTCTAAAGAATTTTGTCACATGAAATTAATTTCAGATTGTTCTCTCATCTTTTATCAGTATAATTTTATTTTCCAGCATGATTTACGTATTGCTTTCTTTGTATATTTTATTTAGGGAGATCCTGTAGAAACAGTCTTTTTATATATATATATATATGTATATATATATATATGTATATAAACTATCTCACATGTTTGGTATTGTGACATGTAGGGGCTTCCTTACTTTGCTCAATTCAACAGTAGGATGAATGAAAATAATCAGCAGGGTACAACCAGAAGTCCCAGAGGTCATAAAAGCCTTGACCAAGCCCTATTCTCTATCTTTCCATTTTTAGCAGCCTCTATATTCAAGGCTCGCTCTTTTCCCTCTTCCTTTTCAGTATCCTCTCCCTCACAGCCAGCTCTTTTCCATTTTCCATCTCAGCAGCTTCTACATTCAAGTCTCTTTTCCACTTATCCTTTACAGCAGTTGCCAACTTCAAGCCCAGCTCAACGGGCTACATGCAGAAAACAAGTCCTGTCAGCTTGACTCAGACTTAATGTTCCTCCTGTGGGAACTAATGAAGAAATCTCCCTTTGAGACACCTATCTAGACACAATCCTTGCTGCAGAAGATGAGGCCTGTTCTAATAGTTACTCATTCAGATTTCTCATTCTTCCCATAGAGAAAATCACAGAGAAATCACTTTCAACAAAAACTTTAACTGGGAAACCCCATATTTCCCCCACAAAATACTACTATTTTGCACTCTCTTTCAACCAGAAATAAAAACTGTTTTTCCATCTTGATTATATCATTAATTTAACTTTGAGTTATATCTGCTATCCAATTTAGTTGCTACAGCTGCTGAAAGTCCTCAATATGATTTTTGTTACAGGTTAAAGTTCTTTGTGATTCTGTACTTGCCAGCTCACAAGATCAAAGAAAGATGGTTTTCGTTAAGACCTACAGGCTTCATCTACATTCAATGGTCTGACTTATCTCAATAGATATTTACTTAAAAGTGGGTTTCATTTTGTTATGCCTGTGGAATTTATCATGGATAACCTTGAAAATTAATTTGATAAATTAAGACAAGTTTCTGGAATTCCATATCTTAGAGTACATATTGAAAAACAAATTTCCGTCTGATTTCCCAGATGAGTTATCATTATTTAAATTATTTCCATTCAGACGATTGTCCTCATCATTGTTATTTTTATAACAATATTTTTGGCTATTGTGCTCTCTGGCATTTTTCAGGTGTCTGTCAATCCAGAAATCTTTCAGAATATTTTGAACTGAAATCTTTATTTAATGTATGGGATAGTTGAGAATGAGAATATAGTGGTCCATGTCACATGATAGTAACCTAAATATTAATATGTTGACTGATGAATCTGATGGCATTGGTAATTTCGAGTTCAATCTCTATTCTAGATAATACAGACTCAGTGGAGGCAGAGCAAACAATAGCTGGGCAGTACTGAAAATAAACAAGGTAAGATATCTCCAGGCAGGAGCAACAGAATGAGAATAATCAACAACTGTAGATTAAATAAAGGGTTCCATTTGAAATTCCTTGAAGCTTACTAGAATCAACTGACACCTAAAGAAGACTGGCTGAAACAGTGTTCTAATAATAAAAATAAGGGGAATAATTTTTAAAAAAAATTACTTCTTAAATTGGAAGTTGAAAGAATGTGACGTTAATCCAGGACACAATGTCTCAAAATGTGGATATCTGTTTGACAAAACATTTTACCATTTATCAAACTGAGAAAGATATTGATTGATTCGTTTTCTATGGCTTATCAATCCTTTACATGTTATTTAAAGCCAGAAAATATTTTTACTCTGTAAGAATTTTTTTTAAGATAACAATGGCTTTAGTGATACACGTCTTACTAATTAACCCATAGATGGGAGGAGAAGAGGAGGATTCATACATTCCCCAAGTTTATTTGCACATAAAACATTATAACGAACCCAACTCGAACTGGAACTCAGCTCTCCGATTAACATTTTGAGCAATTATCCATTACACTAACTGCACATTCACACTTACAGCAACTGGTATTTTCAAGTGGTCATCCTTCGAGGTACTGACCAGGTTTGGTGTTGCTTAACTTCAGTCATCTTAACTTCAGTGATCATACAGGAACCAGTATTTTGAACATGATTTGGTTGTAATTCCACAAAGATATTAAAAGTTTTTATATCATATGAACAACTTATGCCATAAAGCAGAAAAATATTTAATATGTTTTATTGTCCAGAGAATGGAGATATATAATCATAATTCTTCTATCACAATCCCAGTAAATTTTTTTCTGATTTATGTTTAATGTTAACAATTTAAAGGCCTGCAGACATTTTTTAATGAATATCCTTCACACTATTTACATTATTCGGACTATTGTCCTCATCTTTGTCGCCATGTTTATCATAACGTTTCGGCCGTTGTACACTCCGGCCTTCTTCAACAGCCGAAACGTTGTGATAAACATGGTGACAAAGATGAGGACAATAGTCCGAATAATGTAAATAGTGTACATAATACCTCATCTCAGAAATATAGACAGATATTGCATATCCTTCAATATATAAAGAAACCATGGAATTATACTGTGAAATATTTTTAATACAATTATGCTTGTCTGAGTCACTTAAGATGTCCAAAGAACTAACTGTACTGTTACCACAGTACAGAAACTGTATTGTTTTACTTCCCTTCATTTTTCCCTTTTGTAGTTTACTTACCTTTTAGATTGGTCACTGTTTTGACCACTTCCAGTTAGCCCTTCACCAGAACCACTCACAAGAAAGGCATATCACTAAGTATGTGGTTGGTAATTTTATCATCATCCTAATCTCACCCCCAATGATAACCATCACTGTTTTACTCTTTTGGTTATTAATAAACCTGCCAATGAATGGGACTTTGTCTTCAGAGTGTTAAGGTGTTTATCTGGCTGTCTTCAAGATTATGCATGTGTATGACATGGATGTATTCTCTTGTGGGTAGAACACCAGCACTAAAAGTTTTAAGTTGTCTTATAATTTTAGCATGGTAATATAAGTATTCTCTTTATATTCCAGGAAATTGGGTGAAAGTTAAGACAATAAATAGAATTTAAAAAATGTGAAATATTACCAAAAATTAATGTTTCTCTGAGTCTCATTAATCATTTTTTTTTTTAATTATTTTTATGGTTTGTTAATGTGTAAAAGTTGGAATCACTTTCCTATTGATTTATGCAGGGACATTTTCTCTCTTTTCTAACCAAGAAGAAATAATAATCAATCCCAAACAGCTGTTAATTATCTCATTATCACTAACAAGTCCCTTGCTAAAAATCTCAATAATTATAAGTTAATAATAATTTAAGACTAACATACTTGCCTCCAGTTGGCACCACAAGCTGCATGGTTGCTAGGTCTTTACTAGTGACAGATAGACACAAACGAAATACAAATAACACTTCGCTATGATACCTAGACTTTATGAATTTAAGGGCAGTACTAGAATGGCAACAAGATCTCATTAATTTACAGTTGGGTTGGATAGATGTAACATTAAGTTCTATGCTAACAGTTTATTTTCTCGTACTTCACACTTGTGGAATTCTCTTTCAGTTAGATGCTTTCCGATCTTAAAACATTTCAATGCAAATTCAATTGTCTTCCTTTTTTTCATTACTCTTTTTGTTCTTGCTGCTTAGTAATGTTTCTGTTTGTCTAGTTTTTCCATGCCGAGCAACCCCTTGTGTCTTAGTGGCTTTACTGCCTTGCTTGGGGTGAACTCAATTAGAAAAAATATAAATTTGATTTGTCTGGTATGTTAATATTTATCTATACTCTGGGAATTATCAATATCAGTATCTAGGTAAAATAGCCCTCAAATATTAAATATAAATAGGATATGTGTTATGTACCCTTGAATATGATAAATATAGAACTAAATTTTGATTTTAAATAGAAATTTTGTAACCAATCAGATTCAACCTAGCCAGCAAAAAGACCATAACGATGGGAGTATACCACAACAATAAAAAAAACCCATCATAGATGCAAAAGAGGAAAACTGGATATCGATGAGTTAAAAGTTATCGTATATTTATAGCGAATACATTTACTAAGTTCTACCTATGAAGATTTATTATAGGCATCAATATGCTTATTGTGACTGTAGGAGAATACTTTTTTAGCATGAAGAAAAGTTCTTGCAAAATGTAACAATAGATGCAGAGTTAAAATGTGCTTTTCATGAACTACTGAGCTGTAAATATGTTTTTCCAGTACGCACTGAAGCACATTGACAAACAGATGTTTTCTCACTAGTTCAATGAAATTTCTGTAAAAAGTTGTTTTTTTTTCCTCCTCCAAGTTGCATTATTTGTCACTTGAGCTATTGTAACAATATAATCCCTTCTACCCCCTTGGGAAATTCAGTCAGGTAATCTGAAGCCGAAGAAAAGGAGGCAATTCCAGAGTTAGAATTTCTGGTTTTCAATCAATCATGTGGCAAAAAATTTTTGTCCCTGGAAGAGTAGAAGCATTCTTTTAGAAGATGCAGAGGCAGTTGCTGTTCATTCTTCCAATTTTGATTAATACATACAAGATTTCTAAATGTGGCCTCCTCAAATTCAGTGGCTTGGAGGTATCCAAAATTTTGAGGAATTTAATTGTCTCCTTTGAAGTGGCACCTTGAGCATGTCATCTCACAAAGAATACCGCCAAGAGTAAATACATTTGTTATATAGGGGTGAAAAATAGAATTGCAACACCCTGCAGAATGTTGTTAATTTTGACCTATGTACAAGAGGTCTTAGATATTCTCATAAGATAAGTCAGCTTAGACACAATGTGATGGCGGCACTTTGATGTTGGCAACAGTGGTCAAATTACCATTCTTACACCAGATTCTAGATAGCTATATAATACAGATGCCTGCCAAGATTAACACATTGAAAGGGAAACAATGGCAGATTGCATTGCATCGACAGCACAGATCAGAGCAAATTTGACCCAAAGACTATCAAGAGGCATTAGAGTACTTGTCATTAGAGTACATATGCCTCTTACCATACTTCCATTTATGCTACACATTATCATGCAAGTCTGACTGGTGTTGAGGATGTAAAGGTATGATTTCAGAGTTGCCATCCTACTAGGTTGACCAGAGGAAGTGCAAAAAAAGTCACTGTCTGGTGGAATTTCCAAGGAGTAGTGCATTTTGAGCTTGTTCCACACAGTCGAACCATCAATGCTAAACTGTATTACCAACAGTTAGACCATGTGTACAACAAACTAAAGAAGGGGTATCCTGCTTTGGTCAAGTGAATTCAGGCTTTATTTCAGCAAGACAATGCGAGGCCACACAATGCCAGGTTGTCTAAGGAGAAGTTCAAATAGATGGGCAGTGTGAGATTCAGTCACGATGCTGCTCAGAGTGGCTATGGTCTACTCCACTCCATGGCATACTTCCTATGTGACCATCACATCAACAGTTTCGATGAAGTGAAGGAAGCTTGTTTACAGTTTTCTCATTCGAAGCCAGCAGACCGGTATCTGGGACAAATTTGGATGCTGGCTGATCTCAATCCCAGACCGGTATCTGGGACAAATTTGGATGCTGGCTGATCTCAATCATTATCATGCAAGTCTGACTGGTGTTGAGGATGTAAAGGTATGATTTCAGAGTTGCCATCCTACTAGGTTGACCAGAGGAAGTGCAAAAAAAGTCACTGTCTGGTGGAATTTCCAAGGAGTAGTGCATTTTGAGCTTGTTTACAGTTTTCTCATTCGAAGCCAGCAGACCGGTATCTGGGACAAATTTGGATGCTGGCTGATCTCAATCCCAGACCGGTATCTGGGACAAATTTGGATGCTGGCTGATCTCAATCATTATCATGCAAGTCTGACTGGTGTTGAGGATGTAAAGGTATGATTTCAGAGTTGCCATCCTACTAGGTTGACCAGAGGAAGTGCAAAAAAAGTCACTGTCTGGTGGAATTTCCAAGGAGTAGTGCATTTTGAGCTTGTTCCACACAGTCGAACCATCAATGCTAAACTGTATTACCAACAGTTAGACCATGTGTACAACAAACTAAAGAAGGGGTATCCTGCTTTGGTCAAGTGAATTCAGGCTTTATTTCAGCAAGACAATGCGAGGCCACACAATGCCAGGTTGTCTAAGGAGAAGTTCAAATAGATGGGCAGTGTGAGATTCAGTCACGATGCTGCTCAGAGTGGCTATGGTCTACTCCACTCCATGGCATACTTCCTATGTGACCATCACATCAACAGTTTCGATGAAGTGAAGGAAGCTTGTTTACAGTTTTCTCATTCGAAGCCAGCAGACCGGTATCTGGGACAAATTTGGATGCTGGCTGATCGCTGACAGAAGATTGTCGAGAATGATGGACTTTATTTTGAAGAATAAATGTTGATGGTGCTCCATAAAATTTTGTTGTTTTCTTTCTGCTTCCTAAGTGAGTCAAGAATTTCTGGCCAACATAATATAAAACAGAATTTGCAACTTTTTATATTTTAACAAGTCAAAGTTTTATGACAAGCTGAGAAGCATTGCAAATAATATTATGTTATCTTTTTTGTACACATTATTCTATTTTGGATGACGTGTTTTAATATCTTTCATTATTCACATTCATTGCACCATAAAATAGTATATGATTTAATGATATTGATTAACAATTTCTTTTCTTTATTCAGTATCACATCAACAATACTTGTAAATTTTGATCAGTGAAATTGTATTATAATTTTAAAATGAAATTCTCAGCACCAAAACACAATGATGCCAAATTATAAAACATTTTAAATCTTTATATAGCTAAAAAAATTAAATAAGAAATATAAAAAAAATTAGATATAATTTAAATTTAAATTATTGCACTTAAAAATTAATTTTGTTTTAATATATTATTTTAACTTTTTTATCTAATATAATTATTCTGATAAATGACAATTTAAACAAAGTTTTAAATAAAAGATATTAAAAAAAAAGAAGATAATTTTACCACAAATAATCATTAAGAGTCTATTTTCAAGGCAATTACATATAAAGATATATTCCCCTTTACTTTTATGTGACACTAATATGTAACTGTGAAATGTCCATTTGCTGAAATCAATTTTCCTTTGATAACCTGTGCAACTGTGAAATGATGATTGCGAAGTGGCTCTTGGGTCATCTTGTGGATCAAATGGTACCTTAGAAGTATTATGAAGCTACTTGTAATATTGTAAAATAGGAATAAAAGAAAGAAAAATAGATTTATTCTTAGAAAGTTAACAATAGTTAAATTTCAAATATTTGATTTGTTTCACTCCTTGAAACCAAGTTTCTCTAAACTAGCAGTATATTCTAAGTTCTTCAAGTCTGTTCTGTTAGTCATTTTTGTGTTATTTTTGATTTGTGTAGATTTTTGGATGTTTTATTGGAGAAGTTCCTCTATCCTGTCATATTAATTCTAAGTAAATACAAGTATATCTGTTCTACTAAGATATCCAATACAGAAGTGAACACAGGACAATCCCAATACAGATGAAAATGAGACTTGATTGATGATTCATTTTTATGGGTTATCAACCCTTTTCTGGTTATTTAAATCCAGAAAATAATTTTAAATTGAAATACCTTTTCTTTTTTTGGGGGGGATAATAATGATTTAGTGATACAAGTCTTACTAATTAACTAATAGGTGAGGGAAGAAGAGGTGTAGATGAGACTTGAGGTAACAGAGATGTGGTCCTACCAACAAATGAATGGTGAGAATAACCTGGACAGAACATGAGTAAAAAGAAACATTTAACAAAAAAGTGAACTACAAAGAGAGTACTGCTAAAAATTAAAAAAAAAAACAGTCAAAATTTTTGGGATACATAATGAGGAAAGAAGGCTAGGAGAGTTTAACACTTACAGGATATACTGAAAGCAAGAGAAGCCTGGATAAAACCTATTTAAACAGTTTTAGTGAATGAATAGATGCATGCTGGAGTAATGGATTGTAGCTCAGATTAAGGAATTGGAGAATCAAATTCCAGTAGAGTTCATGACATTAATTTACATTCTAATAACCTTGGGAGAGATATGAATCCATCTCTTCTCCACTGGGTTCTATAGCCTTGGGTCTAGGAGACAAAAAAACTGTGATTTCAAAACCTCCAGCTATGAGTAAATAGTATGGCAGTCTGGGATCTGTAGCCATGGTTGGCAATGAGAGTGGGAGAAGGACAACTGTGAATCCAGAGCCAGAGTCCCTAAGACAGTCTGATATCATGTTCAATTTTGTTCTGGCAACTCCTGTGACAGTTAATTCCCTCTCCAAGTTATTGTTTACCTCTGCTGTGGACAGGTATTGAACTCACAACTGAAATTAAAGGGAATTAAATGAAACTGAGATATCCAGAAAAGGCATAACATATAGAACTAGAACAATCTACCTCCATGAACTAAATAAAGGGTTCACTTTGAAATTCCATTGCATATCGCCTGAAGAAGGCCAGAACTTATAACGGCCAAAACATCATGAATATAACAATAAAGATGAGGACAACAGTCTGAATTATGTAAATCACGTAAATAGTTACAATACCTCATCTCAGAAATATAGACACACTATTTTCTAACCAATCTGATTTTGGTATGTCACTCTTACTCTGAGATCCTCTGTCATTCTCTTCATCATTCCCATGACGAGGTGTCGCTGAATGGTCAGTGAGCAGCTAAGCACCTGATCCTTTCCCATAACACATCTGGGTTGAAATCCGGAAAGGTATTCATTCATGCACAGCATAGTTCTTCCAGTTAAATCAGAGTCAATGTCCTTCAATTTAAAGGCTCACTTTGGTCTCAGACATATGGTCAATAATTCTATCATGGAAAGTTCCTCACCCAGCAAAGGTTGAATACATATCTCTTGAGCCCAGTGTATCTCATTGTGCTAGATAGCCACTTACCCTAAAAGTATATTCATCTACTCTTTGACAGATTTTGTTTTAATCCTTCTGGATGGCTAGCAACATTCCTCACCAGAAAAGCCTGATGGGGTAACCAGTTTAGTCACCAATGACCCAATCATGTGTACTGAATTACATGTATCAGTAGCACTTATAGAAGTGACTTGACATAATGATGCTTTATATGATTATTAAAACAACCTGATAGTCGATATTCATTTTCTTAATGAATGACTTGGAAATGCATATCAGGTAGCCAGCAACTATTGCCTCAAAGAATTGACTCTTTCATCTTTGCCAGGGTATCTCTTTCATCAGGGGTTTCAACCAGAATATCTACACTTGTCCATGCTAATCAAAGTGTGACCACTTATAATCACCATATATGTTGTCGTCACCTATATCACTATCCTGAGATGCTGTCGCAATTACACAATGATGGACTGCTGAATAAATAATGGCAATAATCTAGTTATCCTTAGTTTTCTTCTTATTGAGTTGAGAAATTGGAGAGCTGAGTTCAAATTCCAGATGACATAATGAATATAGCTGACATAGAAAGGAAACTAGAAGAACTCCTACAGACAGAAGTGAAGGAAAGTGAGAAAGCATCAACAGAAAGAAAGGACAAAGCATCAACTGCAAGAAGATAGAATGCATGGTTGTTAGCAAAAGGAACAGCCCAACATGCAAATTACAAATAGGAGATACCAAAATCAAACAAATACAACAATTTAAACATCTGGGAATTCTTTTTTTTAATGTTCACCCGATAGAAGGCCCAAGAGCCACTCAAGGTAGAGGGTTACTGAAGCATGTTGTTGTGTGAGTAGTAAGTGTAATGATGCAATTTATGAAGATATGTCAACATGAAAACAGTTGACTTTAGACTTGAACAAGTTAAAATTGTAGTGGTCAAGAAAGCATCCACTTGGGAGTCAGTTCTACAAATTCATATCTTTTCCAAGGTTATTTGCACATAACAAACTTGAACTTGACTCTTTGATTTCTCATTCCATTACACCACCCACACATCCACCCTGAAAATTGGGAAAATCTACTCTCCTGGATGAAATGAAAGGCTCCATTCAACATTCCTTGAAGATTATTGGATATAACAGACACCTGACAAAGAGTAAAGGATACAGTGACTGAAATGATAAAACCTCCAGGATGAGGGCACATTTAAAAGAATTATTCTATACAAGGGGGTGCTGAAAAGATCTTGGCCTGACTCACTCCCCAAAATCCTACCAAATGACCAAGCACCAAAATTTGTTTTAAGAGAAGACGTAAAATGTGACACTGAAATCCGAGGGTGCATTGCAATAGTAATACATTCAATAGTTGAAGAGTTAGAGAATTAAAAAGTACTAAAGTAAAATCTATATTATAGAAGTTTAAATCTGCCTCTATGTAGACATTTTAAAACTAATTCAATTCATTCATTTGATTTAAGATTTTGCCTTGATTATTGTATTTTTTTTCTTCTAAGCACAAGTTACACCTATCTCTAAGACTATTAGGAGTATGAGCGAAACCTATAATTTTCCAGTCTATCCGTGGGTTCAGACCTTTCTCCTTCAAATCCCCAAATTTTTTTGAAAGAGATGTCTGATATTTTAATTAATTGTTGGTAAAGGAGTGCCTATGGATATAAAATCTCTGTATCCATTCCCCTGTGTAAATTCCAATGTAAACATTATAATTTAACATATTTTCTTTGGGAGAAATGTTTGCTTGGTATATAACCCGAGTAGATCTGCATTTGCCCTCAATTAGGCAAACTTCTTTAACCCTAAAATTACAGGAGGGTTCCATATCAGGTTTGTTATTTATCCCATAGAACTTAAGATATAGTCATTATGAGAATTGATAATTTTGTACATGTTATTGGTGCAGGAATAGCTAATTTTAATTGTTTTCCTGTTGAAGATCTTACTTAGAGGGTTGTTTTTGTGAAAATGTTTATTTATTAACTTTAGAAAATACTGTCCGATATTAATATTTGATGGTTTGCAGAAGTGGTGGCGGGGTGGGGGTGCATATACTTTTTCTTTTTCTATTTCTGTGCCTACATTTCACTTTAGATATTTCAGTGTTACTTATAAGATAATTTATTTATAAAAACACATTTATGGAGGGCATTTTCATACAATTTTTATTTTTATTAAAGATTTTTATGTTGGATGTTAATCTCCTAATCCTAGTGCTGACAGTAGTGGGTATGTGTCTCACAATGGCATTGGGGTGGTTAGAATTAACATTAGTATAGGTGGGGGTTTCATTCTCTTTATGAGCATGGTATAAATGTTTTACTATTGAGGTTAAGGGTGATGTCTAGTTAATCAACTATTTTAAGTTTAGAAGAAATTTCAATCCTAAACCCTAATTTAAAGGCTCTAATGATTTTCTTTTGTATCTTCACTGTTAATGGACCATTACTATTGAGGATGAAAATGAGTCCATCATCCCTATATAGACCTATTAGTTTTGGATCTCCAATTCTACTAAGTGTATCTAAAATATAAAAAAACATACTAAATCAGTAACCTGGGTTGAATTATATGCTCCCATAGGGACAACAAAATCATCATTAAGGCACTTAGTCCAGGTGGAATTGTTAAGAGCTAACAGTGATCTCCTAGCCATTAAGATGATATTAGTCTCATCAACCGTTATCTTCATATGGGTGTCAATGGAAGTAATTATTTGAGGAAAGAGAAACAAAGAAAACAATCACCTGCAACAGTTTTCTGAGTGGGAAGTCTACAGATGAAGAATTCAGTTTTTCATTTCACAGTAGATGAGAGTGTCATATTGTAGCCTCAATGTTGAAAATGCATTGAGAAGTGCATGTGGGATCATAGCAGGAGGGAAAAGAACACAGAAAAAAAAAAAGACAGGAAGGTCATGTTTGAAGATGGTAGAGTAATCAGCTGCTCAGATAATTACATCCTTGGGAAATGCCTTTGTAGATAAGTAAATTACTCAAGTACAAACGAAACATGTTGTTCATGCTTTTTCTCAGGAAACAGGAAACCTTTTCAAGACACTTAGCTCAACCAGAAATTTTTTCTGTATTCTTTGCCATTATTATTCTACTGTATCCTTCATTTTCATCTGGTTACATAATTCATGGGCAAATAAGTCACTTGCTTTTTTTTGGCATGGTGACTTCTTTTTTTGTGCTATTCATAATTTACTGTGAATTAATTTAATTTACAGCCTTAAACATAAAAAACCATGGCTGGGAAATTGCTATTTAGGTTTTTTATAATATCCTCAATTTTATATTTTATAAATTGAAATAATATTCTGAGCAAAAAATATTTTTGAATATTTACTATTTATATTGAAAGCAAATAAAAGTAAAAATATTAATGTTTGTAAATACATATTATTTCAGAAAAGGTTATATATATATATATATATATATATATATATATATATATATAATCTCAACTCTCCGGTCAAATTCGACATATAAGGATCAAGCAGATCAGTTCCCAGGAAACTGACAGCGCAACACCAGCACATGAGATTTGATTATAGTGGTGAAGGTTTTGTGCAGAAACATCCACACTTTTTGAATGGTCGAATACAGACACTTGGTGCACTACGTGCCACAGAGTCCCCAAACAACCCTCCACAGGTTTTGAATTCAGAGTTGTCCTTCACCTAGACCAGTTGCCATCTAAGGCTATAGAACCCAGTCTGTCCTGCTATTTACCCATAGCTGGAGGGAGAAGAAGAGGATTCACACCTTTCCCAAGGGTATTAGCACGTAAGTGAATGTAATGGATTTGACTGGAATTCAAAGTCAGCTCTCCTATTCCTCAATCCAAGCTGCTATCCATTACTCCTCACCATGCCACCTATATATATATATATATATATATATATATATATATAAATAAAATTTTAAAAAAGTTCAAAGAATTATATCCCGACACTGAGTTTTAGAAATAAAATATATAAATCTGCTTTTCATGGATCAGTTAACAGGTATCATATCCCAAATATGTTATATAAAAAAAATAAATTTTGGGGCTCAACTAAATTTATAAATTTGCTTTTATTAAGTACATTATTATATCATATAATCTAATCTGAACATTTTCAATTATGTGTATGAGATAATGTTTCCTTAATAGTAAGGAATTTATATAAAAAATCTTAAGTGAAGAATTACAGTAAATGTTTCCAATTATTTATTGTTTATTGAATTTTAGAAACACATTTGTATTATCATAATATTAAAATTAGTGAATTTATTAGTAGGTAAATCATCATTATTTTGGGCACAAACATACATACATATATATATATATATATATATATATATATATATATATATATATATATAGATAGATAGATAGACACTGAGATCAACACAAAGTAGCGATGGTCTGTTTCATGTTTGAATATAATCTTAATGCCTGAAGATTGTATTCAAGCATGGAACAAATAGTTACTGCATATTGTTAACCTCAGTGTCCACTTATATATATATATATATATATATATATATATATATATATGTGTGTGTGTATATATGTGTGTGTGTATATATATATATATATATATATATATATATATATATAGTTTTATGGTAGGTATATCTATGGGTAAAAGTGCTCAATATCAGCATATATGTAAATATGAATGTGGACACTGAGGTCAACACCTCACAGCAACAGTCAGTTTCCTGTTTGAACTCAATCTTCAGGCTATGCACATATATATATATAATTACACACAACCTTGATAGCTTTCCTCCAAGCTCAGCTGACAATGTAACTTTAATCTGTGGTAAAATCAGTAAATCCAGTCTGGACCTTAAATGGTACATCAAGGTCCATGAGGTTAATGTTATTCAATTTGATCAAATAAATCCCAGCAAGGTGACCTTTGTATACCACATATGATTAAAGTTGTGTACATCCTCTGCTGGGCTAAAGAGGAATTTTAGAGCCCATATTCATTTATGAGTTGACAACTAATTCAATGATGTACAATTAATGAGATGGTGATCATCTGTAAAGATGCTGTAATCATCAGATGATATATAAATATACAGCATTTCCAAGTATAGCTGCTTAAGTCTTCATCAAGTGTTCTGTTATTACGACCTATATGAAGGAATTAATTATGCCAATATTCATCAAGAAAAAGAAACATATCATGTGAATGCTATATAGAAACATGTTCATAAACAAAAACATACACACAAGCATACATACACACACAATATATATGTATATCAATAGGTTTACAGCTGATTATAAGCTTAATTTTAATATACACTGAATAAGGTGTTAATCTTTGTGATTTAACCATTTACGCCCACTCTACCAAAAAAAGGGATTATAGCATCACTAGATTTTAAGAAACCTATAATACTTGAGATTTGCTGGCAAGTGATTCTCATTTAAAAAGATCATGTTTGCAAATTTCCAGTTGTTATTTAAAAATAAAGCTTCCTATATCTAAGCATTTTCAACTAACACTAGCCATTTTGAAAACTTTTGGTGTCTATTATGTCATGAGTTTAATTTTTTTTAAAAATATTGTACATCATTTGGTGGCTTTTATGATGTTTTCCATATTCATAGTTTTTTTTCTTCTATTTATTTATGAAATATATTTAGTATGTTGGGTCTGAGGTTTGAAGCAATTTTGTTGATCTTTTCTTGCTTGCTTGCTTTTTAAGTTCAATTTGTGTTGTTAAAGATTTGTGTGATACTTGTGTTGTGGTTTTATCTATATGTTGAGTGTGGCATATTTTATATTTATATCCTGGATATTTATTTAAACAATAATATTGTTTATTTATTCAGGTGTCAAATAGTGTGTGGATATACAGGGTGTGATGGGTAAATTGTTGCCGTTTTATATCTTTCATTTTGTGCATGCATGTTTTTTTTTTTATTTTGCCCACTGCACAGAATAGTAGGGTCAGTTGGGCACTCTCTGTGAGAAAAAGAGCACCGTGACACAATTCAATCCACCAGAAATTTGGAAAGAGCATGCTGTACTGTTTGGCATTCATGCCAGAAGCTCCGATACAAACATTTCAGAATGTCTGGGTGTCAATCTGAAGACAGTGCAGAGAATTCGGAAAGAGTTAGATGAGTTTAATGGTGATTATGAAAGTACAGCCGCTTGAAAAACTCTCTCTGATAGTTCTGATAGGAAAAGAACTCTCTCAACACTGAGACCTACATCAAGTGCCTTGAAGAGGTAGTACAGCCCTGGGTCAAGAGTGTGGCTGCTGGAAGAGCCTATGTCTGGCATCAGGACTGTCTCATGCGACGCAAGCAGAACCCATTCATGGCTCTCTCAACCACATCAATCTTTACATCTGATCACCTAACTCTCCAGACTGCAACCCCCTTAATTATTATGTGTGGTGCACAGTTGATCAAGAGAGCAACAAAACTGAACTGAAGCCAAGGATTATGGCAGCATACATCAACAAAGAGACTATCCAGAAGAGATGCAGGAGATTCCAAAGCCATCTGGAGGGCGAGGTTGAAGCCACTGGCAATTTTATTGAATAAATTTATTCTTTAGTATTTCAAGATATTTTTGTGTAATTTTGTTAAATATATCTGTTAAAATGATATGTCAGTGTTATTTTCATTTTTGCATAATTGAGATGACAATTTATCCTGTATATATATATATATATATATATATATATATATATATATATATATATATAAAATATTGACCAGCGTTGAGATCATAGTCATTGTCCTTCTCCTTGACTGGTCATATATCATGACTACAGAACCCAGTCAGCCTGCTATTTAACCTGAAGCTGAGTAGAGAAGAGATGCATTTACCCCTTTCACAATGGTGCACCTGCTCCTATCTGCTGACTGCAAAAGCAAACAAAAAACATAAGAAAAGTAATAAGTAATAATAAATTGGGATTAACATTGCTTGGTGCCTGCCAGTTACATACAGACACACACATACACACTCTCTGTGTGTGTGTGTGTGTGTGTGTGTGTGTGTGTGAATAGTTTATGCTTTCAGGAAATTTAATAAGTGAGAAAAGAAATATAATTATTTTTGATTTATGGTTTCATACACAACCACACAAGAAATAATATAAATGTATAATCTGAAAATAGATTGCTTCTTTGGTGGAATTTCAACAAATGACCTTTTCCAGACTCCAGCTGAGGCCATGTTTACATGATCCTCATCATTTAAGGATGGTTTACTTGCACATTCTATACATTTCAGTGAATGTTTTTACAAGGGAGAAGCTAATACAGACACTGCTAATAATTCTGTGAAGAGGCATTATCAAAAGAGAACTCATTCCTTTTATTAGTTATATTTTTTGTGTTATATTTCTGCTGATCCATTCTACAACCTTCTTCAGACATACTGTCCGAAAAGAGAGTGTCACTTTATTGACATTGCAAAGAAGAAAATGATACATGCATTGATGTGAATTTGGGCCATTTCAAGAGAACTTTCAAATAAGAACAATCTTTAAAAAATTACCGCTTCCAAAATCTGACCTCTTACCTTTGGCTACTTTTCATCTGTTAAATTCTATTCTTAACTTCTGGTCATCTCACAGGAATCAGAAGCAATAGTTTTTAATGTATTTGATCTGACAGACCAATACTTTTTATCTTTTGAACATCAACACAGAGTATTATTGAAGAGAAGAATCAACTCTGGTCCATATTCCCACATGCCAATTATTGACGTCAATTGTGTTGAGGACCTCCAGAAAATACAAGAAAGACCTACCAGCTTCAGCACTTTACTTTGAAAGAATTGGTCACATGATATGAAACAGACAAGACTGCAAATTGAGAAACTTCAGAATGGTTCCATTACATTCTAAACTATTTATACAACTGTCATCTCTCCCTGCTTCACTTCATTGTTACATTTGTCCATATTATTCTCTTAACATTATTTTCTCTGTCTCTATCACTCACATTTTTTGCTTTCTTATATCTGTCTCACTATTTTTCTCTCATTGTGGGATATTATTGTTCATTTCTTACTATATCCTTCTTATTTTTCAGCATTCTTTATGCTGTTTTTATCTCTCTCACTTTTCAGCACTCTTGATGATGTGTCTCTCTTTCTCTCATACTATTTGACATTTTTTGGTGTGTCTCTTTCACTCCTGTCTTTTTACTATGTTGTCACCGTCTTGCTCTCACATGGCATCTTCACACACTCATTTATGCTTTATTTTTCACTCTATTAATCTCTTTCTTTTTTCTTTCTTTTTCACCCACATGGTTTCATTCTTTCAGAATTTGGTTTCTTGTTAGCTGTTTATATGTGATACACTAATGTTGCCTACATATTGATTTCTGTGTATGTCTTCCGTATCATATTTAAATTACAAACAGAATTTACATGATCCATTTTCTTTTTTCTGATTGAAGTTTTATTTTTTGTTTCATATTTTTTATCACTCAATCTCTTTGTTAACCCCCTATTTTATGTCACCTCCCTCATAAAGTTCTTTCTCCACCTTTGTGCATTTCTTTACTTCTCAATGTCTTGCTCTGTCAAATTTCATGTCACTTCTTTCATACAGTTCTTTGCCCATCATTGTGCTCTTTCTGTACTTCTCAATTTCTTGCTCTACCAACCGTCGATCTTATGTCATCTCTCTCATACAAATATTTCCCCATTTTTGTGCTCTTTTTAACTCTTGCTCAGTCAACGCCGTATTTTATGTCACCTCTCTCATACAAATATTTCCCTCCTGACCTTTCTTCATTTCTATGCTGTTTTTTTTACTTTATAATCTTTCCTCTGCCCTCCACTTTGTTACTCTACTCTAATTCTGACCTTTTTCCTCTCCTAACTCTTTTATTCATTAAACTCTCACTTTGGCGTATGGCCATCTCCCATTGAAATACCAATTCTTGTACAATCACTGAAGTTAAGCAATGTTGAACCTGGTCAGAATCTAGGAGGGAACCTATGCAGAAATATGACTGGTGTAAAGGATAAAGATTCAGAATCAGAAATTAGAAAGCCTAGTTCCTATTCCAGTCAGGTTCTTTATATTCACTTACATGCAAATACCCTTGGGAGTGGTGTTAGTTCACCTCCTCTTCTCCCAGTTATGGGTTAAATAGTAAAACTTGTATCAGTAAATCATTATTATCTCCAAAAAATTCTTACAATCCCAAAATATTTTTCAGTTTTAAATAACCTGCAAAAGGTTGATAAGCCGTAAAAACAAATCAATAAAAAAAACAAAAAAAAACACTCACTTCTCCTTTTGACATCTTTATATTCTATTTCCTCTGTATTTTGCCCCATATCACATTTCCCCCATATGAAGAGCACATAGTTTTTTCAGTTTGAATATATGTCCCTTTTTAATGATTATTCAACATATTATTTGTGAAAACTTTGCTCTCAAACTGCCTTCTATGTATTTCTGTTGTATTCTTTTATACTTTCCTTATTTTTTATTACTTCTTTTTTCATCTTTTTTTCTTACTCTCTCTTCCTTTGTTTCCCTTTCTCCCTCCTCTCTCGTACTTTTAATCGAGTTCACCTCAAGCAAGACAGTAAAGCCACTAAGACATGAGGAGTTACTGGGTGTGCAAGAATTTTAAATAGAAAGGAGTAAAAACAAAAGAAGATTAATCAGAAGAACAGTAGATAGTGATTTCCGCAAGCAAGAAATATGAGAAAAGAAATTTTACAGTCATATCTAGCTAACACAACTGTAAATTGATGAGATCTTGATGCCAGTCTAGTACTGTGCTTAAATTCAAAAATCCAGGTACCATAGCAAAGCGCTCATCCAAACAGTTACAATGAAAGTATTTATAGAAAAGGCGTAGGGAGGCAGCCTTACGACAGTGGGAAAGTGACTGAAGCTGAGACTCCAGTTCAAGACCAATGATATTGCTGATTGTTTTTAGATTTTATCAAGGAATACTTGATAAATTTCAGGAGCACCAGACCATATGTGGCAGTATGGATGAATGGTAAACTTACAAATATGTAAGGTAGATTCTGGAGAGACAAATTGTTTTGCATGACACAGTTAACCAACTTTTTTTAGCTGACCTAGCAATGGATTCAATATAGCCTTTCCACTTCATGTCAGCTGAGAACGTTAGCCCAAGAAGGCACAACATATTACCTGGAGGTTAGCATCAGCCATAGTGATAGAAGGTAGAGAGGGGTATCCCAGATGATTAATGGTGAGCAGTTTACTTTTGGAGGAGTTAAAATTAAAAACGATCCTTTGTCCCATCTAACAACAGACTGAAGATCATTTTGAACATCAGCTGCCAATTTACATTCTGTTTTTCTCTCTCGTATTTTTCTCTTCTTTATTTTGTCCCTCAATTTCACGTCTTGATTCCTTTATCTCTGACAGGATTTTTTTAAAAATTTTGTCTCAAACATTTACCTTTCCAACATCTTTCTACTTGGTTCTATTTCATACTGTTAATCTCACTTTTTCTATCTCTCTCTCTCTCTTATTGTCTTACTTTTTCTTTTGTCACTCTCTTTTGTTTGAATGCTTTCCTCTTACTTATCCCTACATTGCTTTATTGTGTTTTATTTACAGTATTTGGACTATTGTCCTCATCTTTGTTGCCTTATTTATTACAACGTTTCGGCTGTTGTACGCTCCGGCCTTCTTCAGGTGGTTGGAATGTCAAACTGAACCCTATATTTCACTCACTGGGGTAGACTGTTCTAGTTCCATGTGCCATGTTTAATGGATGCCAATTATCAGTTATCTCCTGTTAATTCCCCTCTCCAAGTTCTCCACTGCCTTAACCGAGTATTGAACTCACACTCTTTGGGTCCTCTCACTGGATCTAACCAACACTTTTATCCACTGTGCCATGTGTCCTTTTCAGTTCGACATTCCAACCACCTGAAGATGGTCGGAGCATACAACGGCTGAAACGTAATAAATATGGCAAAAAAGATTAGGACAATAGTCTGAATAATATAAATAGTGTACATAATACCTCATCTCAGAAATATAGATACTTATTGTGTTTTATTTCTTTTGATTCATGATTCTTCAAGACTCAGATCCTCAAGTTCCCTCTCTCACTTTTATGATCTTTTCCTTACTTTCTATACTTCAAAGTTTTATCTCCTCTACATTTTTCTATCTTTCTCTCTTAATTCATTATTTTCTTTCTATTCCTTATCTCTGTTAACATCTCTTTCATTCCCACTATGTCTTTGCTCTCTCCATCTTGCTTTGAGTCTGTCTATCTCTTCTTTTGATTTTTCTCTCTCTAACCTTAGAATCAACTCGACAAGTGGACAGCTAAGGAAGCAATGGAACAGCATTTTAAAGATCAATAAAGGCAAAGACTTAACGGAATGTCAAAGACTCGTTTGTTTCCAAGCAACCTAGTAATACTCAGTGAGGCTGGCAATCTTGTGCTAGACAGATGCTGAGACATGGTGCCGGTCTGCAAGTCTTGAAGAAAAGGTAGTAATCATATCAGGAGCATGGCAGTACTGAAAATGGCAGAAAAAGTGAAGCACCATTAGCAGAATCAGAGTCATGGCGATATTAGTTGGTTGTGTCCATGAAAATGTATCAAAAGCTAGCATTATACAAAGCAAGATAAATTATAGAATTCTTAATATATTTAGAAGAATGGAGAAGAAGTAATACTTTTTAAGGAAATTTGCAAGACATCATTTTTGTCCAGCTGTAATTTCATTTCTTTTTATTACATCCCAAATGAAATGATTTATATTGTCAGGAGAGACGTTTGTTTTATAATTTTGGTCTTTGTTTCAAAGAAATTTAAAATCATTTTTTCTCTAGAATTAGTAAATATCTTAAGTGCTAAAAAAGAAACTTAAAACGTTACTACTCTTAGAGAAATATATTGAAAACGGCCACAAGAATTTATTAACACCTTTTGCAGTAAACATCATAACTGGGATGAAGCTATATAAAGAATGATGCATATATTATGCTAATCTTATAAACTGGGAGACTCAACCTTTCCCCTGGGCTTAAGCATCAGCGAGTTAACATAACACAACAAAGTCTCACACAGTGAGTTTAAAAGACACAATACAAATTTATTTGCAAAACCTAGTATATCTTAGTATTGACTAAGTTTGATTATACAATAAAAGGGAATTGGTATGTAGGAAACAATGTTGCACCAATGAACCCAGCTTCTGCTTTGAAAATCACTTGTTGGCACTACAGAAGAAAGAATATTATATGGAGAAGAACAAATGATAGTTTGGGAGCAACAAGTCTAGAAAATATACCACATGCAGAAGAACTTCCCATCCCAGCTCTATGAAGGTTTTTTTTCAACACATTTGCAACATGAACCATTACCCAGCATAATCATTGGTTGATTTTCTTTCTCAGAAAAAGGTCTTCTGTCTTTCAACTGGGCCATATGCTCACTGGAGAATGGCACAGTAATATTTTATTGAAGTTCCAGCAATCTATAATGAGGAACTAATTGTCTTGTAAAGAGATAAGATTTTCTTTGGTATATTTATACCTTTTTGCTCTTTTAAACACTAGTTCTACCCATGAGAAAGATGGTAATGAACTGTTTACATCATGGACTGGTGTTGTAGAGTTATTTCCTCAGTGGAAACTGTATTTGGACTAAATTCGTCCTAAATAGGTTCAACGTACAAAAACGTTAGGAACTTGTAATAATCAGTATTACACAGAGTAATCGAGTTGTGGTCGCTGACTACTTTTCGTATTCCACTCCTACTGACTCCTACTTATATTAGATAGGAGAGTCTATTATCTATAGACTAGGTGTCTTTCACCATGACAATTGGACAACATTAATTTCCTGGTATCTGACTGATACTCTGACCAGAAAACATCTGGTTACTTGAGCCATAACTTCTATTTTCCATTGTGTCACTCACAACTTCAGTTTAATTACACCAACTAAAAATTGGTCTCTACTTAGTTTCACTCCACTACCAGCCAATAGTGCGCACTTGTTCTATACTAAGCAGAAATGGCAGGAGGTAACATCGCAATAATAGTGAGAGGAGTCTTCATCCAATTAACTAACACTTCATTTTGGATTCTTGTAATAAATTTATTTATCACTGAAATGTTTTTTTTCTATTTATGTTCAGACTATTGTCCTCATCTTTGTAGTTGTTATAACAACATTTCAGCCATTATGCCTTCCAGCCTTCATCAGATGCATATCTATCCGGGTAACCTACAGGGAATTCCAAACTGAACCCTTTATATACTCTACTACAGGGGTAGACAGTCCTCATTCCACTGCCCATATCTAAAGAAATTTTGTGTAATTCTTATTGTTAGTACTGCCCAGTTAATTGCTCACCCTGTTTCCATTGCCCAGCCCAGTGACTAAATTCACAATAAATATGTAACCAATACTATGACAGTGTGTACTTGAACTCAGTGAAAACATAGAAAGTAATAACTGAGCAGTACTAAACATAAGAATTAGATAAGAACGAGATATTCCTGGACATGGGCAAGTCAACAAGAAAAGTCTACCTCCACAGAGTAAATAAAAGATTCAATTTGGAATTCCCTTGTTGTAGTAAAGAAAAAACTGTAAACTTATAGTAGCAATAAATGTCTGCAATAGGTTTCTTCTGTCTCTCATCTGCAAGACTTGTAGCCAAATCACAGTTCAATTATTCTGTTAAATCCTCATGACTGTTATTATGATGACTGTTGTTTGTAGATTGTTTCTTTTTTTATTCTTCTTGAAATTATTTATCCTTTGAAAATGTAAGTGGATAAAGTTCTTCACAACTTCCCTTTCCTATAATATCACATGTCGTCTTGGAGAAGATCGTGAGGTGATTCACCATTGAAATCTCGACAGTTTTGAATCCAGTGTCTTACCAAGGCTATAGTGTCCAGTCTACCTTGCAATTTCACCTAAGGAAAAGAAATGCCTGCTACAGGTCCCCGAAATGAACGTAACAATCTTGGCTGTGATTTGAACGCAGGTTGTCAATTTCATTTTCCACACTGATGGACATTACAGCACGCTTAAGCCAGGCTGCACTCGCGACTAATTTTCATTTAAGGTATTAAATAATCTGTTTGTAATTATTTGGGGGGGAATACAGGGTGAGTAAGGTATTTGAAAACATACTGTTTTGGTTATTGCTGCATTTTGCTAAACTTTATATCAATATTATTTTTAGAAAATAATATCGAAAACATTCAGCTTACTCAAGAAATGAAGAGGCATGCTGTAATTGTAGCTTTAAAAGCTGGGCATAGCGATTTAGATAAGTTGTAATGGTTCAACAGGCAATGTAGAAACTACAAAATGGGGTCACAAATCCAACCTTCACTTCTCACCAGCAAAAACACGTGTTCGTCCAGCAAGCTCAGAAAAATCCAACCCTCGCAAACGGAAAACAACAGTTTTTATTCACTGAGTGATTTTTCTGATTGGCCACACCATTCAGGGGAGGAAAGAACATTAGCATAGATTCTGATACTTAAAGTAGCAGGTTTTTGCTAACTACTTTTGGTAATTTTTCTTCAGCAGATTGCACACAAAACACAAACTTTTTTTCATGGTAGGTTATTATCTCTTTCACTACACTCCCCACTGTCACATAAGTGACACCCAGGGGTGGGTCTCTTTATTCTTGAGCTGCTCCAGAGTAGGGTGATTGTTGAAGGGGACTGTGTGGTATGTCCAGAAGACTCGTCTTCTGAGGAGACTTCTGATTTGGCAACCTCATGCACAGAGTCTTCGCCATCTGAAGAAGTGCTAGACCTACCTACACTTCCTGAGCACTCACTGCTAGTGTCACTTGCTGAAGTATCTGAACCTACACAGGGATGCAAGGCTTTTATATGTCTTGGCATTCCATCAACCAGCACAATGCCCAAGTTACTGATTTCAGTGATATGTCCAACCCGGTACTGAGTTGTACACCAGCTATGTGGGGCTTTTACCCACACGCAATCACCCAGGTTGTATGGTGCTCATTCTTTCATCTGTTCAGTTGAATGCATCATTTCAATGCCTTTTAACCGGATTTGTACCAGCAAATCATGTTGGCTGACACAGTTGAGAGTGACACATTGTCTTCAGGGGTAACTTTGTAGGTTACCTGGTTCTATATACACCTGATGAAGGCTGGAGGGCACAATGGTTGAAACATTATGAGAACAACAACAAAGATAAGGACAATTGTGAGAACGCAGAGTAAATAATAATAACTTCTTATCCCAGAAATTCAGACTAAAAACGTTTTTTGTGTTGAAAAATAAATGAAAAGTATATATTTATGTGTGTCTAAATTTTGACTGATGTTCATGTGGAACGAGCTTCTAAATTTTTCATAAGGCTAGTAAATGACTTATGGCAACTGATTTATTGCACAAGTGAAGAGAGTAAAATTTACTAATAATTACTGGCACTGTGAAAGTTTCTTGGAATGTGCTCGATGAAAATATTGTTCAATATTTTGAAAGTTAATAGTGCAAAATGCCACAAAAAATTTAGCAATAGGTTAAAACAATTCTGATAGTTCCCTTGAAATGCTTTTCTTTACCAGATTCAGGAAAATCCTTTTCCATGAACTACACACACAAATATATATATATATATATATATATATATATATATATATATATATATATATATATATATATATATATATAATTTTATGTGTTTTGGTTATATAATATAGCCGATTTCATTTAGATTCTTTTTCTTTTTGTTTCAGTCACTATTTTTATTAAGTATGTGTTGTAACCTAGGGAAGGTTACTGAATAGAATAATCACACAAAGGTTGTTAAGGAACAATAATACTTAGGACATGAACAACACATATAAGATTTGCCAGCGGCGTGTAGAAGTCAACTGCTAGAAGTAAGTCAAGTGAATTCCACAATGAATCTCCAACTGCTTACCAACATACAGTATTTACTACTGTATTTATATGAATGGGGACATACCCATTATCATCTGTAGGTATGCTACAACAGTATCCCATGTTGTGATAACAGATCTGTCAAAAATGTTTTACTGTGGATGAACTAGTGATTAAATCACTTTCTAAACATAAAATTTATCTTTTTAAATTAAAATTACCAGTATCTCTCATTCATGCGCATATGCAGTTACACCAACATAAATAAAATTAATCTTATGATGTCCTAAACGCATTTCACATAAAATTTCCTACTTTGTCATAAATCTTTCCTCCAAAATTATATATATATATATGTGTGTGTGTGTGTGTATTTAATTTCCTTGAAAACAACTTACTAATATTTATAACATATTATTATGACAGTGGAGCAGATCAGTTATTTAGACAATTGCAATTTTATTACCACCAGTACTCAGTGTACAATACTCTCTCTTTCTCCCTCTCTCTATATATATATATATTCTTTGTTTGGGCACTACAATGTGGTGTTCAGATTTGAGCCACATCTAAGCTATGCTTAGAAAACCACTATATATATATATATGTTGGAACTTAACTGATGCATGGAATAATAATGCAACACAAAATGTACTTAGAACAAAATGTATTGAAACAAGAAAGTGTACACAATATTTACATATAGTCTTTTGTATATTCCTGGGAAGACCGTTCCTGGAGAATGGGTTGACTATGTCGCAGTCGGGCAGAGTCTCTAGTTGAATCTCTTGATTCGCCTCCCTGTCTTCCCGGTACCAACCATATTTATATAGTCTGTACTCCACTATGCAAATTAGGTGGATCCTACCACAACAATATATATTAATGCATGTTTCATTAAATAATATAGACAAGTTTTGTCTATTTATTTTAAGTAAGTTCCTTTCGTATTGTCTGATAAACTTAATCACATTATCATTGAAAGACGAAAGGAAAACACCATACTGACACATGTTTGAATCTGATCTAAGCTTTCGGCTTACATAAGCCATTATCAAAGATGACAATTTTAATAAATCAAACAACACGTATACGAAACCACAATAATGGCCCGCCGTTGCTGTTTGAATAAGCTCAAAGTAATGACAAACACTTATTTACGAGCCAAGGAAGCGAAAAATGCATCAAGCTCGTGACGTCACACATGACCACGCGAGAGTGAAAACGAGAAGTATTAAGTATGGGAAGCCATTGGTATAAACCAATGGCTTCTGCTATAGATTATAGGCATTTAAGAATGTTTGTGGAGATTTCATAGTTTATTTTGTTCCGGTTAGCTTTCAACTGTTTTATGTATATAGCTTCACGGATTTTTAATTTTTGTTTATTGTTTTCATGTTTAAGTACAATTGTGTTGTCAACAAGGATTTCCCAGAATTGAGTACGCGGGCAGGCATGTTGTTTTAAATGTCTAAAAATGTTAGAGTTATCAGTTAATGTAGAGTTAAGCATCTTGAAAGCGAGTTTGTGGTGTGACCAACATAAATATTATTTAATCCATTGGAGATACATTCTCCCTAAGGGCATTTGAATTTGTACACTATGTTAGTTTTTTGCAAATTGCTAACGGGGATTAGGGAAGAATCATTCTGAATAGTTAAGTTGGATATGCCAGATTTAGTGTAGTATATGATTAACCTAATTTTTTTGCTCGGATCTGTTGTAGATATATTAAAATTAACTAGTTTTTTTAATATATTTTCGTCTCGTTTATAACTGGTATGCATTTGACTACGATAATAGCGATTAATAAGTTTGGAATTAGTTGAAGTAGTATTATGTTCTATTTGCTTAGTATTAAGAGTTCTAAGATAATATTTTATCTGTTCATGCACTATATAATTTTGAAAGCTATTATTAATAAGTGTTTTTATCTGTTTTGTAGATGAGTTAGTTTTTGCACAATGTATTGGATTTTTTATAATTGCTATTTTGTAGTAATAAGGACATTCGCTTTTGTAGTTAAGTGTACAAGAATTTATACTAGTAAGTTTTTTGTATGCTGAAATATATATATATATATATATATATATTGTGTATGAGCATTTCCTGAGCTTATTTCAGCACAAGTCAATAACAATTGGTCACCTGTTTCAGACAGGACTCACAATGGTATTAAAGGTCAATGAAATTAGCTTGCTAAACACTTTTCTTACAATGAGATAACTGCACATATCATGCAATCTACTGGCATCCCCTGAATGCCCTCATCCCCCTCTCTTGATAGATATGGATATATATGCAATCCTTGTTTATCTCTTGAGCATATGTATGTAAGCATGTAAGTGGGTAACTTAATGACAAAATGAAAAAAAAAACACCCGTGTTACACACTTCATCACTTGAAAGGACTTCTTCAGACTCGTAATGGTAAAGGGGAATAAGGAATACAATAAAGTCTGGTTACAATTTGATATCAAGAAACTGAAGGTACGGAGACACTTATTTTTAAATATTTGGTGTCCAATGTACATTCAGCTTTTGATTTGATTTTTTATCATTATTGTTTTAAATTAACCTATATAGTAATATAAACAGTTTTTACATTAGTCGGACTATTGTCCTCATCTTTGTTGCCATTTTTGTCACAACGTTTCGGCTATTGTACGCTCCGGCCTTCTTCAGGTAGTTGGAATTTCGAACCGAACCCTTTATTTCGATCACTGGGGTAGACTGTTCTAGTTACACGAGACATGTTTTGATGGATGTCAGTTATCAGTTATCTCCTCAAGGACACATGGCACAGTGGATTTGTCATTCAGTTATGCAATATTAGTCTGATGTATCAATTTGTGTATCATATCTTCCAAGAATCCATCTCATCTTGCAGAGTTTTCTTTCAGACAAATAATATGGCTTTACATCAACTGCTGATGTGTTTATGGTTATTGCTGAAGAGTTTTAGATAGGAATGGTAATGCTTAGGCTGTTGCTTTAGATATTTTGGAGGTGTCTGACAGGTTTTCGAATGCTGGTCTTCTTCACGAGTTGAAGGATGATGGTGTTTCTGGCCCTTTCATTGTTTTGATGGAATCTTTCTTATCAAATTGTATCATGAAAGTTGTCTTGAAAGGACACTCCTCTAGATACTTTTACATTAAGGCAGATGTCACCGCGGGCTCTATTCTTGGACCAAATCCATTTCTTATTTTCATCAACAAACTTCCATGATGTTTTGCCAAAACATTTTGTACAAGACATGAAGAATCTACTTTTTCATCAATTTGGATGCGAAACTCACACAATACACAAGCTTACACAGTTGCATCTCAATACAGACTGAGTAACCCTGTGGGAGAGTATCTATTTACTGCCCACCATGGACAGTAGGGCATATCAATTTTAGAACCATAGTAATGCACTCAACTTGAAAGTTGAGGTTTGACATGATAAATAAGAAGACAAAATATTATTTTTTCTAAATCATTACCATTTTTTGAGGAAATGAGTTTAAAAATTAAGTTTAGGTCCAAAATTGTAACATTAGAATTTCTTCCCGGTGATTAATGGAAGTCTTATAGCACAGCCTTATAAAATTAATAATTTAATGAAGTGTTACAAATTGTATATGGACAAGGTGCATGGCACAGGCAAATTATTACTAAATCATTGTACCATCAAATAAGACCTTCATTTACTTCAAAAGGAAATTAATTGTACTGAACAATTTAGCTATATTATGATGCAATGTATTATACAGTGCAATAGTTTTACTGTGATTTTCAAACAATGCAAATTTAAAACATATTTTCTTATAATTTGTGCCCAGCAGTATTATAGTGTTATATACACTTTTATCAAATTTATTACACAGTTTTTACTTATCAAATACAGTAAAAAAAATATTGTATATTTTGCTTGTGATGATTCATAATTAGAATTCTGGTTTAAATATATTTTCTATTCAATTTATCTAATATAAAGGATATCAACTTTATTTTTATTTATTCTTGAAATAGTAAAATTTTGAAGTCAGTTTGTAAGCAAGAACCTGCAGAAATGAGTTATTTCTGTACATTTTTCAGACAATCTTTTAAACTAAATGCTCAAAAATTGATAAAAGTTATGAAATCTAATTTTTGGTGTCTGTACTTACCACATCAAACACCAGCTTTCAACCTGCCCTAATGGACAGTAGTGTCACCAATCAAACTCCTTAATAATCATTAGCAGAGACACCTGGCTAGAATTGTCTGTGGTAATGGACAAGTGACACAGTCTCAAATCACAAAAGAAGATAGAAAAAAAAGAAAGACAATATGTACAATTGCAGTTGTCCTGGAAATTGCATTAAGATGGCTGCTATAAAAACTGTCAGTTTGTTACTTCACGTTAAAACTAAGAATTACGAATATATATAATAAATTACTCTGAGCAATGAATTATTATCTCTGCTACAATGAGCCGGAAAAAAGAAGAGAATTGGTACAAAAATACAATAAAGGAAATTGTAGATAATTATTTAGGATTATTTTAGTGCAAAAATCAGATGAACTTACATTTTTAAAATTTTTGTTGAGCCAACATCAATATGCATACAAATCATTCACAAGGTCAACATTAAATATAAGAACAATACCTAAATTCAAGTCACTTAAAATAATGAGTTGGAACAAAAGTCATTTTTAAATGAATTCCAAAGATAATATTTAGATATATGTAAAGAAATTTTTCCACCACTATGCATCATTTTTTTTCCTGTAAACTTTTGCCATATTTGAAGCATCTTCATGACCTCATCCTTCAAAAATTTGGCATATTTATGGGTGATGAACTAACCTCAATGGTTTTCACAGGATTCCAGAGAATTGAAGTTCTTCTTATTTAGAGAATTTTGTAAAGACTGAAATAAGTGGTAATCTGATGGTGCAAAAATTTGAAGAACCTCCATTTTTTAAGTTTTCATCAAGTCCACATCTATGTGTATATATGTGTGTGTGTGTGTGTGTGTGTGTACCGGGTGTAACAGCAAAATTGTCCAATTGTTAGGTCAAGCTTTGAACTGTTGTATCTTAGAAATGATTAAAGATATCTTATTGGAATTCTCCAAGGTTTTATAACACTACTGGACTCTACTTTTAATTAATCATAGCTAAGGATCAGAAGCTCATGAAGGATTGAAATAAAGTTCAAATATATATATGTATTATTCCAGGATCATTTTCCAACTTATTCAAGATAATCTTTTCCCTCTAACCCTCTCTCCCGGAGTAACAAAGTGCCTCACATGTTTCACTTATGATTTCATTTTCAAGTCTTTTTTCACTGCTCGTTGGACTGTCATAGCTGAAACTCATCTCTCACGTGCCAAACATCCGATGGATTGAGCTGGATATTTTCTAATTGATCTCTTAAGCTCTAGGTTGAAATGATGATCCCTCTTCCTGCTGTGACCTCTTGATCCAGTTTTACTCTCTACTGCTCCCTTTATTTTTAATTTATTCATTGTTCTCTTGATGGCTCTTGAACAGACTTTGAAGATGGAAGCCAGAGAATGAATGTTGGTACCATTACTGAAGTTCTGAATGATCTTTTTCTTATCATTGTTCAGGTGGGCTGACACAAAATGATTCTCTTTCGTTAACCTCCTTCAAGCTTTTATATTTTGTTTGATAAATTCTATGATATTTCTTGGGATTGATAGTGGAGTAGTTTCCTCTTGCCTTCTCTACAGTGATTTATTGAGACACTGCCTCTAGTTAGCTGGCCATTTACTTGTCAAAAGTTCTTCCACCCTTAAATTCAATGCCTGATTTTGTGAAAGGAGTCTGTAATACACAATTCTTTTCCCATCCTATAGTTATTTTCCAAGCGTAGCTTAGATGTGGCACAAGGCTGAAAGTATGGGCCACCCAGTGAGGATCGAACTAAGTCGTAATTGTTCTGGCGAAACTAGCTTGCTAACCATTACACCACCTCAAGGTGCCTGTCCATTCCTATAAGATACTCAGCATTACCTTCTTTTGATGCAAACTAGCTTTTGAAGTGCTTAACAGTTTCTCATTTAATTGACTTTATAATCGCTGATATCACTATAGTACACCACTGAACAATGCTGGTGTCAGACACCTTCGAATATCAATGGCACTAATATTACTTGCTCAATAATACTCACTCAAAAGTAGCCACTGTATAGTGATCTGAATAGAGAAATAATATAGTGAATAGAGCAGAGAATAGTGGTCCATATAGTAATAGGAGATAGAGTAGAAATGGTGATCCAAAAAGTAATAGAGAATAGACTAGAAATAGCAATCTGTATCATAATAAAGGATAGACTGGAAAGGGTGATCATTTAGATGTCACGCAAATTCCTATACATGCGTTTCCTCTATGGTCACATAATCTACTTAATTCAATAATGAGATTGCCTGTCTTTGCTCACTGGTAATCAATCTTCAAACTCAAGTGTCAGCAATGAAACTTTATTCCTATATAACAATTATTTTTTCTATTAAATCAGGAGGCATCCAAACATTGTAATATTCAAGTTCTTTTTCAAATGCCTTACAACAATCAAATGAAATATATCAAGTAGCTCTGTAATGTTGTGAAACCTGGATTATTATTCATCAGCATTTTGATTTGGTCATCATCAATGACTGCTGGTCCATCAGAATGTTCTTGGTCTTCTAGGTCACAATTTCTACTAACCTAAGGAACAACTTATGAACACTATACTCTCAGCTATGGCACCATCTCTATAAATGACACATGTCTTTTTTGCTGGAGAATATAATAAAACACATGAATTGTATAGAAAAATGCATTGAAATGTTGTCTCTCAGCAAACGTATATACATGATTAATTTCAGTGAATATGTAGCTATTTTATAAAAAATATTTAGCTATTTAAATACACAAAAAATTATCATACCAAGGGCAATGGAACTTACCATCAAAGTACTCATCTTAGTATTTCACCCACTTGTCTCAGTCTCTTTTCCACTTTTACAAACAGTCTATGAGATGTCTTATTTTCTTTTAATTGACAGCAACTGCTTCATTTCATTCTCTTTAATCTCGTCCACACCAGATACTTTCTGGGTAAACCATTTATCTTGATTTTTATAACCTTTTCTACCCATTTTCAAATCCTTGCTTCATCATATTCATTCTCATCATCAGATATCATACCATTGTAAGTGTTTGGGTACAAGAATATATATTTTGGATTAATGGTAATGGTAATATTAGCCTTTTCTCTACAAGAAAATATTTGGTATTCATTGACCAAGCATCCAAAACTGCTTTCGGTTGAAATTTATAACATTTTTTCTGTTAGGAAAACTGATTTCTCAAGTCCAGTAGATGTTATTGCCTGACAAGAAAGGTTTTCTAAAATAAATTGTGATTTTTAAATTTAGTCAAATTTTGGGAAGTGAATCAGATCAAGAATTTTTCAACATCTTCTCATATGTACCTAGACTTTATGAATTTAAATGTAGTATTAGACTGATGGCAAGGTCTTATCATTTTACAGTTCAAATGGCTAAGTGCAACTGTAAGTTCTATGCTAACAGTTTCTTCTATCGCACTTCTCACTTGTGAAAATCTCTTCTGAATTTTTGCTTCCCAGTCAAGTTTGATCTTCAAAAATTTAAATGCAATGTCAATTGTTATCTTTTGTCTTCTTAATTCTTGTTCTTTTAATGTTCTTTCTCCTTAATATATTTTTTTTCATATTCTCTCTCAGTAATCCTTTGCCTCTTAGTGGCTTTATTGCCTGAACTTCACTCAAACACTCTTTCTCAGATGGTGAGATGCAGAAGTTATGGAGATGGTTTCAGCTGTATGTCATACACATGTTACACACGTTAACATTAGAAGTGATGCTAATAATTACAGGGTGCGATGGGTAAATTGTCGCGATTTTTTTTTTCTTTTTAAATTTCAAGTATGCATGTTGTTTGTTTTTAATGTTGTTGGCTGCACACTGCACAGTGTAGTAGGGTCAATTGGGCTCCATCTGTGAGAAAAAGAACACCTTGATGCCAGAAATTTGGAAACAGCATGTTGTACTGCTTGGTATTCACACTGGAAGCTCCAATACAAACGTGTCTGGGTGTCAATCTGAGAACAGTGTAGAGGATTCGAAGAGAGTTGGATGAGTCTAATGGTGATTATAGAAGTGTTTTGAGTGATCACTAGTGATTGCAACATTATGCCTCCATTCATCTTCCCACAGAGCCTCAAGACTCAAAACGGAAGCTTACAGCAAGTGCTTTGAGGAGGTAGTGCTACCTTGGGTCAAGAGGTTCGCTGCTAGAAGGACTCTGCACCATGCCACACAAGCTGGAGAACCCAATCATGGCTGTCAGACAATTTCTGCAACCACATCACCCCCTTATATCTGGCCACCTAACTCCCCCGATTACAACCCCTTGATTATAATGTGTGGGGTGCAGTTGAAGGAGAGCCCAACACAACTCCTTGTAACACCAAAGATGAAGTGAAGGGAAGGATTATGGCAGAATTCACCAAATTAAAAAGGAGACCATCCAGAAGAGTTGCAGAAGATTCCAAAGTCATCTGGAGGCTGTGGTTGAAGACAACAGCAATTTTATTGAATAAATTTACTCTTTAATATTTCAAGATATTTTTGTGTAATGTTGGTAAATATATCAGTTAAAATGAGATGTTAGCGTTATTTTCATTTTTGTGCACTTTAGATGACAATTTATCTATCAATCCCTGTACATATTGTAATAATTTTCAGTCACTTTTCATTTTGTTAGTGTCTGGTTGGCAATACATCTCAAGAACTTGAACAATAATTGATTATATTAAGTGTTGTTGATTTCCTTTTCCAACTGCTATAAAAGATAACATTTATCAACAAAATTTGAATGAATACAGAGTAAGAAGAATATTTTGTAGAAAAATCATTTGTAAAATTCCTTGATGACAAAGAGAATTTAAATTATATTCAGTCAAGTGAAACACTGCTTGAAGGGACATTGTGTATGCAAATGATTCTAGTGCCCTCTTTTTGAAAAGTCAAGGCTGGAGACACACAAGAAAACTTTTCTTCTTATTTAAAAGACACTAAATTACAGCTTTTTTTTTTATATCTAACAGACACTGGAAATACAGGCAATAAATAAATAAATGTAAAAACATTTCCAAATCTTATGTGATCAAGATATGCTGATTATTAAGTACTCTGCTAATCTTCCAAGTTAGAATTAAGTTGTTTTGAAACTATAAGATCACATTTTCTTTTTATTCCTCATGTTTTTATTTCTAACACGTTTCATTACACTAATTTATGTTACGTTTTATGAAAATGTTATTTAGCCACATTGTATCCATGTCAAGTTAAATGCTGAATTTTTATCAGTTCAATCCTAATATGATGCAATATTATTGTATTGTCTATAAATATTTGTTGAATTTCTTGTGTTTTTTGTAATAATTACTGATGTGAAATTTAATGGCGCTTTATCATATAAGTGACCAGTTAGACTATGAGAAAAAGTAGAAATTCTCTAACCAATGTAAAATTTATTTGAATTTTTATCATTAGAGAAAAATTATCAAAATGAGCAAGAAAATTCATAAACATCACTAGTTTGTCAAAGTTTTAAACAAATATATAATAAAAAAACACATTGCAAAGTAACACTGGAAACTAATGTATAACATGATGTATAATAAAAATTTAAAAGACTAAATACATTTTTAATAAAACAAATATCATCTTTCTTTGACTTTTGGCTTTTGAAAGCCAAAAGCATTCAGAATTTTGACAATGTATATACAGACTCAATCATGCTATCAAATAACTCATAAGAAAGAAAGAAAAATTTAATATAATATCCTTATCAGAGAACTTTCATTAGTCTTTAATAAAACTAGTATCAATAGAAAACTGCCTCACAAATGCACTTTATATATATGCATACACATATATATGCAAAATAAATCAAACTGAATGGACTATATAGCTGAGGAACTGGCTGAAGCTCTATGATAAAACAACAAAGATGAAGATACAAGTTCCAAAGTGATGTCAAATAAAGCTTTCACCTCTCCTTAAAATCTTTTCAAGTCGATCCAAATTGATGCAATTTATTTTCTAGGTAAAGTTAATAAGTTGCATCCTTTGTAAATCATTAATTGTAATAAAAAAAGAAAGAAGAATTTCTGTGGAAAACAAATTCTTTTGGCCTTCTGAATATATATACGATTTTAAATTTATGCTGAAACTAACTAAAAGGTAACTTTGCATGTAACTAAGACTTTCTCTGGAACCAGTTATTAGTTTGACAATGATATAATTGAAAAGATGGCTTCCAAGGGGGGTAATTCATATCTGACAATTCATGATAGGATAACAATGTTATCTTACAGACAAAAGTGTCTCAGATAACTAACAATACACTGTGAAAGGCAGAATACGCTCAAGGAAATTATAAACTGATACTGAAAACATTGTTACTTATATTGAATAGTACCTTTTTATCTTGAAGGAAAAGAATGAAATTTTCCAAACCTGAAAGGGCCACAACTATGAGTTTGATGAAAGTACAAAATAATAATCTTTCCACAAATAATTCAGACGAGTACACAGATTTTTTAAAATTCCATTTTAGAAAATAGTTTCTTCAAGACTTTTCCAGTATGTTCTTTTTATGTGCTATGTCGTTTATAGGTGTGGCCGACAAAAGCCATCCACAACTTCCTATCTTTTTTTGCTTTTAGCAATGTTTGTCTTTTTACTATTCTTCTCTTTCCTTGTTCTGTCATTCATTTACACAAACTTGTTTGGTAGGTTACTCACTGTTTCCTTCTTGCCTTCAATATGTTCTATGAGTTGTAAATTTTCCATACCTTCTTTCCTCATTATATGTCAACAGTCTCTTTCTGAATTTAATTACAAGCATTCTTCTTTTCATCCTCCTTAAAACACCCTTTTTGCTCAGATGTTCCATCCATGATATTCTCAGCATCCTTCTGTAGAAAAATATTTCTGAAATTTCCTCTTCATATGTGAAGATATTGTCCAACATTTATTTCCATATAGGAGAATTGATACTATATAGCTGTTCAGCACTCTTTCCTTTGTTTCCCAGGAAATGTTCCTGATTTTTGGTATTATTTAGTTTTTTGTTTAGTTTTTGGAATGCATCTTTTGCTGTTTCAATGTGACATCAGATCTTGTTGTCACATTGATTACCTCTTATTCATAGGATATATGTTCCAAGTCTCTCAGTAGATTCTCGGCCCCCTAATCATGGGATTTGGGACCATTAAGTAAAAGTTATAAATGGATTCTCTATGATTGACCAAGTCTAAGCGAAACAACAGAAACAAAATTATAGGCAAATTGGTGTATAGATTTTCAGTACATTGTACAACCTGGCTGAAATGTCAAGTCACTTTGAAAAATAAACAAAACCTGCTCATGTAAAACCTTATGAAGTCTTGCCCATAGAGATTAAATTTCAGAAAAAAAGACTTTAATCTGTAAAAAAATATTAAGTTCAAACATGACAAAAGAAAAAGAAAAAAGGAATAAACCCTCACATCTACAGCTAGTATCCACAATAGTACTTACATAGTAGCAAAACATCAACATTCTCTCTGTATTCCGTTGGTGAGAGGCAAGTTCCACTAAAACAGCTTCTTTTTGCAAAACACTGCCCTGTGGAACAGACTCCCAAGGAGATGTTTCCAAATCAATACAATCTTAACCTGTTCAATTCTAGAGTTAACAATTATCTTCCCTTCCTATCCATATAAACTGCTCCTTAACATAGCTCTCCACCTTGAGTGGCCCATATAGGCCTTGTACAGGGTGAACCTTACTGTAAAAAACAATCTAGAAAGTAGCCAAAAGATAGAAAGGCAGAGAACCACAATGGAAAATGTAAGGTAAACAGAAAAAGAAAAAACAACAACTATAAACAGAGTATGGAATTTGATTCCATGTTGGAACCACTGCTTGAAATTTTAAGATTCGACAATTAAAGCCTTCCATATAAAGCATTTTATGACAGATATTTCTATTGCTATCACGCCTAACACATCATTGTGAACATGAGCTTTCATTATTTGAATTTGTGAATTGATGTACAGTATTGCTGTAAAGATAAAAAAATCTGCATCACACTCATAGACTATAAAAGAAAGAACACAGCTGAAAATGATGTAAGAAAAACAACAAAGATGTGGCTTTTAGTCTGAATAACATAAAATAATTATAATACTCCTCATCAGAACTTATCACAAAATCTATTACATGCAACAACTACACTTTCCTGTAGACTCATTTACCACCTATGAGAGCATAAAACCATCAGAGAACACATTAATAAGCTGCATAAGTATCATAGTGATATTAGACTGCTATCCATAAATAATATCAAATCAAATAGTAAAAACAGACTTATGATCCATAAAGCAATACTCACACAACAAATACAACCATCAATACATAATAACAATTATAACTTAACAGCCACTTATCATACTCTCTTCTGGCTCCTAGCTTCCCAGTCAACTATGATCTTTGAAAATGTAGACGTAATGTCAATCGTCATTTTTTGTCTTCTTAATTCTTGTTCTTTTATTATCCTCTCTCGTTAATAGTATCTTTCTTTTATTCACAGACACTAACACTCAGTAACCTCTCAATAGTTAGTGGCTTTGTTGCCTTACTTAGGGTGAATGGATTAATACACACACACACACACATATATATATATATAGTCAAACCTAATGAGCCAGACACACCTACCAAGGTTTCACTTAGGCAGATCGTCAGAGCCAGCCGACCCTGACGATCTGCCTAAGTGAAACCTTGGTAGGTGTGTCTGGCTCATTAGGTTTGACTAGGTTTGCTCTACGCTTGTATTGAGCTCTTTAGTTAGTCGTTTACTCGTATTGGGGTTTTTTCTTTGGGCCTTGAACCTGTATCTGTGCGATTATTTTCGACAGACTTTCATGTTCCTGGCTCTTTCTTTTTTTAAAACCTTTTTTTCCTTCGTGATTGATTTGGCTGTTGTTAAATCAAGAGTTCGAAGGTTTTTCGACACAAGTATAATTACCTATATTTAGATATATATATATATATATATATATATATATATGCAGAAATATAGTCTTAAAGGGTGCTATATTTATGGGGTAAAGTGCTCAATATCAGAGATAGAGCGTGTGTAAATATAAAAGTGGACATGGAAGTCAGCACTTAGAGGCGACAGTCTGTTTCATGCTAGTGCAATCGTCAGGCGACTAGTGCTGTTATTTTTCTCGGCTGTTTATATAAGGGTCAGTGGTGCATTATGGGTAGTATATTTTGGCGGGTACTTTTACCGGAAGTCGCTTATTTGTTTATTTATTTATGTCAAATTATTTTGCTTGTTTTTTTGTTTGTTTTTTTATTTTTATTTTTTATCTTATATATTTATTTATTTATTCTTTTATTTTGATCGGTGTTTTTGGTTAATGTAGTAAAAAAATTTGTTTATATAGCTTATTGTTGGTAGTCTATAATGGCCGCCATTTACCGGAAATCGCTTGTTCGCTTATTTATTTGGGTCAAATTGTTTTGCTTATTATTTTTTTTTTTTTTTTTGTATAACAGTTATAACTTTCGTCCGTTCTTTTGTTTTGATTTTATTTCACATATTCTAACAGGTGTGGTTTTGTGATTTGTTTGGAGTAGTTTATTTTGCTTATTTTATTGTTGTTTGTTTATATATTTATTTATTTTTCTATTTTAAGTTACGTAGTAAAAATTTGTTTTCATGTCTACATTTTGAGATTAGCTCGGATCTTTTATTTAATAATTTATTTTGATCTGGGAAGGTAATGATAGCTATTTTTTCCTCCAAGCAAAGTTTGCAAGTTTTTGATAGGTTGTTGTAGGCTGATGATTTTTTCCAAGATATTTTTGGTGTGGTGTGTGTTTTGTTTTTTATTTCCCAGATATACTTAGAAAGCATTGTGCTGTTCGCATATTTACTATTTGTGAAAGACATTTTGTGTACATAATTTCTTTGTTTCCATGGTCCTTCGGTTACTCCTATGTATACTTTTTCTTCATTATCTGCTGATTTTGTCGTGGCTTGGTAGATTACGTTGTTTTGTAAACAATTACCGTTTAAGGGACATTCGTTTTTTATTCTGCAGTTGCACGTGGGTTTAATTTGTTCGTGTGGTTTGTTAATAATTTTTCTGTTGTGCTTTTTTATTATTTGTGCCATGTTCTCGGTGCAACTGTAGCTGATTTTTACTGTGTTTTTGTTGAATATTTTGTGTAGTGTGCTTGATTCCGGGAAGTGTTTGTGTAAAAGCTTGAAGAATATTTTTCCTATGTTTGTTTTTACGTTTTTGCTGTACGGTGGGTTGAACCATATGATATTTCTTTTTCTGTTGGTCTTTTTTGTGTTCTGTGGTGAGTATGTGAGTGTTGCTGGGAATCCGCTATCTTTTAGGGCTGTTTCGTAGTCTTTCTTGGCTTTGTTAAATATAGATTCATCGGAAGAATTGTCGGAAAGCCTGCGGTTAATCGATTTAGGTATCTGTTTGATTATAGAAGGCGGGTGGTTGGAGTATATATGTATGTACTGTGGTTTATCATTCGGTTTTCTGTATGGTTTGTGTGTGCCTTTTCTTAGGTTGAAGGTGACATCTAGAAAATCTACTTCGTTTAGGTTAGTTTTTATATCTATCTCGAATCCGTTATTTTTGAAGATTTTAATTATTGCTTTTCTAGTTTTATCTGTCTTTTGTTTGTTGCAGTTTCTTAAGATTATGAGACCGTCATCTCTGTAGAGCCCTGTGTCATTTCTATCTATTATTTTGCTTATTTCGTGTAGTAAATAAATACCTACGATTTCGCATGTCTCTGCACCGTCAAAGCTTCCCATTGTAGTGTCAAATATCCCATCTTTCTTTATCCATGCTTCTTCATGGTGAAATAATAATGATTTCTAAGTATATCTGGGAAATAAAAAACAAAACACACACCACACCAAAAATATCTTGGAAAATAAGGAAAAAATCATCAGCCTACAACAACCTATCAAAAACTTGCAAACTTTGCTTGGAGGAAAAAATAGCTATCATTACCTTCACAGATCAAAATAAATTATTAAATAAAAGATCCGAGCTAATCTCAAAATGTAGACATGAAAACAAATTTTTACTACGTAACTTAAAATAGAAAAATAAATAAATATATAAACAAACAACAATAAAATAAGCAAAATAAACTACTCCAAACAAATCACAAAACCACACCTGTTAGAATATGCGAAATAAAATCAAAACAAAAGAACGGACGAAAGTTATAACTGTTATACAAAAAAAAAAAAATAAAAATAATAAGCAAAACAATTTGACCCAAATAAATAAGCGAACAAGCGATTTCCGGTAAATGGCGGCCATTATAGACTACCAACAATAAGCTATATAAACAAATTTTTTTACTACGTTAACCAAAAACACCGATAAAAGAATAAATAAATAAATATATAAGATAAAAAATAAAAATAAAAAAACAAACAAAAAAACAAGCAAAATAATTTGACATAAATAAATAAACAAATAAGCGACTTCCGGTAAAAGTACCCGCCAAAATATACTACCCATAATGCACCACTGACCCTTATATAAACAGCCGAGAAAAATAACAGCACTAGTCGCCTGACGATTGCACTAGCATGAAACAGACTGTCGCCTCTAAGTGCTGACTTCCATGTCCACTTTTATATTTATATATATATATATATATATATATATATATATATATATATATATATATATATATATATATATATGCAATTTTTGTTGAAAACGACTGACAAGGTGTGGTGGTCATTTTTTTTTTTACATAATTTTTCATGTGTGCGTATAATTTTTTTAATTTTCAGGATATAAAATTATCTGAATGTTTTCCAAGCACTTTCAGCTATACATTTAGCCATTATCAAGGATGAATTTTACTTTACGTTTACCTGAATTGTTTTATGTATGTATCTAGAGTTATAGGAATATTTTATTTTTCAATCATGGTCAGCACATTGTGGCCATGTTAATAGTTGATTTTATTGAGTGTTGGCTTTTTTATTAATAATGCTTCCATTATTTTAGCCTTTTTATATATGTGGATGATGCTATTATATATATATCTTTTAAGCACTAATTTTATGATGGTAATTTTTATTCTTGCATAGCATTGGGAATTATTTTTACTTTTGGCTCCAACACTCACCAAAATTTGGTTATTACATACTTCTCTAAGCAATTCAAAATATATACTTCACATCGGTTAAGCATGTCTCTGAACAACAATAAAATTAAGTAATCAAATTTAAAATTCATGCTATATCCACTATCTATTCACATTAACAGACAATAAATATTTTTTCAACTTCCTGTATATGCTTCAGAAATGCTGTGTATGTAATCATGAGAGTAAATGATAGTTTTGAAATCTTTGTTTAAGAACTTCTACATCTGATATCAAGGGTTATATAAACAACAAGCAGTAGATAGTTTGAATATTTATAACAGGCAGTGTGTTGTCTCCTGTAATTTTTTTCTTGTTGTTATCAGTTACTATTCTTATATCAACAATTTACAATCAGAAGAATTGTGCACAAGATGTATCATTTAATCAAATTTTCTAGTTTTATTTTTTATATTTACACAATATACCTAATCCTCTCATGGTCTTTATAAAGGTTGACTTCATCTGCTACAAAGCCATATGAGTTCAGGTACATGTTTAAAAGCATTCAAAAGCACTAGAGGTCTATGAAATCAATGTAGATTACTAATGTTTCATTGTAAGGAACCTGAGTAGATATTTGTCAAAACTAGCTTGGTCTGGTATAAGGCCACAAGTGAAGAACATCAGGTAGTGATTGAATTTTCAGCATTAACAATAGTCAAGAAGATCACTTTTAATTAATTGTTTCATTGTAAGACATCTGATTAGATAATGGGTAAAATTAGCTTAGTCTGGCATAAGGCCATAAGTGGGAAGTATCTCTTAAAATTTAACCTAAATGCATATGTAAGGATCAGTGAGACAGTCTTGAGAAACATTGCAGTATAGTGAAACATCTAAGTATATATATATATATATATTTTAAATATATATATATTTATTAAATTTATTTAATACTAGTTTAAAAGCTGCTCTATTTTTGACAGATTGCGCAATTAATTTCGATTATTCCCATATTTATTTCCAAGTTATAAAAATTGTTATCATACAAAAAATTTGTTGCAAAAAATCATGTATAAAAATACTCAAAAACAATCGCAGCAATGAAAACTTAGGAGTCCAAAATTTCATTATTGTGGGTTTGGATCTGGCCGGGAATATTTATAATTTACTTATGGGGTTGGCCTGATTCCCAAATGGTATAATATGTTGGGCTATGGCCTCTAAGAGTAAAGTGGAAAAAGTGTGATACAGTAACACACTGACATTTACATATAGTATATATAGTATATATATATATTTTATAGTAAAAAAAAAAGGGAAGAATACTAAGATATGTAATCCGGTGTTCTTATTGATATGTTTATTTTTACAAAACAGTGCTCAATGTAAATTTACAGAGCATAAATATTATAAATTAACTGATTTAAAAATATGGTTTCATTGCTACACAGGAATTACCATGTTTCAAAAACAGAAAACAAAAACTTCAAATATATATATAGTATAAACGTACAAATGACAGCCTTTCACTAAAGACTGAACTTAGTGATGGTCAGTGAGATTAGCCTGGGAACCATAAATCTGCTAGGGTAATGTTAATGATAATATTAACCGTTTCCCTGAGTTGAAATAATTTGCTGTTTTTGTATCTTTGAATTATAAAATTTTCATATGGAAAAATTTTGAAAAAACTATAAAATTTTCATATGGAAAAATTTTGAAAAAAACTATAAAATTTTCATATGGAAAAATTTTGAAAAAAACTATAAAATTTTCATATGGAAAAATTTTGAAAAAACTATAAAATTTTCATATGGAAAAATTTTACTACAATTTTAATCTTTGAACTCAATAGCTTTCAATGTTTAATCTATTAACTCAAAACTGACACTTTCAAATGGCAAATGTTCGTAATTGAAAGAAGCCAAAAATACAATCATCATCAGATCATGAAGACTGAATAAACAAAAAAAAGAAAAAAGAAAACATCTCCAAGGAAATCTCATTTCCATTCTTTGTATTCCAATCAGAGGTTTTGTCATCTGATGTTACCAAAAAACCTGTGATAACCTTAATATCAGCAAGGTTTTTTGCTTTCTCTACATTTTTCTTTCTTATGAGCTATTCTTGAATCCAAATTCACCATGCATCAATTGCTATCCTTTCATGTTATCCTCAATAATCAGGGTCCCCCCACCAAGAATGGCTTTTACTTATTCTGATGCTTGTTAACATGCTTTAATTAAGACCATTATTTTCAGCTCAACAGATTGTCTATCATGCAAATGTGAAAGTTCTTTGTGTGGTAAAAACCACAAAATATAACCTATTAATGTGTTCATATAAGCAAGATGAAGACAACAAATAATTCTGAGACTTCACTTAATCCTAAACCATTTTATACCTGTCTATATTTCTGAGATGAGGTATTATGGACACTATTTACATTATTCAGACTATTGTCCTCATCTTTGTCGCCATATTTATCACAACGTTTCGGCCTTTCAGTATCTGTCTATATTTCTGAGATGAGGTATTATGTACACTATTTACATTATTCGAACTATTGTCGTCATCTTTGTCTCCATATTTATCACAATGTTTCAGCCTTTCAGTATCTGTATATATATCCGCATCTTTGTCACCATATTTATTACGTTTTGGCTGTTGTATGCTCCGGCTCTCTTCAGTTGGTTGGAATGTCGAACTGAACCCTTTATTTCACTCACTGGGTTAAACTGTTCTAGTTCCATGTGTCATGTTTAACGGATACCAGTTATCAGTTATCTCCTGTTAATTCCCCTCTCCAAGTTCTACACTGCCTTAACCGGGTATTGAACTCACACTGTTTATCTACTGACCAATGCCTTTATAACGCCACTAACTAACGCCTTTATCCAATGTGCCATGTGTCCTTGAGGACCCAAACATAATGTAAATAGTATATCATTTTATATGTTAGTTTTTTAAAAAATCATTTCACCCCAAACAAGGGGATGGAATCCCCTAAGATGTAAGAAGATATTGAGAATGAAAGAGATAAGAGTATATGTGAATAAATATGCCAACATCCATTATAGGTGTCCATAAAATTTTGCAGCCAGAAAAAATTTTTTTTGACAATGTTTGCAGATTTTTACTTTTATGTGACATGTTCCTTCAGTACGTTTGCGATCATGGCTTTTAACAGCATACTATTTGTCATAGTTCTTAACAATGTTTGTCCCATTAATATCCCTCCCAATCCCTGTTATCATATCCATTTACCAAAGTTTGTTAGGAAGCTTACTCACCGTTTCTTTCTGTCCCTCTTGTCTTCACTATCTCTTGTGAGTGTCAAAATCTCTAAGCACTCCTTCCTCATTATGTGTCCTTTATGATTTTAAGTAGCAGTATCTTTCTTGTTTCCATTTTCATTAATACTTCCTCACTGCTAGCATGTTCTGCCCTTGGTATTCTCAGCAACTTTCTGTAGAACCATATTTCTGTTGCCTTATGTTGCCTATTCATCTGTAAGATTATCCAGCATTCACTGCCATATAGGATGATTGGTATTATATAGGCATTCAAAATTCATTCCTTTGTTTCTATTGAAATTTCTATGTTTCTACATTGTATAGCTAGATTTTTTTAAAAAAAAGGACCACTGTCAACTTTCACATATAACTGAAAAAAAGAATATAAATGGTCGGAAGGAAAGAGGCTCATGGATCATTAGTATAGTGAGTTTAATTGCACTTTCCATCCTCTGCTACTACACTTCCCAGATATTTAAACTGTTGTACTTATTTGATTTTGGTATCTCCAATTTGTAATTGGCAAGTTGGGCTGTCCATTTTGCTAACAACCATGCATTCTATCTTCATGCAATTGATGTCTAGTCCTTTCTTCTCACCTTCCTTCACTACCATCTGTAGGAGTTCTTGTAGTTTCCTATTTCTGTCTGCTATCAACACTGTGACATCTGCATATGTTATTTTGTTAATAATGAATTCTGGTAGAACTTCTAATTCTCTCAGAATCACCTTACTGTATAGGTTGAATAGGTCCAGTCAGAAGACACATCTTTGTCTTACCCCACTTTCTAGTTTAGTATATTTACTGAATTCATTTTCTATCTGCATGCAAGCAGTTTGCTGCCAATATAGATTCTGGATTATTTCAAGGTTACCAAGACATTCCAACAGTTGTTTGTGACATACTTTATCAAACACTTATAAATAATCTATAAAACATAGGTATATATCCTGTTGTATCTGTATTGTTATGATATTCATTCTGAGCATAAATATTGCATACCTTGTTCAAGAGTCTTTAACGAACGTATACAATTCTTGTCCTATTTCTAGTCTAATTCTTCTGTGTATTCTATTTATCAGATTTGACCCATATGACAATGGATTCTGATTATTTACTTTTCAAAAAAAAGACCACTATCAACTTTTGCACATATCTAAAATATATATATATATATATATATATATATATATATATATATATAAATGCAGAGACAGAAAGAGAATCATAGATTATTAGTCTGATTGCTATGAGGCCTTTCACTGTTTTGGTAATGTACCAGAGAGAGGTCGAGAGAGAGGACCAATGCAAAAGGTCTTCACAGAGCAGTAGTACATTGCATCCTCACTGATATTCCAATTATTGTGACCTAAGGAAGAAATTTTTGATGCTATTTTTTCTTCGGGAATACAATTCTGTTGAAAGAATATATAAATTCCAGCATTCATCTCCCTTGGCCTGCGATCAATGGATCAAAATACTTTTAAACAAGCATCCAAAAAAATAGATGCGTGGTCAGAGCCAGTGCATCTTACCCCCGAAACCTTGACCACAGGTTGGTTTTTGGGCCCCATTGTCACCTCTGCTATTTTTTTCAGCACTGTTTTATGGCTACCCACCATTTTTGTAATTATTTTTAAACTGATGTTACACTGTCAGTCCTCAACTAATAATATACATCATGCATGGCTGGTGTGGTGTGTTCTACCCATGAACCCCCGATGAGGTTGGAACCCTAAAAGAGCTAGTTTCAGCAGTGTTTTTTTTTGCTTTTTGTACTTTTTACTTTTTTTCTAAGTTATATTGTCAATCATCAACTATAATAATTGACAGGCCTGGTGCTTACTACCCCAAAGCTCTCAACTGCATGGGGGTCATATTCCTCCTGTGGATGGGTGGTAGAAGTGCTAATTTCAGTAGTTCTTATTTTTTAAATTGTAATTTTCTTTCTGAACAGTTGTTTTAAATCAGTTAAGAGGGTAATATATTTTGGTAAAATCATTTTTTATTCCACAATCATCCACTAAGGAGGATCTCTAAATTTTGTGTTTTTTACTAATGGCAATGCTAACCAGAAGTACAGGGCTAGTAATTAAAATAAAATTTCTAGTCCCTATTTTTACATTTCTAGAAAGATAAAACCAAGAAAATAATTGCTTAAAAAATAAAAATGTTTAAAGATTTCAACATACGAAAAATTTTCCCGGAAACTGAAATACGTTTTTTTAAAACAAATTTTTAAGACAATCCCTTTTGTGTTGCATTGGAATCTTTTTTTCAGCAGAGATCTGTTGGTGATTAATTTTTATGGAAATGGAAAAATTTGTGAATTAAACATTTTTTTCAAGTATAATTTAGTCATGAAAATATTGGTGATTATTACAAAAAGAATAACATTTTCTCAGATTTGTTTAAATTAGTAAACCTTTTCATTATAAAAGGAAATAATTAATGAATATGTACTGAAATTTTCACATAAATTAGATAATTCCCTGAATTTTAGTAATTTAAAAAAGCGTTGCTCTTCTCCACAATTTTCCTTGTGTGTTTGTGGCCCCCAGATTGGGAAACTTTGAAATCGACATGTAGTAGAATGCAGGGCCCCATATCAAAGTTTAAGGGATGGAGCAGTGGGTGGTTGTCATCTAAACCAGCTCTCCCACCTGCTTTTCTGCTGGTAAGGAGATATGTATATATATAAAGAAATATAGTCTTAAAGTGTGCTATATTTATGGGATAAAGTGCTCAATATCAGAGATAGAGCATGTGTAAATATAAAAGTGAACATAGAAGTCAACACTTAGAGGCGATAGTCTGTTTCATGCTAGATGCAATCGTGGCCTGATGATTGCATCTAGCATGAAACAGACTGTCGCCTCTAAGTGTTGACTTCTATGTTCACTTTTATATATATATATATATATATATATATATATATATATATATATATAAGGAAATTTTAAGACAAAATGGAAGAAGTGTATTTGTGATGCGTTTCATGCATCGGACTGGGTTTGTTAACGTGACTACCCAAGTGCATGAACGAGAGACACTGGTAGTCTCAAAATTTTTTACGAAATTATTCTTTGAAATCTAGCCAAATTCATCTATATTCTTTTTCTTTTTCTTTCCATCATCTTTGTTTTTAAATATCCCACATTGTGGTAACACAAAGTCTGCCAAGAATTTTGTAATGTTGTAAGAACCTGGATGTAAATTTACGGTTGCTGAATTAGTGATTAAAGCACTTTCTAGACATTTTTGTCTAAGTGAATTATTTTCTCTTTTAATTAGAATAGCCATTTTTATGTCAAAATTGTGGTCAGTTTCATTACGGTGAGTAACAACTGTATTTTGTGCGTTGTTTTTTAAAATGTCTATTTTGTGTTCATATCTGCTTAAACTTCCTGAGGTTTATCCAATATATTCTTTCTATTCCTCAAGTATTGAATTAAATACATATCAAAGGGGTCAGATCAATTTGTTTTTGCACAAACCCCCCACTGAAATTTTTTTCCCTTTGATTTAAATTAAATTTAAATTTGAACAAGGGAATGACTCCTATCCAAAATATAGAAGGAGAAAGCCAGAAGATGGAGGTCACATCAGCAAGATCATTGAGTAATACTGAAATGCTACGTTTTTCTCCATAAATTACAACAATGATTTAAAATTAATCATCATTTTCTCACAAAAACTGTGACATGCAGCAAGGCATGGGTAATTCAGCTACTATATATATGTGTGTGTGTGTGTGTGTGTGTGTGTTTTTATTTACATCTGAGGAATGATTATGCTTGAGTTTTATATATATATATATACAAGACTACCTGTGAGCCACTGGGTCTCTAACAGTTTAGGTTATAAAACATCAAAGTTGATTTCAACATTCCATTGAAATGAAAGTTAATTTTATCATAATTCAGTTAAATATTTCAATTCATTCATGTCATCATTGGTCTGGTTTACAAGTTCATGTTTAACATTTTACTGATTATTTACAGTATTTAATAGGAATAGAACTTCCAGGATAAACTTGAACTTTAAATCAGATTAACTTAAAATTATATTTTTAATATGCCAAAAATTTTTTTAAATCATTTTCACTTGAAAATATTTTTAACTATGCCAAAAATTACTTTTAAATATTTAAAATAATGTTTGTTTAAAGAAAGCTGAAATATAAATAATTACTCTACAAACAATTGGAGAAAAACAGCAAAGCGAGATCTCTTTGTATCTGTCTTTAGCTTAAAAATAGTTTAATTAAAAAAATTGACTGTTTGAAGAAATTTAAAATAAAAATACTTACTATGTAAAATTTGTATTTTTATATCTTATTCACTTCAATCAGATTAACTTAAATCATTATGTGCCGGACAGATACACCACACAAGCATGCAAGCAATCACAGACTTAATATATATATATATATATATATATATATATATTTTAATTGGTATTAACCTGGTGAACGTAGTACAACCACTAGCATGCAAGAGGTTACAGGATGTGGAGGAATTAGGAAAAGAAACATTAGTAATGAGTAGAAAAAGAAAAGAGCAGTCAAAAGGACAGTAGATAGCAATTAATATTGCATTTAAATATTTTCAGATTAAAGTTGGTTGGAAAGCATGGAGCTGGAAGGGAGTTCCACAAGCGAGAAGTGTGAGACAAGAAACTGTTAGCATAGGAGTTACGGCAACATCTGGCTAGCTCAACTGTAAATTGACGAGATCTCGCCACCAGTCTAGTATTGCGCTTAAATTTATACAGTCTAGGTACCATAGCAAAGAGTTCATCGAAACAATTACCATGAAAGTATTTATAAAAAAGGCACAGAGAGGCAACCTTACAGTGATACAGTGGTGAGCAAGTGACTGAAACTGAGCCACCAGATCATTGCTGATTTTTCTTTGGATTTTATCGAGGAGCTCCAGGAAAATATCAGAGGCACCGGACCATATATGGCAGCAATATTCTAAGCATGTGTGAATGGTAGACTTATAGATATGCAAGACAGATTCCAGAGAGAAAAATTGTCTAGCCCGACACAGTGAACCAAATTTCTTAGCAGCTGATCTAGCGATGGATTCAATGTAGCCTTTCCACCTCATATCAGCTGAGAATGTTAGCCAGAGAAGGTGCAATGAGTCACTTTTTATGCTGATGGAAAGCAGAGAGGGATCTCTCAGATGATTAATGGAGAGGAGTTTAGTTTTGGAAGCCATCTTTTGCCCCAGTTAACAAAGATTTTGAGGTCGTTTTGTAAATCAACTGCCATTTTGACTTTGTCTGACTGATCAATCAGCCTTACAATCGAGGCAGGAGTAAATGGTTGTGTCGTCAGCGTAGATGCCAAGTTGAAAGCTGATGTCATTGGGAAGGTCATTAATGAAGATTAAAAACAGTGTAGGACCAAGGATGGAGCCCTGGGGGACATCTATGTTAGTATAAAAGGATACAGATGAGTGGCAATTCACTACAACTTTCATTTCCCAATATGATAGGAATATTTGGATAAACTCAAAAACGTGTCCGGAGATGTTGTAGCTTTTCAGAAAAAGAAGATCTGAATGCCAGACCCTATTAAAAGCTTTCAAGATATCCAATGCTACAGACCAGGTTTCACCATTTTTATCTAGACCATGATAGACTATTTCCGTAATTATCATTAGTACACTAGCAGTTGATCTGGAGAAATGAAAGGTGTATTGCTTGTCCGAGAAAAGGCCCCATGATGAGAGTTGATGAACCAATTCAGCATTGATTAGGGCTTCTATGAGTTTCCCAAAAAGAAGCAGAAAGCTAATAGGTCGATAGTTGAATGGGTCAGATGGTTCACCAGAACTCTTAAAAACTGGAACAGATTATGATGGGATATAATATATATATATATATATATTTCTTTTGAATTGGACATAGTCCGACAATTTATTTAAAGACATTTATAAGACTTGCTTATATATATATATATATATATATATATATATATATATATATATATATATATATATATATATAAGCAAGTCCAACCACATCTCAGATGTAAATAGAAACACATTCTCATGTAGTTCCTAGTTACAGATGGTATCTAGGTTTGCTATCCAGACCTCGAACACCACTCCACAAATGCAACATTGAAGCCTTTCTGCTGATAGTCCCACATTTGGGTAGCAGGATATAAAATGATACTTCATTTCACAAGTCCACCTGCTGATTTTATTTTTTATTTTTAAGCAAGCAAGGTGATAAAAACTGAGTGAGGACAATAAAAGAACAGAATTCAAGGAGATAGATGATGATGATGATGACTGACATTACATTTAAACTTTTGAGGACTGTAGTTGACAGGAAAGCAAGAATCTGGAAGAGGGTTCCACAAGTGAGAAGTGCAAGCAAAGAAGCTATAAGCATAGATCTTATGATTCATCTCGCAATTTTAACAATGAAATTATGGGACCTATCCACTAGTTTAGTATTGCACTTGAATTTTTGAAGTTAAGGAAAGCTCACCAGAACAGTTACCATGAAAATATAGAAAAAAAAGAGAATCCACATTACAGTGATTGGAAAATGACTGAAGCTGAGATAACAAGTCAGAACTGGTAACATTGTAGATTTTCTTATATATCCGTTTTAAGGGACAAGTGATCTTCAGATATGTATACATCAAAAATCGCTTGAACTGTGAAATCTGCAATGTTATCAGTTTTGACCTGGTATCTCAGCTTCAGTCATTTTCCAATCACTGTAATGTGGATTCTTTTGACTTGGTATCTCAGTTTGAGTCATTTTCAGTATTAATTACATCTAGAAAATGCGCTCTTTAGAATTCAGCATTATTCCTCTATAAATATAACAATTTTTAAATAATGTATATGTATACAAAGAAATGGAGTAGTTTAATGGTTACCAGAACAGAAAATAAAGCTGGTGGATCAAATTAAAATTTCAGTTAGACCTGCTCACTTCAAATGAATGCTCTTGAGAAAGACATGAATACATTACTCCCTGTATTCTGTTCCATCTTCATGAAAAACTGTCTTGTCACAAGTATGCCACTTGTCTCTGATCTTACATGAAGCAGGCTGAAGACATAAAATACTTTATACTTGTAAGCAACTTTGAATGATGCTATATAAACAAGTGAATGACAGAATGATACAGTCATTTTTTAGAGGCTTCTTAAAAATGTTACAGCAAATGAAAATATCAAAGGAAAGAGAAAAAGATATAAAAGATAAAGAGAGTGGGACTGTTAAGTTAACAATGAGTCTTTTTTTATAAACCTGTTTCTGAGAATTATTCAAAAGAAGATACTATTTGCGTCTGTTTGCCATCAAGACAGATGTAGACTGTTTCCTGGGTCATTGTTATTAGTCTCATCACAGAGAATTTAGAGATAAAGTAAATAAATATGATTAGAGAAATAAAGTTAATCCCCCACCACATATGTGTATGTGTGTGTGTATATATATATATGTGTGTGTGTGTGAGTGTGTGCGTGTATATATATATATATATATATATATATATACATATATATAAAACAAAGTCCCATTTCTTTGTTTATTCCTTGTATCATTGAAAAAGAACACAGGAGATTTCAAACATTTCTAAATTAAAATTCATCTCTTTGTGCTTCAGTTCAGTCAAAATTTATTGGCAATATTGGTATTGTTTTTTATTATTATTTTACTGTTTCTTTTTCATCAAATTTTATTAACCAGCCTATTATACCTCTCTCTCAATATATATGTGTGTGTGTGTGTGTGTGTGTGTAATTAATACAGGTAAAAATGTTTGTCACTTAGCTGATTGATGTTACCTTCAGCATCCCACCTCCAGAGTTTTATAGACAAACCCTCCGGGATTTACTCCATCTACTCATTAAGGGGTATCAGCAATATATATATATATATATATATATATAGATAGATAGATATAATTTTCTTCTGTGTATCATGGGTTATCATGGCTCTCCACACTTCCTATCTCTTAATGCAAAACATTTTTTTGCATATTTTTTATCTATAAATTTTACTCTAATAAGGCTAACACATATATAAAATGAACAAGTAAATCCTACCCTGATCTGAACATCCAGTCCGGAGGTAAGTAAGGTAAATGTTATATAATTTCAGAGATGAAAAAATGTCAAACCACACTCAACATTTAAAAAGTGATTACTGTTGAACTAAAATTGAAAAAGTGATTACTGTTGAACTAAAAAAAGTCTATTGAAAATCCTGAGGCACTATGATACAATACTAAAAATAAAAGCAAGTTATAGACATTATCCCAATTTGTTTTCCATCTAAAGAGAGTTAAGTTAGTATGAACAGTCTGGTAAAATTAACTTATAAATGCTAATTTAAGAAGAGGGCAAAATACTATGTTGATATGATATGGAACTAATAATCCATATATAGATTGGCATCTCGGTTCCACCCTTTTACTGTTGAAATAGTTAAATGTAACAGCCACTTTTATTCCAACAGCTTCTTTTCTTGAACTTCCTGCCTGTGGAACTCCCTTCCATTTACTTGCTTCCATGAAAACTACAATCTACAAAAATTTAAATGCAACAACAATCGCCATCTTCTGTCTTCTTGAATCCCATTCATCTATTATCCTTTCCTCAATCCCTCCTATATCCAGTCTTTATGGGCACCCCGAGGTGGTGTAATGGTTCATAAGCTTGTTTCACTAGAACAATTATGAATGAGTAGTGAGTTCGATCTTCACTGGGTGTCCCATACTTTCGGCCTTGTGCCACATCTAAGCTATGCTTGGAAAATCACTGTATCCAGTCTTTTCTTTCATTTTCACTCTCTGTAACCCTCTGCTACCTAGTGGCATTCTCACCTTTATTGGAGTGAAATGATTAAAAAATTAAAAAAATAAATAATCCTGTTTTTTTTTCCACAGGTACTTTTTAAAGAAGAAAAGTGAAAAATTAATAAAAGTAAGAACTAACATTCAGCCATGTACTGAATCTTGAGATTCTTGACAAAATCCCTCTATCTCGTCTTCAAATATTTTCATGGCAACTGCTGTGATGAGTATTTTTCCCTGGTGCCTTGACTACATGAATTTAAGCAGGCTACTAGACTGGTATCTAGGTCTCACCCTTGTACAGTTGAAATAGCTAAGTGCAACTACCTTCTACTCTAACAGTTTTTTTTTCCTCATACTTACCACCAGTGGAACTTCCTTCTATTCTCAGTCTTCTCTTTCACTTTCACTACCTTGTAACTCCATGCATACTAGTAGCATTCCCACCATGCCTGGGGTGAAATGATTAAAATAAACTTAACATGTCAAAATTTATTCAAGTAGTTATTCATATAATAGGTCTAGTCAGCTTTCCTTAATTCCTGACCAATGACTATCCCATTCTTCCAACATTTGGATATATTCCTAAATGCTAAGAATCCCTTTCTACTTGATTTTAAAATGCAACATATAAAGAATTAGTAAAATTGCTGAAATAAAGTTTTGATCAAAAATTTGTTTTTAAGAATTGGTTCTTAACATATCTGGAATTACAAGATGGCCAAATGCAAGAAAAATATATCAAAAGTTCTTTCGTACTAATGCATTTTTAATTTTAATGACCTTCCCGATGACATCAACTGATGACACAACATTAGATATGCAGATGGCACAGTGTTGATAGTCAACACAGAAAGGAAATTACAGGAACTCCTACAGAAGGTAGTGAAGGAAAGTGTGAAGAAAGGACTAACATCAATTATAAGAAGATCAAATGTATGGTTGTCAGCAAAAGATATGAATTGGAGATACTTATATCAAGCCAGTACAAAAAATTAAATATCTAGGAAGTAGAACAGAAAATGCAACACTGAAATACAAAGGTACACTGGGATAGCGAAAGATGTCTTCCAAAAGCTAAGCAAATTATTAAGAAACAAGGAAATTTCATTAGAAACAAAGAACTATTATGTAATACTGGTCCTCCTATATGACACTGAATGCTGGAAAATCTCAAAGGTGAAGAAGAAACTTGAGGCAACAGAAATGTGTTTCTACAGAAAGATATTGAGACTACCATGGACTGAACATGTGAGCAATAATAATGTTTGAGAGAAAATGGAAACAAAAAAGACATATTTAGCACCAGAAAGAGGGAATTCACTTTCTAGGGCAGATAATGAGGAAAGAGGACTTAGATAATCTGACACTTACAGGACATATTGAAGGCAAGAGGAACAGAGGAAAGCAGCATATAACCTAACGAGCTTGTGCGGATCTATTACACACGAACATACATACATACAAAAATACAAATCACATACAATGCCAAGCATTCATTGGTTAATTAATCACCACTACGTTATTATAGACAATTTAAAAATTGCAGCAATGCGACAATTTTGTAATCGCTCTATTTTTATGTAGTCAGTTTTGTTCACTTTTGGGAGAAATGGGTCCCAGAAGCTTTCTTAAGTCTCCCCAAAGCTCGCTCGCTGACTGGTCTATGCCAACAAATCAGATTGTCTGCACATGAAGAATAATTCTTCTCGCGCAGCGATCTGGAGCCTATAGTCACTTATTTAAGCAAGAATTTTTCTTAGCTAATAAGTGAGAATTCAGCTGCCAAACGAATCCACGACAGTTGAAACCCTGCGCCAACCTTCTCACTCACACACACCACTCACATTCTGGGCATACCTTGTATATACTCACATAATCTTTTCTAACACGGCAAATCTTTTAAGAACAGTCATTATAAAAGACTCTCATGAACATTATTCCAGTGAACTCTGGAATACTAAAATAACAGATAAAGAGAGACAACTCTTGTTTATTTCTTCAACCTTTTCTTACTTTAATGCATGCTTTCTTTCACATCGTTGTTTGATATTGTTAAATATATATTTTATGTGTAACAATGTCTTTTGCTTATCCTTCTTGCGTGAGCCTTGTTTCCTAATCAAAAGTTAAATGAATGTGGTGAAGTCCGCCACATTTCAACCTTTTCTTACTTTAATGCATGCTTTCTTTCACATCGTTGTTTGATATTGTACATCTTGTTAAAACACATATTTTATGTGTAACAAAGTCTTTTGGTTATCCTTTTCTGCATCAGCCTGTTTCCTGAAGTTAAATTAACGTGGTGAAGTCCACTACAAGCTTGTGTAAATGGTTTGCAGAACAGGGATTAGTAGAGATAGCAAAAAGACAAACTTAAATTTTTTAAAAATACAAAAAACAGGAAATTATGGAGAGCTATGATCACCCACATCCTGGAGAGATGCAACATATAGAAGAAGAAGAACTTACTCAACAAGATGGAATAAGTGATTGCAAGACAAGTATGCAAAAGCAAAAAAGAGATAAAAGAGGAAGAATTACTTATACCAACACAAACAGGAGCTTGTGGAGAGTCATGATCACCCACATCCTGGACATAACACATTGTAAGAGAAAATGAGAACAAATAATGATAGAAATGTGTTCATATAGAAAAGAAATCAATATTTAAAGAGATTTTTTCTTATTTTGTTTTATTAATCTCTTTTCAAATGCAAGATATTGCCACAGCTTTGTACAAACAACAACAAAAAAGACACTACAGTTTAAATGGGATGAATCTGTTCTTTATCTTTATCATAACTGAAAATTCTATTATCATTCAATTGTTTTAAAGCATCAGATAAGTAGGAAATCATGACTTGGCCATTTTTTTTTTATCAGTCTCCACAACTACATTTACCAAGTGTGAAAATTAACACTTGAACACTTTGTCCATTGAAAATATTAATCTTTTGTACAACTGATTTGATGAAATATTTGGTTAAGTCATGCATAATGTGCATTTCTGGGAACCACTTTTAATGACAAATGTATCATCTCAACTAATAATCTTACATCAGGGTTATGAATAAATTTGGAGCACACAAAGAACTTTTTACCCTGCAGCGCTAACATATACCCCGTTGATTAAAAGAAAAACGTTGTTTTCTTCCATGACAATATAAAGCTGCATGCTGCAAGAAGTACAAAGGAAATCATTTTGCAACTTGGTTGGTCTATTTTACCTGACCCGCTATTTTCACCTGATTTTGCACCAACCATTTTTACCTTTTTTAAACCACACTGTGAAATGCTTTGATAGTGAAAACTTACTCTAACAAAAAACAGATTCAAGTGTTTGTCAAAAACTTTTTCAGATCAAAGCCTATGGAATTTTACTCAAAATTTATTAAAGGAAAGCTACTTCACTATTCTAAATTTCTCAAGCTCAATTTAATAAACAAATAAGAGATTAGCTAAATATGTTGTTATAAAAAGCAACATCTAACAAATAAAATGTGAGACTTTGTTAAGTAGACTCAAACATTCTTGAATTTAGTAATATTTACAATATTTAGTAATATTTACAATATTTCCCCAGCATTAAAGATATTATTTTATCCTAAAATAAACATCGAACAGTTATCATTTCTATCAAAATAATTTATTGCTCATAGACTTTTGTCTATATTTATGAGATGTAGTATTGTAATTATTTAAACTATTTACATTGTTTGAACTGTTATTCTCCTCTTTGTTGCCATATTCATGATGTTTTGACTGCCGCATGCTCGAGCCTCCTTTAGGATCTGTCCATATTTCTGAGATGAGGAATTGTAATTATTTACACTATTTACATTGTTTGAACTGTTGTCCTCATCTTTGTTGCCATATTCACAACGTTTTTACTGCTATACGCTACAGTCTTCTTCAGGATATGTCTATATTTCCGAGATGAGGTATTGCATTTATTTCCTCTATTTATATTGTTTGGACTGTTTTAAACCGAGCCCTTTATTCCATCAACCAGGATAGATTGTTCTATTTCTATGTCATGGCTCTTCCGGATGTCCCAGTATTAGTTATCTCCCTTTAATTCAAGCTCTTGTTCACCTCAACTATAGCCAGGTACTGAATTCACAACACTTTGGGTCAAGTCACTGGATTCAACCAATGCTTTTAGGCCGTATGACCCAGTGCATAAAAAGTGTTGGTTAGTATCTTATATTTATTTCCATAGGTAATGTTCTGACAAGCTGCATTCCTTAGTTCCATCAGCCTTGATCTTTACAGCTAAGACCCACCAAACCATATAACATTGAAAGAGACCATCCTTCTTCAATCAATATTCTGTTAGCATTCCATTTGGACAGCTATTTCCCTGAGAACCACTACATTGTGGAACAGATCCCCAAGAGGGTACTTCCCTGATCTCTACAATCTTAACCTTTTTAAGTCTAAGGTTAACCAATATCTCTCCTACATCCTCCTCTTACATGCAACAACCAATCAGTGACTCTCTACCTTGAGTATCTGATCGACCTTGCAGTAAGTAAAAAATGAGTAAAAAAAATAATGTCTGCCATTGTCATTTTTATTTAATTTTTTAAAAATCTATTTCACCTCAAGCAAGGCAGTAAAACCAATAAGACAAACGGGTGTGGAAGAATTAGAAAACAGAAACATTAGTAAGGAGTGTGAACAAAAGAAAAGCAATCAGAAGGACAGTAGATAGCAATTGACATTGCATTTAAATTTTTCAAGATTAAAGTTGACCAGAAAGCATGGCACCAGGAGTGAGTTCTGCAAGTGAGAAGTGTGAGAAAAGAAACTGTTAGTATAAAACTTATGGTTAAATCTAACCAATTCATTTGTATATTACTGAGACTTCATAACCAGGCTAGTACTGTGCTTAATTTAATCAAATCTAAATACCCTGGTGAAGAACATATCCAAATAGTTGCCCTGGAAGTATTTACAGAAAAGGCACTGGGAGGCCGAGATGCCAGATCAGGACCAATGATATTACTGATTAATATTTGGATTTTATCAAAATCAGACCAATAATATGCAATGTTTAAGATTAACCTGAAATATATTATAGTTTCTTGGAAGTTCTTTTTTCTCAGACATATTTTACTTCATCTTATATGGGATCCAGATATGACAGGCTGAGCAATTTGCATTTAATTTTAATGGTTCAAAGAATGCCAAACTGAATGGTTGGCCCTCACACATATTCAACTCATCAAATCTGGTCACCTTTGAAAAAAGTTTGAAACACGCCTGCTTTAAGTGTTCAAATGGTATCATTAATTATACAATGGGCCATGTATATTAATGATTTCTTTCATATATATTTAGATATTTTTTTAATGATTTAATTCTAAACTAGGCAATAAAGTAACTGAGATGCAAGGATTTACTGAGTGTGAGACAATACGACAAAAAGAAGACATTGTTAAGGAGAGAGAACAATAGAAGAAAAGGAATTAAGAAGAGAAACATTAACAATTCGCATAGCATTTAAATTTTTGAAGATCAAAATTGATTGTAAAACAAGAAGCTAGAAGAGTGTTCTACAAATGAGAAGGGAGAGAGAAGAAACTGTTAGCATAGAATGTATGGTTATATCTAGCCATTTCAACTGCAAAATGATGTGACCATGCCACCAATCTAGTACTGTATTTAAATTCATAGGTACCATAAAGGAAATTTCATCAGAGCAATTATCAAGTTTTTCTAGAAAAGGCACAGAGAAGCTATGTTATAGTGGGGAAAGTGACAGAAGCCGAGAAACCAGTGCAAGTTCATGTTGTATTTATTATATCCATTGTTCTGTCATTAGTTAATATTTTTTCTGACTTTAAATGCAAAGCATAGAGATTGAACATTGAATGAAGACAAAACAAATTTTAGGCAAAATATTGCACAGTTCAGTATTCAATCATAAACTTTAAAAATATTAAAGAGATAACAATAATCATAAAAGAAACCAGCTATATTAGTCTAATATATATTAGATTCCTCCAATTTACTGAGTTGGAAATAAATTTAAAATTTCTCTCATGATATGTGTGTATATATATATATATATATATATATATATATATATATATATATTTTTTTTTTAAGTAAAAATAAAAACAGACCACTTTAAGGTTCCATGTAATAAATTATTTCATCACAGCTCTTTTAAAGGACCGCGGATCATTAGACTTTACTTCCAAAGGTTGAAACGAAAAAAAAAAATTTTTAGTTAAATTATTAGCTCTGATTTACATTGGACTCTCTGTATTTTATCCTCATTGGGTCTACCCATATGGATTACTTAGTTTTTCGTAAACTAAATATATATATATATATATATATATATATATATAGATAGATAGATAGATAGATAGATAGATAGATAGATAGATAGATAGATAGATAGATATAAAATAATATGCAACTAATTAATAATAGCTATTAATGTATATACAATTATATAATTTAACATATATCAAATTTAACAGATGTTCTACTAATAAAGTGCTCAATATTAGACTGGAGTGATAATTATTAAGTTAGATATAATAACATTCAATATTTATTGAAGATCTTCAAGAAGTATCAAATATTATTATATAAGTTATATGAAGGCTGCAAGAATTAATCTTGCTTCATTTTTTATTGCATTTACCAATTTCTGAATAAGTTATTATACATTGGAATCATAATTTTGGATAAACTGTCCAAAGACCATGTTTTGTTTTCAGTATGTGTGTTGTGTATATATATATATATATATATATATATATATACATTGATGCATGTTTCATTAAATATATATATATATATGTGTGTGTGTGGTGGTGCTCTTCAAAATGTCTGATAACCTAAGATATAAAATAGTTCTGCACAGAAAGAGAAACTGATAGTTAATGAGGTTCATTATTTCCTGGTGGAGTTATTTGAGTGATGTGTGAATTGTCCAGCTTGAGACAGAATCGATCTTTAAAATTCTGACAAAATGTGGGTAACACCACTTCACTTTGATAATGACTACTGGAGAGTGTCCTCAAAGAAAAGAAGACAAACTAAATACTTGCTTCTTCTCAAGAATAACAGTCACAAATTCTATTTTAGAGAGTCAATCAGTCTGCAAAAATAACCCCACAAACAGTAAGCACAAAGAAAAAGAGTGATTTAAGCTGTTTGCTTATCATATTTGAAATAACATGGAACTAAAAGATCAGTGTAAAAATGAACATTTTCAAGATATCATTATTACACATTGACATGTCTATCAAGTTATTTTGGAATTTACAGGGAAGTAAAACAGACAAGTTTCAAATTCTAGTGCCAATTACCATCTTGAGAGAGAGAGAGTGAGAGAGAGATACCTTTTTGAGTATGAAAGAAAAAGTAAATATAGTTACAGAGCCTTGATATACAATGCCTGCAATTTTAGATTGTCACCAGCACATTAGCAGATTGCACCTTAAATACATTAGAAACACATTTAAGTTTTCTTTTCCAGGAAACTACCTGCTACGTTGGTGACTAAAAAGAGATTTTGAAATGATTAAGTAGGAAGCACTTTTAAAAAAATACTTTATGAAGCTTAGCATTACACCTTATTATCATATCATATATATATATATATATATTATATATATATATATATATATATATATAAAAGTGGACATGGAAGTCAGCACTTAGAGGCGACAGTCTGTTTCATGCTAGTGCAATCGTCAGGTGACTTTTATATTTACACATGCTCTATCTCTGATATTGAGCACTTTATCCCATAAATATAGCACACTTTAAGACTATATATATATATATATATATATATATATATATATATATATATTTGTATATTACACATATACACACACAATTAATATGGAAAGTTTCTTTTACTTCAGAGTTTCATGGCTATAGAAGTATAACCACTCACCAGGGACAGAGTTAATCTGCTATCATTTCTCGATTCTCTTGAGCTTTTATTGGTATATGTTATTTATTTGTTTTCACTTTGATAGGTGTTGATTCATTGCTGATTTCTCTTCCTCTTTTTTTTACTTTTTCTCTTTTATTTTTATTCTTTCTTCACCTTCTTCGTTGGTCTCTGGTTTATTGTTGATCATTTTAATTTAGGTTATGGCTGGAATTTTCTGTGTGTGTATGTTTGTGCAGGTGTGTGTTTATGCGCATGCCTATGTCTGTGTGTGTATGCATGCATGCATATACACACACAAGTATATACGCTCACCCGCATGTGAATGTTTGTGTGTTTGTGCATGTGCATCTAAGTGTGTGTTTCTATTAACTGTATTGTGTGTTTAATTGTAATTGTTTTTATGTGTGTGTGTTAACTGTATATGGGTTTTTTTTTTCTTTTTATATATACACACATATTATATATATATATATATATATATGAAAATAAACACACACACACACATATATATATATATATATATATTTGTGTATTTAGGCAGTAATCCTTCTTTCATGCACATTTCATTAAAAACGACTGACAAGGTGCTTTTATTTAGTTTTTTATATAATTTCTCATGCGATCTAATGAAGTTTTTCTTTTCAGAGGATAAATTATATAAAAACTGTCCGAATGTTCTTTTTATCCGAGCGCTTTCGGCTATACATTTAGCCATTAACTTTGAACATGGACATAATATCTTGACCGTGTTTTGAAACAAAAAAAAAATGAAACACTTTATAAAACATACATATAACAAACTATTTCTAATTCTAACAGTTGAAATATAATCCTTGAAAATGGCTAAATGTATAGCCGAAAGCGCTCGGATAAAAAGAACATTCGGACAGTTTTTATATAATTTATCCTCTGAAAAGAAAAACATTAGATCGCACGAGAAATTATATAAAAAAATTAAATAAAAGCACCTTGTCAGTGGTTTTAATGAAATGTGCATATATATATATATATATTACACACACACCGTTCTGGAAGAGCATGGATACTGAAAAGTCATGTGAAGCAAAAAAGGGTGATGGAACAATTTTGATTGTTGCTTGTGATTTTATTTCATCACACTGTCAGTAATATCTGCATCAAAACAGATATCAATTTCAAATAATCAAAATCTTTTAATTGTAATGATTTTATTTTTATTTATAATAAATAGCGTCATCATAAAATTAATATAGTTTGTTCTAGTGGCTGGAATTATTTCTTGAGAAAGCTTCAAAATGCATATAGTTTCTTTGAGAAACCCTATATATATATATATATATATATATAGTGCATTGTTTTGTTTTGCTTAGAATGGCTCATGATCAAACATAATAGACATTTGTTGTTTGTTATATTTAACAATATATGTTTGAATGAATATATATATATATATATATATATATACATATATATACACACCCACACACATTCAAATGACTTGATAGCTTAGACATATATATTTTATGCAGGTGCTTGTGAGTTGCACTGAAGACACATATATGTATGTGTGTCTGTAATCATGTTTGCAAATGCAGATATTTTTTATGCTAAAAGGTGCAAAAGTTGTCAAATTAATTTGTTTCAAATTCGAAGTGAAACAATGCTAACTTTGCATCAATGTTTTTAGGAAAGGCATGAAACTACTTCTTCCTGTACTTTGTTGATTCATGAGATATTGCAACACCTGCCTCAACACATTCTCTGACACTTTATGGATAGAGAAGAATGCTCAGTCACATGAAGGATTCTTTCCTTTTGCTGCTATTTTATAACCCAGTGTTACCGGTCACAAGTCACTTGGAGAAGTGATTGTGAATCTGCAAATTCAACCCACATATGTGGTGACAGTCACCTGATTCTCAGCTTAATGCAATGTAATTATGCTTGGGTTCCTGCAAAAAGTAGACAATTAGCATCTGTCATTTGGCAAATGTATTGGAAAGTGGTTTTTGTTCAAAATGCAATGTTCATAATCAGAATTTTGTCAGAATGAGCAATAGAAATGTTGAAAGACGTCTACCTGAGCTTTATAGAATATGCAGAGGCATTTGATAAAAGATGATCTCCTGAAATGTTTGAAAACACAGATCCACATGAAAAATATATACAAATATTCTGTGGTTAAACCAAAATAGTAATACAATACAATACAATAGAGCTGTCTTTTCCTCTTTTTCTTCTGTGTGCCATCTCCCTTCAGAATGTGAGTGAACATGGCTCTCTACAATCTCCTGTCCTTCCCTTTGTAGCTGTTAGAAAATTCTGTCTTTTTACTATCTCTCATGTTCTGCCAACAATTTACTCAAATTGGGTAGATAGGTTATTCACTATTTACCTATGTGGGTTATTGCACTTGGCTTTGCCAAAATGCCTGCAGATGGCACTCTGAAAGCCTATAAAAAGGAAATCATATTCTCTCTCTCTCTCAATTTTTTGCTCTTTTGTTGTTCTGGCTTTCAGATATAGTTGCCTCTAGATAGGAATGCTGCTGTTGAGGTGTGTCCACTTCTTAAGGTCCTCCTTTGACTTTTGAACTCTCTCACACATGCATATACACATACATGTCTATCAGACATGCTAGTTACACACACACACACACAAATAAGCACATTCTTCTTATAGCTAGTGTTAATATTTATTCCTTTTATTACAATTGTGTACACATATAATTCTTACGTTAATACATGATTGTTGTTTCTTTTGTGCTCATTGTTTTATGTTTGTATTATTTTTGCCTGGACTCACATTGTGTGTCAATATTGCAGGATAAATATTCCAGGAGCCCGTAATTCTTTAATATCGAATGTGTTGATTCCATAATGGTGACTAATATTTATCCAAACATACATATTCCGCAACACCACTCTCCCTTTTGCCTTCAGTATGTCCTTTGAATATCAAATTTTCAAGGCTGTCCCTTAGAAATTTCAACTATCTCTTCCTGATTCTAAGTTTAAGTGCTTTTTTGGTTCCATTCTCCCTAAAACTACTTTGATGTTAAGTATAAAATTCCTTTTTGTTTACATTTTCTCTAATAATTTGTGGTTGCTCACATGTTTGTTTCATGATATTCTTGACATAGTAAAAGTATTAATGATCATAAAAGCTAAATTACATTTAAGAAAAATTTCATATCTGCTTGCATTAATTAACACAGTTTAGAGATGACTTCTCAATGAGCAATATACTAATTTTCTTTTCCCAATAAAAGACAGAAATGATTTGCTTATATTAAATATGTAAAAAAATATTTTTATTTAAATTAATAATACCTAGTACATATATTCATTAACTGACAAACTATCATATATACACGTATATCATGTGACTTTTGAAGACCTAATTTTGAAGCTAATTTTAAGGAGGTTACATCATACATGAGATATAAAAATAGCATATCTATTTCTGGCCCTGGCTATGCCATTGACCAAACTATATATCTATTTACTGTAGTAAAAATTACAGCTGTATTTAAAATAAACATTGTATGTTGTACAAGTATATACAGTATTTTTTTTATTTTTCTATGAAATTTCACTAATAATCCAGGTTTTTAAATCTATCATGATAAAACAACTAAGACTTTAATGCAATAAAGCTGCCAATGGAAATTTGAACATTACAGAGAGCTTTAATTTATTTAACATAAAGGAAAGTTTCACTGAGCAAAATGAATGATAACACAAAAATAACAATTATTCATTTGAACCAAATATGTTTATGTGGACAAGCATGACTATCTAGCAGCTAAAGTTTTTGGCTTTCTTGACTTCTTAATGGTATTCTTTCAACAATAGCAAAACAAATATTTCTATTTAGAGATGAAGAACATGTCACAACATTACCCTCCAGGCAAAGGTTACAGGGTTGGAAATGTTCTTGTAGGCTGGTGCTGTTTTCCTATTTTCCATGTGTTTTGGTTTATATTTTTGATGTTCAACATATGTATGAGGACTGTGCTATCTGCATATTTTGTTGTGAGAAGATGTCTTTTCTGAGTAGCTCCTCTGTTTCCAGAGATATTTTATTCTAACATATATTTTCATTTTGTTTAAATCTTGCACTGACTTGGTTTATAGACAATTATCATTAAGTGGGCATTCACACTTTGTTCTGCAGTTACAGATGAGAGTGGTGTAGGCATTTGTAGAGTATTAGTGATTTTTCTGATGTTTTTTAATGATTTATAACATGTTACTGACACAGTTATTGCTCAGTCTAGGAGTTTTTTCTCCATCGTCTTTCACACAGTCATAATACCTCAAGCCTATTGCCATTTCCATAGAAAATATTCAGATATGCTCTTTTCTTTCGTTCCACCAGTTTAGACTTTATAGCTAGGGCACACCATGTTACTACTACTACAGAGTCAAATCACAACCATTTCCTCTGTATTTCACTTCTGAGGAGAGAGTTCTATTCAGAAAGATTTCTCCAAGAACTGCTATCCAGTAGAACAGACTCCTGTCTGGATACTTCCCTGAATGCTACAATCTTAAACTTTCATGTCATAGATCAATCATTATATATCCTCACAATTCCACTTGGCTTCATATTACACACCTCATTCAGAAACCCTCTACATTGTGTAGCTCTCAAGTCTTGTATTGGGTGAACTTTAGTAAAAGAAACATCCACCCCAAAAAACAAACAGATCAATGATCAAATTATAAGAAAGGTTCCTTGTTGACATCTTATTTATTGGTGTGAATCATATGTAACATTATTTATAAATTTAATTTAAATAAAGTCTCACTTGTACTGATACAAAAATAAACATTTAGAAAGGAAATACTAACATATATATATATATATATATATATATATTATATATATTTATTTATTTATTTATTTAAACCAGTTTGGTTAAATAATTTAGACATTCTATATGTTTATTTTTGTTTTAATCCTTTCAAGTCCATGAATCAATTTCTTAGTAGCTATAGAAAATTGATTAAGAAAAATACCAAAATTATCTTTCAAATAATTTTTATCTTCCCAAGTTCTTTCAATCTCATCTGAGACCATCTTCAGGGGGTTAAATTGTCTGTCTATGTATGTATGTAGAAACTGATTCATGGACTAGAAAGGATTAAAACAAAAATAAACAGATATAGTAGACAGATTATTTAACCAAATCTGTTTGAATGAAAATATGCTGCCTAAATACACACACACGTGTGTGTGTATAGTTCGAATTCCAGTTGAATCCATTACATTCACTTACGTGCTAATACCCTTGGGAAAGGTGTGAATCCGCTTCTTCTCCTTCCAGCTATGGGTAAATAGCAGGACAAACTGGGTTCTATAGCCTTGGATGGCAACTAGTCTAGGAGAAGGACAACTCTGAATTCAAAACCTGCAGAGAGTCGTTTGGGGACCCTGTGGCATGTAGTGCACCAGGTCTCTGTATTCGGCCCTTCAAAAAGTGTGGATGGTCCTGCACAAAACCTTCACCACTATAATCAAATCTCATGTGCTGTTGTTGGGCTGTAAGCACTAAATTAAAAAAGTTAACTTCCTTGATATAACATTAGATTTTAATGAAAAATGTATACATACCTTACAAAAAAAACAATACTAATCCTTTGTATATACACCCTAAATCTAATCATCCTCCATCTATAATTAAGCATATACCTTTATCTATCGGAAAAAGAATAAGTACAAATTCAGCAAAGGTGAAGATTTTCTATGAACATATTAATTTCTATAATAAAGCTCTAAAAGATAGTGGCTACAAAAGCCCAAAATTAACTGATATAAAAAATGAAAATGGAAAGCATAGAAAAAACCGAAGTAGAAAAATAATTTGGTATACGCCCCCATACAACCAATTGGTAAAGAACAAATTAGGACAAAAAATCCTTGCATTAATCGTTAAGCATTTTCCTAAAGATAGTAAACTAAGTACTATTTTCAATAAAAATACACTAAAATTAAGTTACAGCTGTACTGAAAACTTAGAGAAAATTATTAAGAAACATAATGCTAATATCTTGAATAAACACTTAGACCAAAACCAGAGAAATTTAGACAGTATAATAATAAAAAGAGATGAAGATAAACAAAAATTATGTAACTGTAAAAATCCTCATAACTGTCCTCTACAAAATAAATGTCGCATGGAATCATTAGTATACCAATGCAATATCTCATGTATTGAGAATCCCGAAAACATAAAAATCTATATAGGTTGCACAAGCCATGAGTGCAAAAAGAGATTCAGTCAACATCAAACTTCATTTAGGATAAATAAATACAGAAATCAGACATCCCTATCGAAATATTTTTGGCACTTAAAAGAAACCAATAAAACACCTACAGCAAAATGTAAATTAATAAGCAAGGCTAGAATATCTAGGTCATTATATGACTCTTATCCTTTGTGTATACACGAGAAACTATATATTACTAAGTTTATAAAAAATCTACTGAATCAAAGAAATGGAATAGCTATTCTTTGCCAACATTATCAAAGATTTTCCTTAAATAATATTTAAAAATAAAATAAAAAAATAAAAAAATGGTTGCTGGTAATATACATACTTATATTTGATATGTAATAATAATTTTTAAATAATCTAAGAAATTCTATTACATTTATTTGATTTAAAAAATAATATAGTCTATTAGTAATTAACAGTAAAAATAATATTTATTGTAGTTCAATATAACATATTGTAAACCAAACACCCCTTTTAGAAAAAATCTTTAAGCATACAAGTATGAATTTAGCGGAAAAAATGCCGTAAAATCTTTTGTTGCTGAGAAAAAAACAGACGACATGCATTGAGCGGATATCAAAATTCATTGAAAAATGCACCCCTACCCTCCCTCTCTTTTTTGAATGTAACTCATAATTGATACAATAATAGTTAATAAAAATTAATACTCTACCGCCCCTGTTTAAATAATTGGATTTCTCTGTATCCTTGGAAACAAAAAATTATGAATTGTATGTATGTTTAAAACTCAGTAAATTTAAAAATAAGTTATTCCAAAATTCGCTTGAAGATGAAACAGAACTAATGCTTTTAATTTAATTATATAATTAAATTTGAAGTTTTTAGCTTCGGTTTTTGAAACATAGTAATTCCTATGTAGTGAAGAAACCATATTTTAAATCAGTTAATTTATAATACATATATATATATATATATATATATATATATATATATATATATATATATATATAATACAAATAATCCATGAGTTTCCTAATAAAACCTCACATCACCAAAAACTTTGTAGCAAATATTTCTAATAAAAACATATAAGCTGAAATCACCATGACATGGTATATTATCATATAAATATATCATGAAAATTTCATCAATATCAGTTGATTAATAGTAATTTTATTATGAAAACATTGACATGCATGATAAAATCATGACATACTATGATGAGCAGAAGCAGAACACAAATTCAAACAGAGGATTAACGTCAACGACTCATCTCAAAAATGCCAGCTGCAGAGCAGAGGTCTGTATCTGGCAAGTGTTTTAACAGAGGAAATATAATACCAAGATCCAAACATGCACTGGATTAGCAAAAAGCATTTCAAAAGCTAAGCAAGATAAATATCTTTACAAACACCTGACATGGATAGTGGAACAGGGGACGAGAGCATTAGCAAAAGCAGAAAAACTCCTATGGTCCACAAAGGATAATGAGTTGTGGAGAGTCATGATCCCTTATGTCCTGCAGGTATCTGGCACACAGAAGAGGAATAATGATAATGACTCATCTTAAAATTTCAGATAATATAAGACTGACCAAAGAAAAAGACAAAATGAGAATCCTCACTCAACAACGTGTAGAACAATAATTATGATTCATCATCTGGCAATAATATTTATTGTGTAAGAGCTACGAGATGTATATTTACTTCTTTGGATATCTTCCAGCCATTGTTGGCCTCTTCAGTTACACAGGTTTTCACTTAAAGTCATTTTGGAAACAAAGTCAACGAAGCAGATAATATGAAGTAGACAGACACCCATCACTGGTTGGCTTCGGCTGGATGTCACTTATGATGCTAACCTAAGCAAGTCATATATCCAGTACTATTTATATATAGTCTTGGTTCTATATTTACTTTTTGTGGATCTATGGCCAAGTAAATATCTCTTTGAGGTGTAATAATTTATACTGAAGCCTATGTGTATAGATATGTTTACACCAGACTAATTTCCTTGGTAGCTAATGTTGGATGATTTGACAGACAGCCATTAAGATGTGTCATTTGCAGTCTGGAGAGAAATGATGGAAATAAATATTACATCTCAGACTCTGTTTGATTTCACAAGATATAAAATTAAAGTAAAAAGAGGACATTTCTGGAGCTTGTTTTCTTTCCTTTTCATTTTCAATGTGAAATGAAACGAAAAGTGGTTCAAAGTGTCCACCTTCATTATTGCTAAAGTTATAATCTGTTTAGCAAATTACACCTTAAATCATTTCTCACACAAAAGTATAAAAGTTCCAGCTTCTGACAATACTAAAATACAACTTATAGGCAAGTGATTGCTTAGGCTGAGTTTTACAATGACATTACTGGTGTTATCATTCAGAAAAATGGTGCCACAATTCTGAAGTAAAATATTCACTCATTTTCTTATGCCTGTATTTTTGGCTTTTAAAATATTGTTCCCAAATGAGCAAAGAATTACATCGTCTTTGGGGGATTCCTTTTTCATCTTTTAAAAAGATAAATATTTCACATTACAACAGTGTTACATTTATTTAAAAAAGGTATTTCTAAGAATCTAGAACTTATACTAAGAACAACCAACCAGAATTTAGAACTTATACTAGGAATGACCAACCAGCATCCAGATATCAAACAGATTTAGTATATACACAAATATAGAAATAGGCATAAGACAATGATGTATCATCTCAACAAATTTATTTAATGTTTACAGTGAGGCAATTAGAAATCCAATGAATATTCATTATTGGTTGCCACAATCTCAACAGCATTAGATTGATAGAAGACAAAATAAGGAAACTACTGGAACTTATGCAGAAGTTAGTAAAGGAATGTGAAAAGTAAGGACTAAACATTAATTGTAAAAATTTAGAATATATATTTGTCAGTCTGTTATATTCCATGCTAATAGGAATATATAGTTGAAAAACAAGGTGGATAAAATAAGTAAAGGTTTATTGTACAAAACCAGTACAATAAGAATAAAGGTAACAGTTATGCACAAGGTCATCACAAGTCAATCCAGTAGTGAGTGATACTATTGGAAGGTCGGTAGTTCTTGCGTGAGTCTGAGTCATACTCAACAGATCCCAGCTAGACTCCTGTAGTTCGTTGACTTACAGATACTTATAGATTGTTACTACCTATAGTGTAGTCATTCATGGGGGTGACAAGTTATTCCATTACATCAAACAGTCTGTTAGCATTTTCAGCAACATGAAATATCCTTGCCTTATATTCTTTCAGATAGTTTTCAAAGGAGTATACCTACAGTATTAATGAGTATAATCATCATTTCAGCCCAAGTATTGATTGTGAGAGCTTGTTTACAAAATATAAACTTGGAACAAAAGCAGAAGCTATCTGCAGTATATGTACATAATTTGATGAAGATGAAATTAATAAATTTAATGCTAAAAATTGCTTCAGATGATTATATATATATGTGTGTGTGTGTGTATATATATATATATATATATATATATATATATAGAGAGAGAGAGAGAGAGAGAGAGAGAGAGGTCTGATTGAAGAAAATTGAAAATTGATTGTTTAAGATATTTAAAGTTTTGTCATTCAAACATTTTATCTGAATAATTTATCATCAAATATTTCTCTGGAAATCAGATTTTTTTTAATCATTTCACCCCAAGCAAGGCTATAAAGCTACTAAGATGCAAGGGGTATACTTGATGTTAGAGAGTATGAGAAAGAAATACTATTGAGGAGAGAGAATAAAAAAAGAACATGAATTAAGAAAACAGAAGATAAAGTTTGGAATTACATCTAAATTTTGGAAGATCAAATTTGTCTGAAAAGCAAGAAGCTGGAAGAGAGCTCTACAAGTGACAAGTGTGAATGAAGAAACTGTTAGCATAAAACTTACAGTTAAATCTAGCCATTTAAACTGTAAAATGAGGAGTGTTTCCTGCAAATCCAGTAAGGCACTTACATTCATAAAGTCTAGATACCATAGAGAAAAGTTAATTAGAACAATTACCATGAAAGTATTTATAGAAAAGGTACAGGGAAGCTATTTTACAGTGGTGGGAAAGTGACTGAAGCTGAGATACCAAGTCAGGACCAATAACATTGCAGATTCATCTTTATCAAAAATCTCTAAATATAAAACAGGAGCACCAAACCATATGTGGCAGCAACATTAGAAGCAAGGATGAATGGTAGACTTATTAATATATAAGATAGATTCTGAAGAGAAAAATTATCCAGCCTGACAGTGAACTATTTTTCAAAGCAGGAGAATTATCAATTAATTCAATATAATCTTTCCACTTTATGTCAGTGGAAAATGTTAGCCAAAGAAGGTGTAACAAGTGATTCTCCTGGGGGTGAGAATCAGCTATACTGATGAAAGGCAAAAAAACGTCCTCTCAGATGATTGATAAAGAGTAGTTTCATTCTGGATGTGTTAAAATTAACAAGCCATTCCTTGCTCCAGTTAACAGGGGATTGTTGCTTACTTTTTTTAGATCAGCTGCCCATTTGACCATATCAAACTGATGAGACTTACTATTAAGACAGCAGTAAATAGTTGTATCATTTATCAGGTAATCACCGGTATTCTTTTCCTTTGAAAATAGCAGTATACCCTACTTTATCCCATTCCTGTGATCCATCTGTAATCAATGGGATTATGTTTAGAGTATTTATCATGGATAATCCCAAAAGTGCGATAGGATTTGTTTTTGTCTTTGAGTCTTGAGTCAAATTCAGTAATACATTTGGTGCTTTTAATAACCATCAGGCTCTTTTAGAGATAATAGTTTCAGGTACATGTTTTTGTCAATGTCGGTGTCTTTGATGAATTCTTTCATTCTAAGTGTGAAAGATTTAATGGTTTTTGTTTTTCCTTCCAAAGAGTGATTTTTATCATATTTTAAAGACACCTATAGGCAGGATTTGTTGGCTCAGAAGAGAGTTTAACAAGATTGTAAAGCCTGCTTTTCTCTTTTTATTGACAAAGGAGTTTCATATATCTCTATATAAAGGCTCTCTATTGGGAATGTGCTGTATCCTTCCAGAACAAGCCTTAGTCCTTCATAGTGTATCATATCTAATATTAAAATGATTGAATGCCCATACTTCCCAAAACAGATTTATATTGAAATAATTGAAGTTATAGATTATAAGAAAACAGGGAATAAATAATTACATCATTTTAAATAACAATTTACTGAAAACATATATTGACCAATATTTGTATCAGTGTAAATAATGTTATACTAACAGTTAGATGTATTTTTTAAACCAAGACATTCTGTAAAAGCTAAAAATATACTACATCTTTACAGTAAAATAAAACTTAGAAAATTCATGTAAGAATTTTTTTCTCCATGAATACTTATAATGTTTGACTTCTCCAGAGGAAATATGTTAAGAAAAAATTGATTTAAATACCATATTTCCCATATGCTAAAATGCTGCAAGTGGTAAGATGCACCCTACAATTTGGTATGTATTTTTTTGGAAACAAAATTTTTGAAGATTTAACAGTTCCCTATACTAGCAACTCCAAGTTACCAACTCCATGGTGTCATTTTTCTTTGTCACAAAAAGTATTAAAATTATTATATATTTCTGGTGATTATTAATTGAATTTTCAATAGTTTAGCACACAATTTTACACCTATCTGCATTAGAAACAACTCACACTTGCCACTACAAGATGACGGAAATTGACTTGTCTACCTGGAGATAGTGTCAGTGAGGCACCATCACCTTAAACAAACATGGCGGAATTGATAGTACAATATACATGGTATGATACCAACAAGATATACAGTATTTGTTACATATGAATCATAACTGTAGTCTTATAGTATATGTCTGATTGCTTGTATTGCATGACTGGGGTTCATGAGGGTTGACAAATTCCTCTCTAAAACTTGACCTCTCAGTGCTAAGATGCAAGGTGATTTTTTCGGGAATTTGTCAGGAAAAAAAATGTATTAGCATCCAGGAAATATGGCAGGTTATCCTAGCTGATACATATTGATATTATTAAAAAACTTATTAAATTTGGATATATATTTAGCATTTGTTCTCCTCCTTTAGCTTAAAGATATGTTATTTAAACATTAACAAATTATTATCATTATTATTATATTTATTATGGAGCAAAAGACCAGATACAAAAACTATCACACTTGTTGGCTATTGCGGCATATAGGGCTTGCTTACTTTGCTTGATTCAGCAGTAGCAGCAATGGAAGTAAGCAGCAGGGTACAACCAGAAGTCATAAAATCACTGACCAAGCCCATTTCAGCCTCTTTTCCAGCTTCATTTTTAGTGGCCTCTACCTTCATGGCCAGCTCCCTATCTCCCACTTTTAATTTTCAGCAGCCACTACCTTTAATCCCAGCTCAAATGGCTACCAACTCTTAATGCAGAAGATGACTGGCAGCTTGACTTCAGATTTCTCGTTCCTCACATGGAAAGCAGTGGTTGTCTTCTTCAAGACACCCACCAAAGGAAAAATTACACTCAACTCTTGGTGCAGAATATGAGGCCAGTCCTAGCAGTTTCACACTCAAATTTCTCATTCCTGTGGGAACTAGCAGAGAAATTTCTCTCTACAAAACATCTGCTCAAGAACTTTGTTAACTGGAAATCCCCACTTTCTCCCACAAAATAATACTGTTTTGCACTTTCTTTCAACAGAAATAAACACTTTTGAACAATTATTTTATACCTTAGGTTTTGTTCATTCCACTCTCAGTGCCAAGCAAAAACCCACATGCAACTGTGAAAAATTCCTTACACAGTCTGAAAATGAAGTAATACTAAGGAACAAATATATAAAATTCAAAATCTCCATCGTGACACCCATACTAATAAGAGTATGCCAGTGATTTCTAGTTTTGTTGGATTTTTCATGGATTTTCAAAATTATCCATATTCATGTTAGTTCAAAGATATAGGGAATATATGATTTATATATTAATTTAGCAGTATTTTCCTCATTTAATAAATGTCTATACATATAATGCAAGTGTACATTATTTTTTTTTAAATCTCTATTGAATGTAAATGGTTTTCTTCAGGAAAGAAGCAATGAAATCAAACTCAGTTAAATGAAATGCATAGAAGCCACATAAAGTTGAATAGTTTGAATTAAACGTTTTTTTTCTTCCAAAGAAGCCAGAATATCAGAGATCTGAAATAAGAAACATGCAAGTTCAGGTTTAATGGTAGAACAATGATTTGATCTCTTCAAATCATAATACAAAATACATATGCACATCTACACAAATAGATACAAACAAGTAAGAAATAACAGATGTATAAGTAAAAACAAAGAATGTGTTGGTGGTGTAATGGATATTAGAGCAGACAGTGAAATCAGTGATCCAAGTTCAAATTCCAGGTAGTCTATCACATGCATTTTCAGACAAACGCTTTTGAGAAAGGCATTAATCTACCTCTTTTCTCTGTAATTATGGGTTAAAATGCAAAACAGACTGGGATCTCTAGACTTTGGTGACAGCCAATTATGAATTAGAGAACGCAAGTGGAAAACAATGAACTATCATTCCCAAATAAAATCATGGTAATCTGCAGATATTGAAGGAAAGGAATATGTTGTGATTAATGGTCACCTGTGTTCTGAAGGGACATGGAATTCTAAAAAAACAAAAACAAAAACCTTTAATGTGTGTATGTGAGGGTGTGTATAAAATTAAAAGTGTGTACTGATATGTAGAAGTATTAATGACTAAAAATGTAAACCTATTTATATCCCCATATGCTCATGCAGAGAAAGAAACTTAAACATAGACAAGAATATATCTATATTCAACAGAGAAAAGGAGAGCTCAACCACAATATTCACAAGAACAGAGATACTTACACACACATGAAAGCTATTTCTGAAGTTAAATATTTCCTTGGTATTTCATTCTATACATGAAATAAGATTATTCCTGATAATTAGTCATCACCAATAAGAACATTACAAATACAATTAAAACGAATTATCTGATGAATTATTACACTAACACCAATTTGAAATCTGCTTAAAAATAGATCCAGTTTTTCTATATAACTACATCTATTTTTGAAAATTAGAAAATGAACATTTTTGAGATACCCATAAAAAAGTAAAATCTGCTTATTTTAGGTGTGACAGAGAGAAAAACTGGTAAACACACACACACACATTTTTTTTAGTGAAATTGGAGTAGATTTGAATAGTGAAATTAAATCAGAGCATTTTGTTTACTGATGGGGAAATCTGATCTAGGGCAGAAGTTGTATCCATTGAATCTGGGTCATCGAAATAATTTTTATCAATTAAAAATTGAAATAGAGCTGAGTAAGCTAGAAGGAACTTTGGAATTCACATGATTTTGGTTGAAGCAGCCAGAACCCCGTGATAATCGCATGCAAAGTAGTAGGGCCGAGGGTCAGTTATAACCAGCCGGGTTTATCTATATAAACATGTAGTTATACTGAAAAAGGTAGACTGGAGAAAATTCTTGAAGAGAGAAGAGAGAATTGGCCTGAGCAAGAGTTGGGAGGAGGAATGCCACTATAACTTTAAGCACCCAACAGAAATCTTTATCCCTCCATCGCAAGAGTCATATTTCGTTCTGAGATGATTTAACAAGTTAATCCCATACACTCTCTGTCTAGAATCCAGTGTATGAGTTTTTACGTTAAATACTTTTCTCTTCTCTAACCCATTTCTTTTCTCTACTATTCTTTTCTGCTATATAAAAGACATTAACAATTCAACCATTGAATAGTTGTTTGTCCGGCTTTCTGCAGATATTAATTTTTTTTGCTGCATTCTAAATTTCTTAGCGCAGACTCCCCAGCCGTGTCTACATCTTCAGTCGACCGTGAATTGACAGACACCACTTCTGCTTTTTGGATCAAACAAATCACAACGTGGGCAGTAAGCAGGATTAAACCAGCGGACCAGTCGAATAATCTACGGATGCTCAGGGTACCTATGGCCACTCCCTTAAGTTCGGTTAGGACTGAGTAGACACCTCAATCCAGAGAGTAAGACGCCGGAGGGTGAGGGGATGGGGTGAAAGTGCTAGATAGGTAAAATTAGTGGGTTCTGCTTATTTAAGGTAAAATTGGAGGGGTTCCGCTTACTTCATGTAAAATTAGTGGTTTCTGCTTATTTAAGGTAAAATTGGTGGGTTCCGCTTACTTCATGTAAAATTAGTGGTTTCTGCTTATTTAAGGTAAAATTGGTGGGTTCCGCTTACTTCATGTAAAATTAGTGGGTTCTGCTTATCTAAGGTAAAATTAGTGGGATTCGCTTATTTTAGGTAAAACTGGTGGATTCTGCTTAGATCATGTAAAATTAGTGGGTCCTACTTATTTTAGGTAAAATTGGTGGATTTTGCTTATTTAAGGTAAAATTGGTGGGTTTTGCTTAATTTAGGTAAAATTGGCGGGTTCCGCTTACTTCATGTAAAATTAGTAGGTTCTGCTTACTTCAGGTAAAATTAATGGGTTCTGTTTATTTTTGGTAAAGTTTGTGGGTTCTGCTTACTTCCAATAAATTAGTGTGTTCTACCTACTTTAGGTAAAATTAGTCGATTCTGCTTATTTTAGCTAAAATTAATTGGTAATTTCACTTTCCAAGATTTCAGGTTGATGGAAAAAGAAATATATAAATTTCCACTGTGCCTTCTTTTTTGCATGGAAAGAGGTATAAACCAATTTCTTCAAATGATACTTAGTACATTTTATCATTAACTGCTTTGTTATATATATATATATATATATATATATATATATATATATCTATCACATGTGTGCGTGTGTTCAGCTGTTTCATCTGAAATGGGCAATTAACAAATATAACAATAATATATCTTTCAATCAAAACATGCACCATTCAGTTTTAGGACTCTTTCCCAATGGAATTGTAATTAAAATATCAAATTTTTCTAAGAAATCTCCAATTGCAGAGTCAAGAAAGTCTTTCAATGTCAAAATAATGGTCTTCTGATTGTTACATTTTTGCTTTTTTATATTCAGTTTTTATCTTTAATGAAAGTTTCAAAATGCTTGAAGAAACGAAAGAGATAGCATCAGGTTAATAAGAAAAATGTTTTGAAATTTCATATCCTAAGTGCATTTTCTCTGTCACAATGATTCCTAAGGCAAGAGATATGGCATAATTATGCAACTGTACTGGTTTGTAACTTTGGCATATCTTCTTCAGGAAGTTTGAGTGGTGAGAAGAACCTAAGAAATATGAAACACTATCTTTTTAAACAAACATAATTTTTTTTTAATGAAAATCTATTCCATTAAATTCCATGTCTCTTTCCAAATGAGTAGTTTGCAATATAAATATTCCTTTTTTAGATGGTTTCAAGCAATCTACATTTGTTTTATAATTCTCAATAGTCTGATCATAAATGTTTCTAATCTATTCATAGCTATATTGCTGCTTCAGATAAAAATAGTCATTTTTGGAAAACAGAAAACTTTATTTTTAAGCCTGATTCCATAAGTTAATTAAAATCTGCTCCAATTTGTCCAGTGACCTTCGCTAATGGCTTTGTAATATAGGGTGTGTGGATGGTGTAACTGTTATCAGTATGAAAAATGCAATTGGCAAGACAAGTTCAACTTCTATCCTAGTCTGTTGCACTTACTTTCACACTGATACTCATAGAAAAAGCACAAATCCATTATTTTTCCTTTCAGTTATGGATTAAATATTAGTGTAGACTGAGCTTTGTATGCAGTCAGTTTTGAAGAAGGTCTATTATAATTTAAACTATCAAAAAAGCAATGGAAAAAAAACTCTTTTCAGAGAAACTATGGAAATTCACAGATAATAAAAAAGGAATCTGTGGAGAGCTATGATCACCTACATCCTAGAGGACATGGCATTAATAAGTTTATTATTGCTATAAGCATTATATTTAATAGGTACACATATTTAATTATACATCCTTGTTTTTTTAAAACCAGTGGAATTTATAGCCAATGTCGTGCCTTAATAAACATAGAATCAGCAGCAGCCGCAAGGGTATAAAACAAGTAAGTAACTCTCTCTTCCTGTTTTTCCTCCTTTCAAAGTGTGTGACATTAATTTTTAAGACTGAAGTAAAAAGGGCTGTGGATGCTTCACACACAAATACACCTACACAAGCACATCACACTCAAATACATTTATTAACAATTTTCATTGCTATGTAATTTACTTTCTGGTAAAGAAACTCTTAAACTTTCCTTTTGTTATTTTGTTTAATCAATCGGTCTCTGTTATTATGTGCATGTACTTTTTCCCGGCCATTATTTCATGTAGTGTAAAATATTCTTGCAAAAAACCTTATATATTAATGACAGGAGTAGCCAACACACTAAACATAGATATTAAAATAAGATATTAATTCCATCATTTTAAAAACAGGGATGTTTATGCAAACATATGTACCCAGTAAATATAATATAAATTAATAAGAAATAATGTCAGACTAAAGAATACATCAGTTGCTAATGGTAAGGGTAATGGTGAGATTAACCATTTTCACACAAGAATCTTTCAGCATTCAATTACCAAGCAGTTAGTGTTACTAATGTTATACTCTGCTTTACACTAGATCTCTTTCTTATTCACTCTACATTAAAAACTGTCAGCTGAGTGTGAATGTTACAAAATTAAAACTTAAAATAAAAAAGTTGTTCTCTGCAAAGAGTCTCCAAACACATCAAATCTGTCTCCCAAAAACAGATCCCTTTAAATATACATTATATATATATATATATAATACAATATAAAAGGAGCCAACCATGAATGTTACCACTAAACCAAAAGTCATGACAAAAAATGCTGAGTCATAATACATACTGTCTGTTTTTAAGAACACTACTCATGACACTGGAACAGAGTCACTACAAGCAGGCATGCTGTCAAAAACATCACCAGTGACTTCAGTTAAAAGACACAACACATACATCAACTCCAAGCCCTATCATATCTCCCCATCTTCCAAGTCACTTCCTCAGCCACAGAGACATTCCGCCTTGATCCTCTATATTGGGAATACAAAGAATTTTATTTTAACAATTCTTGTCTTATTTCATTTTTGATCCATTGGCAGTACATTTGCTCTTTTTTGCTAGCATACATAATTTGAAAACACAAACTTTAAAAAAATTATAAAATCTTTCAATTAAAACAGTCTTTCAGGAAAATAGGTTACTTAACTTTATATATATATATATACATACAAATACATACATACATATGCAGTTGATAAAACTGTCTCCTTTTAAGAAAGCCAAAATAGTTGTACACTATCAGGTTCTGGTCACCTACATTTTGGAGGTGCACCTATAAGATGTGGTATCATCTCTATAGGTATATATTAATGATCTGAGAATGCTTTTAGGCAAATAGTTAATATAAAGCAGAAAGAGGGTAGGACCAAGAAATGAGCCTTTGAGGACACCTGTATTGATCACATTTGCTTCAGAGGGACTTGATCTATGAGAACAATTCCAGAGATTTCACAGCTGTCAAAGGCCTTTCAGATATCTGAAGCAATCACTCTCATGATGAAGTTATTATTAAGTGCTTCACTGAATCTGTGTATAATGACAGATCAGTATCTGGACCTGTAGCTTTTGTGGAGTTAAGGCTTTTGATGTGTCTGAGAACTTCTCATGCTATGATAGTATTATCACAAAGTTTGTGCTCTATAAGATGAGGGGAGTCAGGTAGGTGTAGCTCTTATTATCTAATGTGGAGTTAGAGGCAAAAATTAATTGCAAAGAGCTTATCTTTATTTAACAAAGATGAAATAACCTCAGGGATATTTATAATAGTAAACAGTGATAGTTTAAATGTATTGAGAATTTTGTTTGATATTTTCCAGAACTCACAGGAACCAAGTCTTTTGTGTACAACGTTGGCTTCAATTGACTGGACCTAGCCAATCTTTGCATTTTCCAGAACTCTTTTGCATTGATTGTGGGCACTATTTCCTCTGGTAGAGGTGATAATATTGGTTACAATGAGCTATGGCTGCAGTACATTCTGATATAAACCAAGGATAGCTATTTAGCTTCTGTTGATACTTTTGTGTAGGATAAAAGAAAAGAAACCATTTGGAGATGAGGAAGACTTCGAAAAATAACGAGAGAGGAGCATTGTAAGGTCTGAATTCATTGCAATCAACTTAAGCATACAGAAAGATCATCCTATGAAATGGGACTGGAGGATGCCTTTGGTTTGGCATCAATCTTGGCATTGATCTAAAGTGTCCAATGGTGGCAGCCTAATACTTCAGTGAAGTGTTCATCAGGAAAAAGGTGAGAAAGAGGTGTTATGATTCATGATGATGATGATGATGCTATTTCATCATTCTAGAAATAAAGATCTGAAATTTCATCATTCTAAAAATGACCTTTCCACCACAAGCAAGAGGCAGTATCAGTAGTAAAAAGAACACAGACAAGACGTATTTTCTTGAGTAGATGGTTTCAAAAGCTTCTCTTAACCATAAAATTCTCATAACAATTATAAACAAGTAAGCCCAAATTTGAAAAAAATACAAAGTTAAAATAACCATGAGAACATTTAACACACACAAAACCAATATTGTAAATAGCATCACAAAAAGAAACTACAAATTCTTGTCATTAATTTCAACATGTGTCTGAAAGTCTTATTGTTGTATGCTATTGTTATACATTGTATTCATTTCATTTTCATTATAAAAAAAGAGAAAAGGAATCCTCTATAAACTACTAATACACATAACATGGGGTAACTTACATTAACAACTAAACACCGCCCTGTTAGAGAGGTCTATGTGGTTTGTGTGAAACCCAGCTAATATCAGGAACACCAGTAGATTGGGTAAGTGATGGATAAGTCATGACAATATATTCCTTCTTTATTGTTTTTTTTTTTAGTGTACTAACCATTCCTCATGGTAACTATTGTACTCGTCACATACAAGGTCTGATTAAAAAGTATTGGGACAGGTAGAAAACTACAACAGATATCAGCATTTAATCTCCTTCAAAGTAGTTCCCTTCTGAAGCCACACACTTTATTTAGTGTTGCTTCCATTAATATAAGCATTTTTGGAAACCCTTTTTGGAGGATAACAAACAGCTGCATCATCACATTCTCTTGGATTGCCTCAGGTTTTAAATCTTGTTCCTTTCAAGTGGGATTTGATTTCTGAAGAGGAAAAGGTTGTTAGCGGTGAGATATGGGGAATATGGTGGCTGTTGAAACTGGGGAATGTTGTGCTTGGCCCAAAACTGCACAAGCCATGATCATTGATGGAACCTCTGTGGTGTGGTGAGATGGCCACACTCTGCACACTTTCTTTCCATGCATGTGTTATAAACAACAGAAGTGAGCAAGAATGGTGTGTATTCATGACAGTGTTCAAACTCAATCTGTGCCAAGCGGCTTCACTCTGCATACTTCAGCTCCATTACCATAGCAACAGTTCTGATACTTTTTGATTTGACCCCATATATGACCCCTAGCTGAGGGATAATCAGAAAGGATATCATCAATTTACTCTGGAAATGAGAGTGAAAATAAAAGATACACCATGAACATGGGTAATCAGGTTTATCATTTGCGCGTTTTCTGCTACATGGGAACTTGTTCTTGATATACGCTCCATGGGTATGGTGATTTTGAGAGTCTTGTTTTAGGATTATATAACAGTTTAAAATAGTAGCACCTTATTTTTTATTTATATTGAAAATGTTATGCAATGTAATGTAAGACACGTATTCTTAGGTTGTTGTTTTTTAAGCAATTTCTGGATTGTTTAATTCCAACAACTAAATATGAAAAATCAGACTTTATTAATTCAAGAGAATGGCATTATTTCATAATTAAGTTATAATTACTTAATTGGGGCCCTAACAGGTGCTATTAACCTGGTTGAAACAACAGCAATTAAGAGGTGGTTTCACACTCCTCAAATCCTCCTGATCACAGACTTTGCTGCTTGATGTAATTTATTGACATACCCAGCACTAGTATTTATAGGTAAATATTTCCTATGGTGGCTAGATTATGAGTGATTTTTTTTTAAATATCTTTATAATCAGAAACTTTCTTATATTAATTTAGCAATCTTTTCATGTAAGCAGACCAACACTGACCTTCTTCCTTGATAATTTTTAACTTCCTGACTCTTTTTTTCGCAATAAATGATTTGAACTAATTTTGCTTCCAATTCATCATTCATGCATTGGTGGATTTGTAATGTATATGTTTTGAAGGGGTGCAGTGTACCATAAAAGTCATTGCGACAAGAAAAAATACAATCAACAAACTGAGTTCAAACTCTGGCTAAAGTAGTGTATGTTCTTTTCTTGCACATCTCACTTTTGACTTCTTACTTTTCTGCCAAATATGATCCTCAAAAATTTAAATAAAACATCAATCATCATCTTTTAATGTCCTGCCATATCCATAAAGAAATACATAAATAAAAAATCCATAATACTGTTATGGTGTCTTGTCATAAAAATTAAATAAAAATTAATTATAGTGTCAAAAATAATTATAAAATAATTATAACAATTATAATCATCATTAATTCACTCATTCTAAACCAATGAGAATTGACACCACTTTTCTCCTCTACACATACAAACACATGACATTCTCACTATCAGACAGGCAGTTCACATGCACAGGTCATTAACATGTGCATCAATGAAAATTTAATCTCCTTTTCAGGCCATAATAGTAACATTTATCTTTTAGCACTCTGGCAGAACATTGTTGTAACATTGAGCTTATGTGAAAGGACATCAAGTTTAAAGAGTGTACGTCCTGTGCACAAGATGATCTTCACTTTAAAACAATCAAGTCAGAAGAGAAGTCTGCAATAGATGAATAGAAACATTTTCAGTGCGAACTAAAACATTTTAAAGCTGAGACATTTCCCAAGAACAATAACTGATACTGGAACTGCTGAAGTTGTGATCACTGTTTCAAATGGCAGGAACTTGATAGTTTACTATAATGCTTGGGAAAGGTATAGCTTGCACATTATCAGAAATCATTTTGGCATATGGATCACATGCCCAATTTTTTATGACAACCATTCAGGCATACATCCAGATAGTTTAGTCAATATTCATACTTCAAACTCAGAAAGGCGGCCATGGCTGTATCTTTACACGTTTTCTATTGATACGCAACTTACCTCAATCTCAGCATGTTTCTCCTTCTGAATTTCTCATTTTTCATTCAATGTTTCAGTTGTTGTTCTTTTGAAGCAATGATTTGTTTTACTTTCTTCTTTCAACTACTGGTTTTTACTACCTCTGCTTATGGCTTTGTTTTCTTCCTTCTATCTTTCTTTTAAATCAATAATATTCTTTATTTCTTTCTTTCTTTCTCTTAAATCAATGATTTTATTTCTTTTTTTTTAACCAAATGGGCTCTCTTCTCTTTCGGTCTGTCTTATATAGCTGCCTACTAAACAGAGATACCTATTTTTGCTGCTGTCACCTACATGATAACAGTTATCAGTGGTGGGATTCAAATAATTTAAGAACATCCTTATTATATATTATATTCTTTTACAACCCAATTATTGTATCTATTAAATTAAGAAACAATTTTGCTTTCTTTTTTGACCTCCCAAAATTTTTGTTTATGAATTTAAGAACAAGTTATCGCTTCTTTGACTTCCCAATTTTTGTGTCTCTGCAATAAACAATGGGTCCGCCCTTCTTTTTCTACATCCCTAATAAGCGTCACAAAGAAATGTTGGAACTTCTAGGTAAGTTTGACATATGCATGAATAATCCTGAACATATACTGGCAGCAAGCCAACTGCCTAAAGACAGAAAATGAGTTACAATGATTTTCACCGTGTATAAAGCCCAAGAGCTACACAAAGTAGAGAGTGACAGAGTAAAAAGGTACCACCCCAAGCAAGGTGATAATGCTAGGAAGAGGCAAGTGGCCACTAGAAGTGAATGAGAAAGAGAAAAACTTTAGAAGGAACTGGAAACCAATCCTAAACAGGAAACAAGGGATAAAACTCTACTCCTCAGTAAATATACAAAAATAAAAAGGGGTTTCTGACACAGATGCATCTTCTCATCAGACCTTTTCAACCTATACACCAAAGCGATTTTGAGAGAATTAGAAGTCCTACCAAGGCTCATTACAGGTGGCCACAATCTTAACAACATATGCAGATGACACACTGTAGATAGCAGACATAGAAATGAAACTGCAAGAACCCCTAATGCAGGTAGTGAAAGAAAGCAAGAAGAAAGGACTAAACATCAATTGCAAGAAGACTGAATGCATTGTTGCTTGCAAAAGGAACAGCTCAACATGCAAATTACAAATTGGAGATGCGAAAATCAAATAGGTGCAACAATTTAGACACCTGGGATGCATCTTAACAGAGCATGGAAGGTGTAATATGGAAATCTGAAGGTGCAATGGGATAGCGAAAGATGCCTTCCAAAAGATAAGTGAAGCAGGAAAATATTGTTTGGAACAATGAAAAGAGTACTGAATTGTTATGTTATATCATTCCTTTGATATGGCAGTGAATATTGGGCAACCTCTTCATTGATGAAGAAGAGACTTGAAGCAACAGAAATATTGTTCTACAGAAGAATACTCAGAACACCCTGGACCAAACAGGTGAGCAGCGATGATGTTCTAAAGACAATGGCAACAAAAAGGACAAGGAGTTGAAATTTCTGGGGTACATAATGAGGAAAGAGGGCTTGGATAATTTGATAATCACAGGTTAGATTGAAGGTAAGAGATAGAGAGGAAAGCAATGCATAACCTAAATGGCTAGCTTGAGTAAATGGATGGCAGAGCAGGGTTTGGGAAAGAAAAAGACAAAATTTATTACGAATAATGATGGATATAAACCCAGACGTAAGTAAATACATAATGACTTTTATCTAAGATAATTTCAGTAAATGATTTGCTAACATTTTAATCCCACTACTGACAATTGTATTGGAAAAGGCTCCAGAAATAATGTATGGATCTCTGCTGAACAAATATGGACACCTATTATGCATACTGCACATATGCAAATGAATTTTGCATGCATAAAAGAAAAGAATAAAAATAACCATGATGTTTCAATTCAAAATAAATATGATTGAGAGAATATCTTAAAAGTAACGTGTCAATTGCAAGCCATGGAAATCTGTCATTATTATTATTTCTTCCTTAAAACTTTGAAAAACATGCTATTCACGTCCAGATGAGCCGCAGAATTTCTCACATGTCGAATAGAAACAATAATTTTGAATAACTTCAATAAAAATACAAAGAAACAAGATTCAAGTAAAAAACAGTTTCATTTTTTAAATGAAATCTATTTTCTACTTTTCAGAATGAACGTCTATTTTCAAATACTCACTAGGACTCAAATTTGGATATCTGATTTTACAAGTATTAAACTAAATATTAACCATTTGCATCAGCTGCTGTACACACTTAATCATAAAATAAATAATATAAAGAAATATAAAATACTGATTCATAATTATTGGGTTTTGTAATTATGTCAAAATCTTTTATTCATGTAAAATCTATAGCATCATAATTCAGCCATGAATATTTTACCTGGTTTTCTATTATTTTAAACTATCTTTTGGTTAAATTATGCCTTCTATCATGAAAGAAAGAAAGAATCTGGTTTTGAGTCACTTTGATTTTTTTTCAGGACATTTGAATTTGTTGGAAACACTATCAAGACAAAAAGTGTTTCTTGGAGCTGGAACTTCTGAAGATGACATATCCCCAAAATATGCTTCAGGTAGAAGAACTTTCCACCTGGTTCTATAATTGTCTGCTGCATTAAATTTGCAACAGGAAGATGGGTGTTACCATGCAACAGTTAAGGTTCCTGCTCAGAAAATGGTTTTCTAACTGAGTCATTCTAACAGGCCAATTACTCAGTATAACCTACTGAAAAGTTCCAGTTTGTCCATACTTGAACAAATTTATAATGAAAAAATCTTATCAAGGCTTAAAACTAACCTTTTTGCAAAATTGTCTTTACAGAAAAAATATGATGTTATTTCTCTAATAATTAATTTAAAGTCTGTGTAATGTTACCAGTTCCCTTTCAGATCAATTTGACTGTCATTACAAATCCCTTATTACTCACAGTTCCATACATAGTATGAAGCAACTTTTATAATTTTACTATGCATCCAACTTTTGGCACATAGATCAAGTTGCTAGAAATGAAGACATGAAAAGATAAAAAGAATAATTCCCTGATATTCAAACTTTGAAGTGAAATCATCTTTTTTCTGGCAGAAGAGATATGTTGTTCAAGATCAATAAGAAAAATAACCATGAAGATAGATTCCATTAAATGTAGAGCCAAGAAGATAAGCACTAATGAAAAAGTTGTTCAGATATGCAATTGCCAAAAAGCAAGTAAATAAAAATAAAAATTGTCTAAGTAGAAATCAATTTCTGCTTTTATTTTTGTTTTTCATAGTCAGTTTGAACACTTTAAAAGTAAAGGAATGGATGGATGAAGTTTTATTTTTACTCATGCAGATGTTTTGAAAGAAGCCTTGTCTCAGTTTTAGTTAAATTCAGTTTAAAGAAGCCTCGTCTCAGTTTTAGTTAAATTCAGTTTAAAGAAGCCTCGTCTCAGTTTTAGTTAAATTCAGTTTAAAGAAGCCTCGTCTCAGTTTTAGTTAAATTCAGTTTAAAGAAGCCTCGTCTCAGTTTTAGTTAAATTCAGTTTAAAGAAGACTCGTATCAGTTTTAGTTAAATTCAGTTTAAAGAAGCCTTGTATCAGTTTTAGTTAAATTCAGTTTAAAGAAGCCTCGTATCAGTTTTAGTTAAATTCAGTTTAAAGAAGCCTCGTATCAGTTTTAGTTAAATTCAGTTCAACTGATGTGTCTCAACATCAGTATTTAAATTGGCCAGCAATGAGTCATTATCTAAACCTTGAGTTCAATTAAAATTTTCTTCTATGTGCCGTGTTTCTTCTGGACATGGGTGCACAAAGCTCTGCACAATTTCTTGTTCTTTTTAGCTCTTAGTAAAGTTTGTATTTTTGCTATCTCACCTAATCCCTGTTCTGTCAACCATCAGTACAAACTTGTTAGGTAGGTTATTGATTGCCTTCAATATATTTTGTGAGTGCCAAAGGCCTCCTTCGTCATTATGTGCCTTAGAAATGCCAACTATTTACTTCTGATTCTAAGTATAACTGTCTCCATTTTCTCAAAAACTTTGTTGTTGCTCACATTTTCAATCCATGGAATTTTCAGTATCCTTTTGCAGAACCATCTATCGCCTCAAGTCTCTTCTTCCTCTGAAGAGAGTGCCCTGCATTCACTGCCACGCAGGAGGACTGTTATTATATAACAGTACAGTATTCTTTTCTTTCAATATCTGTCTATATTAATGTAACTACAATGTAAACAGCATAAATAATTCTCTACTTTGTTTCTAATGATATTTTTTCTGTTTCTTAATACTTTGCTTATCTTTTGGGTGGCATCTTTCAATATCCCAATGTGTCTTCAGATTTCAGTGTTACATTTAGCTGTGATAAAATATTTTGTAGATATTTAATTTTTTGAACTTCCTTAAATTTGATGTTTCCAATTAATAATTTGCATGTTGGGTCATTCCTCTGGCTGAAGCCATATATTCTGACTTCTTACAATTTTATAGCATAAATATTTCTTTTCTTTGTTTCAAATGAAATTTTTCTGTTTCATAATACTTTGCTAATCTGCAATTTCCATAGTTTCACTCTAAGTTTACATATCATTGAAATTTGGTCACTCTGGTAGTTGGTACTTGGATATGTTTTATAGAGCAAAAATGCATTTTTATTGGTTGTTATGTAGTTAATTTAGTTCTTTGTTTCTCTTTCTGGGCTTCCCCATGTCTATATATGTCTTACATATACATACAAATGCAGGTGCAGTTTAGTATACTTCAGAATTTATTTTGGAATCACTTCTTAAGTGGGCTAAAAACTTTTCAATAAATATATATGTTTTGTTGAATATGACAAACAAGGAAAATTTATTTAAGTAATTTTTTTATTTTGTTTTTTTCCAGCATTCTTACATTTTCCATTTGTTAGGAGTAAGGAAGTGCAAAAACTGTTTGGCCATTTTAGCCATTTTCAAAGGGGTTTGCTTTTAGGTGTTGTTAATTTGTCTTTATTTTTGAATGTTTAAGATGTGTTTTTGTGTTGTTTTGAATACTGGTAGGAGCATTTATTCCAAGCTGCCCAAATTTACATATATATATATATATATATATATATATATATATACATATATATATATATATATACACATACATACATACATACATACATACATACCAGTAAGATGAGAAGAAATAGATTACAATTCAAACGTTCGTAACATTTAAGTTAAAAGACGGCTCAATACAAAGTAGAGCAATATTATTTATTTTAGCATAGTACACCAAAAAACATGTCAAAATTGCTATACAATTGCAGTTGTGTTTCAATGCATCTCATCAGGCAATTGTAAATTAATGGTGAGTGAACAATTTATTTAGATTTAAAAGCAAAATACAACCTCTTTTTACAAAAAAAAGAAAAAAGGGGGAGTTTGGGGGTTTTACTTTGATCAACCACTTAAATATGATCTATGTTAAATTTAAACTAAGCGAAGAAGCAAAAATTAAAAAATTATTTTTTATAAATGGGTCATAAACAGACATAAACTAGAGCGGATGTAAATGTTTACATAAATTATACAAAATAGACAATGCCATTTCCTAAGAAATAATAAGGAAGTGGAGAGGTTAATTTAACAAAATGCTAACCAAGTTATATGCTTTGTGAATTTCCTACATAAAAACCTTTTTATAGTTGATAAATAAATAGCTTCTTTAAGAAACTAGTAAATAATTTAAATGTATAGAATTATTTGGTAAATTAATAAGCAAATATTGAATAAAGATTCTTCATATAAGATGTTAATAACACTAACCAATCAATGTAAAATGTCAAAATACCAACCAAATACATATACATCCATACAATATGTTACTAATACTACTAGGAGATTAATACAAAATTAAATCCCAATTAATTTTACAAATAGAAAGATAAGCCATATATGGTTCAATGCAGTACAACTAAAATATAAGAAAAACCTTACAATTTAGTTAAACTTTGGAATTTGATTATGCTTTTTTGGTGTAATATCCTAAAATGAATATATGTGTGTGTGTGTGTGTGTGTGTGTGTGTGTGTGTGTGTTTGTGTATATGCATTCCAAGAATAGTTCAGACTATTAAACTCATTCTTGGTGTTGCATTTGTTGTAAGCACAATGTTTCAGATGGCTCTTTATCCAGTCTTTTTAGGCATTTTATCGAATACTTATGCCATTTTGATAAATGTCGTATTTTTTCAAGACTTGTTGCAATGAATGTTGTCAATTCTTTTGCTGCTTTTCTTGTTACCACAATATTTCAGCTAATATATTTATTGTGTGCAAAATCTACAAAGGAAATAATTGCTCACTGTTTAAAAGAAAATAACAAATGGTGATTCATTCCCAACATAGAAAAGTTGCTGCCATTTCTTTCCCATTTAAAGAAGATCCCATTCTTTGCTTCGTGACTATACATTCAAAAAAAGCTGTTAACTGGATCAGTGAAAATGTTGTGGCAAGAAAAGCAACACTAAGAATGTGTTTAATAATACAAACTAATCTTTGCTTGCCAATCATATTACTATTATTAATTGAAAACTTTGTATTTAATATATTTGGTGTAATTTTTTCATTAAAGGAAAAGAGTATTATTATTTTTTTTTTACAAAATGGGTTATTTTCATTGTAAGTAATTAAGTTCATATTCACAAGCAAAGATATTTTAATACAAATTTAAAATCAATATGAATAAGGTTAATGGTCCCCAGGGTAAACAAATGAAAAAAATGATATCCCTTGAAATCAGTGTTATTCTAAATTGTGAATGATTTCATGTAATGGTAATTAAACTGGTATTGCCTAGAGATTTTTTAGCCAAGAGCAGATCACCCACCTGCCTTCCCTCAAGATATGCCTATTTTTTTTTTTTATAAATAATGGATTTCCTCTTTATATTCTCTATTTCTGTAATTGTGAAAGGATTCATAATTAAACCAGGAAGTGTTCATTTTCTTCAGTCACATGAACTTTATACACGTACAAACATATCTGTGTAAATACAAAGACATATATGAAGACATCGACTTTGAATAGTTTATATGCCATTTTGATCAGAACATGAAACAATTTATTCAAAAATTGTAAAAATATAATAAAAATTTGATAGAAAGACCTTATGGTCAAAATCTGACCAAAAGACTAAACAGATTTATAGCAAAGAATTTCTTAGTCAGGTCAAGAACATTTCAGCACCCCTCATATATATATATATATATATATATTGATTGATTGATTCAAGGTATGATTGACTCTTTGTAATATATATATATATATATATATATATATATATATATATATATATGAGGGGTGCTGAAATGTTCTTGACCTGACTAAGAAATTCTTTCCTATATATATATATATATATATATATATATATATTAGTCAGGTCAAGAACATTTCAGCACCCCTCATATATATATATATAAGGGGTGCTGAAATGTTCTTGACCTGACTAAGAAATTCTTTCCTATATATATATATATATATATATATATATATATATACTAGCAACCATACCCAGCTGTTCGGTCAGCAAAAGCATTCAATGAGAACGGAGCAAAAACAGCATCATGTTTAGATGTAACAGAGTCTATCTTCTTCAATTATTTTAAAATACTTTCATTAAAAAACATTTTGAATTAATGCAGTTACTGATATAACAGAAGTAGTCTTTATTTATTAAATTGAAGTTAGCTGAGAACATGAAGGGGTAAAATGGGTAACAGGAAGACCAACTTCAGGCCACAATTATTTGGGAGTTTTTGAAATTTAATTCGTCAGTATGCTACCAGGGTTTAAAAGAGGATACATTTATAAAGCAACTGTTAAGTTTGATGAAATTTGGTTGAAAGATCAACGAAAAATAAGAAAAAAAAAACCCAGTAAAATTTGCCATTTTTTGTTATTTACACAGGTCTTCCACCGTTTTCGTAGTGACATGTCTGACTGTAATAGACGCCTATTTACCTCTGCCCGTAACGAGTGTAAGCGTATCCTCAACGAAGCTAAGTCACTATTTGCTGCTCGGATGAAGGAACGTATTGCATCTTGCAAATTCGGCTCCAAAGATTATTGGCGCCTCTGCAAGAGCGTTCTGAACAATAGCAAACCCTCCATTCCTCCCCTGTTCAATCAGTTTGAGGTCTTGACCACCTCTGCCAACAAGGCTGAATGCTTTTCTAGGAAGTTTTCTTCCAATTCAACGTAAGACTCTTCCAGGGTACCCATGCCCGATTTCCCTCCCAGAACCGAGGCCCTTTTGAACGGATTGCACATATCCCCGTCGTTGGTATTGGGCATTATTTCTAACTTAGATCACCACAAGGCTACTGGTGGTGACAGGATACCAGCCATTGTCCTGAAGAAATACGCGCCTGAACTGGCGCCTGCCCTCTCTAAATTATACAACCACTGCCTCAAGGAGTCTTGTTTTCCTGAGTACTGGAAGTCCTCAACCATTGTTACTGTCTTTAAGAACTCTGGTGACCCCTCCGACCCTTCTAATTACCGTCCTATCAGTCTCCTACCCATCTTTGGCAAAGTCTTCAAGGCCATTATCAACACCGAAGTGATTAATCACCTGATATCCCATGATCTGCTCTAAGACAAGCAGTATGGTTTCCGCTTTGCCCGATCTACAGCCGATGTGCTTACGGCCATCACTGAATTTGTCTACCAAGCTATTCATAATAATGGTGAAGCTCGTGCTATGGCCCTAGACATCTCCAAAGCGTTTGATAGAGTTTGGCATGCCGGCCTTCTTCGCAAGCTCCATGGTTATGGTATCACAGGTTGATTGTTTGACCTAATACAATCATTCCTGTCAAACCGTGAATTGAAGGTCGTTCTCAATGGATTCATCTCCAGCTCCTATCCCACTAACGCAGGTGTTCCTCAAGGCTCCATCCTAGGCCCTACTCTGTTCCTCATATTCATAAACGACCTTCCTGACACCATAGACTCCCAAGTCGGCATCTATGCGGATGACACCACAATTTACTCCTGCCTCAAAAACAAATCTAGTGATGCTGACAAAGTTAACCTGGCAGTTCAAATAGAAAAGGATCTCCAATCGGTTGTGAACTGGGGCAAGAAATGGATGGTTAACTTTAACGCCTCTAAAACAAAACTGCTCTCTATTAACCACCACAAGGATCCATCCCTGCATCCCATTAGAATGTCTGAAGACCAACTTCTCGAGAGCTCCTCTCTGCGGCTGCTCGGTCTCACGCTGGCCGCTGATCTGAGATGGAACAAACACATCGAGTCAATTGCATCATCCACCGCAAGGAAGTTGGCTTTCTGTGCCGAGCCAGGAAATTTTTCTCCCCGGAATCGATCCTCCAAATCTATAAATCGACCATTTGCATGGAGTATTGCTGCCATATATGATCTGGAGCCCCTGCTGTTTGCCTCAGGGTTCTAGATAAGATCCCAAGACGGATATGCAAAGTAATTGGCCCTGATCTGTCATTTCGTCTGCAGTCGCTCTCTCACAGACGCAACGTTGCCTTGCTCTGTCTTTTTTACAAATACTTTCACGGTAATTGCTCCGAGGAGCTGCTTTTGCTGGTTTCTAGGCCTCATGAATTTAAACGTCCTAAGAGGCTGGCATCCCGTTCCCACCCCTTCACCGTTGAAACTGTTAGATGTAGACGTCTCTTCTACTCCAATAGCTTCATGTCTCGCACATCTCACCTGTGGAACTCCCTTCCTTATTCCTGTTTCCCTGACAAATACAATCTCCAACTATTTAAGTGTAACTTCAATCGACATCTCCAGTTGCCTTGATCTATCCACTTCCCTTCTCCACATCCTTTCCCCTTTCATTCCTATCTGCTCTCGCTCCAAATCTTCTGTAACCCTCTTGCCTTGATCGATCCACTATCTTTCTCCACATCCTCTCCTTTACCACTCCTATCTGCTCTTCCTCCAAACCTTCTGTAACCCCTTGCATGCTAGTGGCCTCCAGCCTTGCTTGGGGTGATAAGCTTAAAAAAAAAAAAAAAAAAAGGTTTTCACTATATGGGTGGACTCAATTATCAAGTTAAATGAATCAAGTTAAACAATCAACTTATTTAGGATTGAGTGAAGTTTGTATTAGATTGCTTGAAAATTGAGGAAGTTTTTAGTTTAAAATTTGTGTTGAAATTGATTTTTTGTTTTTTTACTGTTTTTCACTAAACACAGTGGTGTAGAAATAAAAATGAGGTATTGTTGAGCTTGTCATGATGTAAGTAACCTATATACTGAGTGGGAATGAAATCAGAGGAAAAAAGTTGAATTTATCAATATTTGATCGGCTTTATTGATTATTGCTTTTTTAAAAATTATCAATTTTTTATGTTAAGAACCTATCTCTTACATTGTACAACATATGTTCCAAATTTGGTCAGAATCGATTGGATGAATCTCAAGTGAAATGGTATCAGACAGACACACAGACTTCCCATTATATATATATATATATATATATATATATATATATATATATATATATATATATATATATATTATGAAATAGACTAAGTCTGACAATTATTTTAATATATATTCTGTTTGTACATTATTTTTATAGATACAAATGGTTTTTGAAGAACAAATTTTCCAGGATTTTTCTCATATCTGCTCGGAGCATTAATTTGTTCACATTAAGAGATGCTTCAAGCAGATATGATCATTCATAAAAAATCGTGGAAAATTTCTTTTTAAAAACAGTAATTTGACTTTGCTAATCAGATGCTTGCTCTGTAGCTAAATGGTATAGCACATCAGGCTAATATACCGTATAATATACAGGCTCGATTGCTGTCAGGGGACACATATTTTCTACAAAATTTCTTGGACATTTAGGCCAGTAAATGTATTTAATAGTGTTCATTATAAACAGAGCATTTAAATAATTATGCTTATAATAGAAATAACATATAAACAGAAATATATATATATATATATATATATATATATATATATAGAGAGAGAGAGAGGAGGGAGAGAGAAAAAAGAGATAGAGAGAGCATAATCCCCTTAATCTCAGCACACATCCTCCCTATTCATAGCAATTTCACTCTTGGAGTCAAATCTGAGATGAAATGAGGCTGACCAAAATGGTGATGCAATATTTTTGCCAAAAGCTCCAGCAACTGATAACCAAGACATCCAAAATGGCAGGACACTTTGGGCAGTTAATGAAATCCCCAGATAATATCTTAATTCTCACAATGTCAACTATCCATTCAGCATTTTCTGGTGTTTTGTTAAAGGTCTTCCAGAAAATTAATCAAATTCAGTTGTCAGACTGAAATACCAGAACTTCTGAGATTCAATCATTAAATCATCCCTGAAAGAGTTCTTAAACATTTAAATAAAATTTGATGCATATTCACCAATAAAAATGAGAGTTATGTAAGTCACAAACTCACTTAATAGCATCTCACTGTAGACTGAGTAATCCCATGGGAGAGTGTTTGCTCTTTTTTGTGCAGTAAGGTCCACACTGATGGGCTGAGAATTTGAATCAAAACAGCACAACTGGTTCTCAAGGCATTCAAGGATTTGCAGATGGTGCAATGAATAATGCCTTGGAATGTGTAAGTGAAAAGTCAAGTTCCACTTGAGGTCATTAAAGTCACTTATTTGCTAATACCCTTGGGAAAGGCATGATTCCCTCAATTCACTCATTCACCATGGGTTACAGACTAAGACTGGTATCTGGAAAAAAATCATTGTTACCTCCCAAAAATGTTTAATCTAATATTTGCTTTCAAGAAAACAAAATTTTACAATCCAAAAACGTATTTCAGCTTTACATAACCCACAAAGTTTTGATAAGCCATAACAAACAACAAGCAATCTAATCAAGTGAGGCATTAAAAATGACTGAATACTTTCTGGATGGACACACACACACATTATATATATATATATATATATATATATATATATGACTGGATGTATTCTGGAGCTTTATATGTATATATGAGAGAGAGACTGATAGATTAAATGCAGATATAGACAGGAACGAAAGCAACAATACATGGTGACTGTCAGTTGGATGCTTCACTGCAGTCTTCAGACCATGTGTCACTACTCCTTCAGCAGTTTTTAGATATAACGGGTTGTGTGTATATTAAGGATGAAGGGAAATCGGAGAGGTGGAAAGAACCCCTCCTTCTTTAGGGTTAATATTGAAGGTTAAGTTTATAACCTATAGATTGCATAGTATGCTACTTTGGTTGGACAAAGTGTGCTTGTAAATAGGCTTGGGTTATTCAGGGTTATGACCTCTAGATTGATTATGTACAGGGTGAGGCAAAAATGGTGCACCACAGGGATAATTTATTAAAAGTATAATTCCACATGAAAATTTTATTTACTAGTTAATTAATTGTTATATGTGCTGTTCAAAATGCCCTCCTTTTTCAAAACACATTTTAATTCTGAGCCACCATAACTCATTAACATGTCAGAGAGTTTCCTCTGTCACTTACTGCATTCATATTTCATTCTTTCTTTCAGTTCGTCAATAATTTTTAGGTGCGTCTGATAAACAACTAATTTTAAATGGCCTCACAGAAAAAAATACAAGATTGTGAAATTTCTCGAACATTCAGGCTGATAAATGTAATTAATACTGTTTAATTAAAGAACAGTGCATTTACTTAAATAAGTGTATCTATAAAAAATAACATATAAACAAAAAATATATTAAATATTTGCCAGATTTAGTCCATTTCCTATGATATATATATATATATATATATATATATATATATATATATATGTTCGAATTCCAGTTGAATCCATTACATTCACTTATGTGCTAATACCCTTGGGAAAGGTGTGAATCCTCTTCTTCTCCCTCCAACTATGGGTAAATAGCAGGACAGACTGGGTTCTATAGCCTTGGATGGCAACTGGTCTAGGAGAAGGACAACTCTGAATTCAAAACCTGCGGAGGGTCGTTTGGGGACCTTGTGGCATTCGTTGCACCTTGTCCCTGTATTCGTCCCTCCAAAAAGTGTGGATGGCCCTGCACAAAGCCTTCACCACTATAATCAAATCCTGTGTGGCTGTCGGGCTTTCAGTTTCTGGGAACTGATCTGTCTGGCCCTCATACGTCGAGTTCGACGGGAGAGTCCATCATATATATATATATATATATATATATATATATATATAGATAGATAGATAGATATAACCTACTAAAAGAGTTGTGACACTTGGTTTGAAGATTATAGTGAAGCATGAAACTGATAGTTACCATACAGTGTTGATTCCTATGTCCACACTGTCATTATCTATCTACATCTCTGATACTGAACACTCTTCCCCTATAAATATAACAAATCTTAAACAATACAGAGTATGATGGGTAAATTGTCACTATTTAATATTTTTAAATTTCATGCATGTGTATGTTTTAGATTTTGTCAACTGTAGAGTATAGTAGGGTCAGCTGGGTAATGTCTGTGAGAAAAAGAGTAACATGACACATGACTCTGACAGAAATTTGGAAACAGCATGCTGTACTGCTCTGTATTTGCACCAAAAACTCCAATACAAACATTTCTGAGTGTTGGGTATTAATCTGATGACAGGGCAGAGTATTTGGAAAGAGCTGGATGAGTCTAATGGTAATTAAGAAGGTGTTTGGAGTGATCACTAAGGTGGTGATATTATGCCACCATTTATCTTCCCACAGGTCCTCAGACTCAATACAAAGGCCTACATCAAATGCCTTGAGGGGGTAGTACAGCCCTGAGTCAAGAGGGTGACTGCTGGAAAACCCTATGTCTGGCAATAGGACTCTACACCATGCCATACAAGCAGGTGAACCCAGTCATGGCTATCAGACAATTTCTGCAACCATATCACCTCTTACATCTGGCTACCTAACTTCCCAGACTGCAACGCACTTGATTATTATGTGTGAGTCACAGTTGAGCAAGAGACCAAAAAAACTCCTTGTAACACCAAAAATCAACTGAAGGCAAGGATTATGGAAGCATTCACCAACTTAAACATGGAGACCATCCAGAAGAGATGCAGGAGATTCCAAAGTCATCTAGAGACCATGGTTGAAGCCGATGGAGATTTTATTGAATAAATTTACTCTTTAGTATTTCAAGATATTTTGGTGTAATTTTGCTAAATATATCTGTTAAAATGAGATGTCAGTGTTATTTTCATTTTTGCATAATTTAGAGGACAATGTATCCATCACACACACTCTCTCTCTCTCTCTCTCTCTCTCTCTCTCTATATATATATATATATATATATATATATATATATATGTGTGTGTGTATGTATGTGTGCTTTCTGCACATCATAAAATAACAGAGCATGAACAGAAACTGTGTTAAATAAGTCACAGCTGTGTGTAAGCAGTTTTAGTGTTTTTAGACAAAAGATCAAATAAATTAGTAGTCACTCAAAGTAGCTGATTACTATGAAAATAGTTATTATGAATGAGGTTTGACATGAGTGCAAGAAAAGGTGGTAGGAATTGAGGATAAGGATGATAGATAATGACTGACCCTTGACGAAGAGGTTAAAATTTTAGTGTTCATGAAAGTATAGGCTCAGAAATATGTTCTCTAAAGTAGCAGTTCTTAGTGAAAAAGCTATCTGAGATTAAAATTTCTCCTTATATTTGGAATACAAAGGAAATACAGGTGATTTGAGTTCATGAAACTAACATGGAGTTTCTGCAATGTACGCCCTTGGAATGATGGAATGAAACTGATCAAGATAATTTATAATGAAATCATGCAAATTTCTCTGACACTTTGTATACTGCAGATTTTATAAGAACATCAATGTACTGATATGGATAATAGTGATCTTAAGTGTGTGTATATATTTCTCTTAGTGCTATTTTAAATATCAAAATGATCTAATTGATGCTACTTGCCAAATCTATACCACTAAGTCAATTTTGCAGCTTTATCCAAATAATTTATACCATTTTTGGAGGAGTTGATTAAATTATTGAAAAGTTTGTTATTTAAGCTGAATTTACTTTCAAGTTAAAAAGCAAGATAATGAACATTTCAAAGTTATAACCTGATATGTCATTAACTATTTTTTTCTTGTTACAATTTACAGAAGTTGATTGATTTGGCTTTTTAAAACCAAAATTCTAATTTAAAACTTGGCTTCTTGAGCTCAAATTTTGTTGTGAAGCAGGTGTGACTAAATGGTGAAATCATTTTTCTTTGCAAATTTTATTTCAGAGTCCAAGCAAAATTTCCCTTGTGGATAATCCTCAATTATTGGACTTTTTTTCCTAAGTCTATGAAACAGAACAAATTATGTACATACAAACAAACAAACATACATACATACATACATACATATGCTCATTCATATACATGCCAAACTACACATGCACATTCATTCATATACATACCAAACTACACATACACACAATCATATACATGCCAAACTACCCACACACACATTCAGATACATCCCAAATATACACAAACATTTATATTATTATAACACCACTATTCTATGGTTATTGTTATAACATACTCTTTCTTATATAACATACCTCATATAAGGATTCTCTATATGTAATGCTTCGGCTACTTGTGTTAGTTAGGCTGAAAACTGACTCCAAATGGCTGCCAATCTTACCTCTTATCTGGAACTGTTTATAGTAATGGACTGGTTCATATAGTCACTGGGGGTATACTATTTACTCCAAAACACATATACATGCCAAACGACACACACACACTTATATACATACCAAAATGCACGCACACATTCACACACACATATATTTGTGTGTGTTTCCATGACACACCAAAAGTAATGCTTTGAATGTTAGAGACTTATATTAATTATATGGAAGTACAAGTTGAACCTTCTTGCCAATAACCCATAGTTATTTTTGCCTTGGTAGAGCTGAGTTCGAATTCCAGTCAAAACCATTACATTCACTTACATACTAATACCCTTGGGAAAGGTATGAATCCTCTTCTTCTCCCCCCAGCTATGGGTAAATAGCAGGACAGACCAGGTTCTATAGCCTTGGATGGCAACTGGTCTACCGCAGAAAGAAAAGGCAACCTACAGTAGGAAAAAATCTGCCTCGTCAGCCATGTATCGAAAGATACATGATTGCCTAAGCATGTATCATGTTTGGCACATAACTGACGTATGACAAAATCAGTGGTGTGTAGCATAGTGGTTATTACCACTGTGAGTGGGAACTGAATATCAAGTTCAAATTGCAGCTGAGCCATTTATACGCAAATACTCTTGAAAATGTATGAATTCATCTCTTCTCCCCTGATTCCCCCAGCTAGAGGCTTTAAAGCAAGGCTAGATTTAGTTGGCAACCAGTCTAGGAGACAAAAAACTATGAATTCAAAACATATTGCATGTGGCTAACAATTCCACTCTATAAAAATCTATTTGCTATGAAAACTGTAGCAGCAATGCCAAGTGTGGTGAGTCAGTTGCTCAATTATCAAATTGTGAATAAACTGTCCAAAGTTTGTGTCTCGACTGACTTGGTCACCATCAGGACCTAAATATTGTCAGCATCACAGACAAGGTTTTGTTAGCCATATCCTGGCATTTTAGAAACATTATATTTCAAATTGAAATTTACTTGAATGTTATAAGCCGTGTCAGATGTTGGATTCAATATAATCTTTCCGCTTCATGTCAACTGGAAATGTTAGCCTAAGAAGGCAGAACAAGTTACTCTTCTGGAGATTAGCATCAGTAATGCTGACAGGAAGCAGAAAGTCATCTTTCAGATGATTAATAGAAAAAAGTTTAATTTTGGAGGCATTAAACTTAACATGTCAATCCTTGCCCCAGTTAACAACAGACTGTAGGTCAATTTTTAGATCAGCAGCCAATTTGACCTTATCGAACTGATCAGATTTACTATCAAAAGAGGAGTAAATGGTTGTATCATCAGAATAGATATCAAGTTGAGAACTGATGTCAACAGGAAGGTCATTGATGAAAATTAAGAACAAAGTAGGTCAAAGCATAGAGCCCTGGGGGACACCTGCATTAGTAAAAATAGATCTAAACAAGTGGCCATTTAGGATAACTTTCATTTCGTGATTTGATAAGACTGAAATGCCAAATGTCAAATACTTTTGAAATGTCCAAAGAAACAACCAAATCTCAACCATTCTTAGCTAAAGCTTGATAGAAACTTTCAAGAATAATTATTAGCAAATCAGTAGTTGTCTGACAGAAGTGAAAGCCATATTACTTGCCTGAAAGAAGTTTCAGCAATGTGTGATACTTAACCAATTCAGATTTGATTAGAGCTTCAACTAGTTTGCCAAAGATGCAGAAAGCTAATAGTATGAGTGTTCAAAGGTTTCAGAGGGCTCTTAAAGACTGGAAAAATGGAGGAAGATTTTCAACAAGCAGGAAAGCAAGATAGCAAAGCATTTATTGTACAGTTTAGAGAAAAAAGAAAACATGCAAGTACATTTCTTAAGGACTCTTACAGAGATAGCATCAGGTCCACATGCTTTAAAGGGATCCAGATTAGAGATGATAGAGATTTGTTATACAGTTTAGAGAGAAGAGGAGACAGCTTGGGAGCACATTTCTTAAGGACTATTACAGGGATACCATCAAGTACACATGCTTTGAAGGAATCTATATTAGAGATGATAGCAGAAACTATAGGAGTTATATGCATATCACTCAGTTCTAAGTACAGATATATTTTTAGTTATATCTTAAATTTTATATATATATATATATGTGTGGAAAGAGAGAGAGAGAAGAAGAAAAGAGAGATTACAGACATAAAGAAGAAAATGCTATCAGAAAAAATACCAACTTACTAATGATTAAACTTGCAAACAATTATAATATGTAGCAAGACCGGTACCAAATTGGCTCCTAAAGCAATGATATTAACCTTGTCTTATTTTAAAAAAACATTTTTGTTCAGAGCTAAAACATCCCACTTTTCGTGTGATATGAATATATGATGTGTTAAACTTTATTTCCCCTAACCTCTGACTGGACATGCATAAAATGATTGATATGAAATATCAAAACAAAATATCTAAGATGGAATACATGAAAAATGGTTGGATGTTTAATATCTTTTTATGCTGTTGTCAATATTACACTGTGTACAAGCATTTTCAAAAAAAAAAAATCAAAAGAAAAAACTATTATCAAGAAGATACTATAAAGTAAGCTGGAGTTGAAATCTAAAAATGGAAGATTATTTTTTCTTAAAATAAAATTAAAATTCCAAACCTGTCGATGAATTTTCATCAGCCACTGAATATCCAGAAAATTCAACCCAACACCACAATGCAAAGAAGAATTACTTACCTAAAAAATAAAGCAAGAAAAAAAATTTAATCAATATATATATATATATAAATTTATGAATAACAAAAACAGGCAAGAATATATATATATTTTGTAATTTTCATACTTTTTTAAAACAAATATGAAATAACATTCTAGACTACAATTCAATAGGTGTTCATAATTAGGTTTGGGAATTTTTCTCTCACTAGAAAAACATGTCTATTTGTATCATGGAGGTTGGGGATAAATAAAATGAAATCCATCTTTTAAAAAAATTATCTCACTCTTAAGAATCTTTATATACATACAGATTTTAAAATTTCATTAAATCAGCAGCAGAAAATGAAAAAAAGAAATTAATCAAATAAATTTCATAAACATTTTGCTTCAGTTCACTAAATTATTATTCACAATTTTTGTCATTTTTTTATAGTTATTAACTGAACACAGATGGCATGGAAAATAAGCTCAACTAACTGAGTTCAAGTTTTGGCTGAAGCTGCTCGAGTTCATGCCTGACTAATACAGAGGAGGCATACATTCACTTCCTTTCTAGCAAATATGTGTATGGCAGTTGTTCTGATGAGCTTTCCTCCTTAGTGCCTTACCATTTTACTGCTGAACTCGCTAGATGCAACCATCTATTCTATTCTAATAGTTTCTTTTCTTGAATTTCTCAACTGTGGAACTCCATTCTTATTTCTTGTTTCCCTGCTACCTACAGTCTCAAAAAATTTAAATGCAATGTCTATCGCCATCTTCTGTCTTCCTGAATCCTGTCCGTTATTGTTTTCACTCTTTCACTCCCAGTAACAATACTGGTGGCATTATCACCTTGCTTAGGATGAAAGGATTCAAAAATAAAAAAGCTACAGGTAAACAGCAGGGTAACCTGGCTTCCTTGCCTTAGTTTGCAATCATTCCAGAACACGTGGACAACTCTCTAAATCCAGAGTGGTGTCCAAAACGTAAATTGGTGGTAAACTCTACCTAATTTCTGGCAAGCCTTGCAAGCAAAATGGCCACCACTTGTGATGTGAGATCATATGATTTGAAAAAGACCTTGGAAGCTTGGAGATTAGGATTTTTTTCTGTACAATGACACTTGTACTTTAAAAAGAATGACAGGTTACTGTGCAAATTTCCTATTTTCCAGATATACTCTAAAGTTTTAAGAGAACTGACAATGAAAAGAACACTTATACTTTTCTACTTTCCATCAGTATGCCTGATGCTAACCTCCAGAAGTGCACTTTCTTAGGCTAACATTCTCAGCTGACATGAAATGGAAAAACTATATTGAATCCATTGCTTGGTCAGCTGCACAAGTTCTCAAATTTTGGGAAACAAAAATGAGAGTCATATTCACAACACTAATGTCACAAAAGTTTACTATACTATTTAACTAACATTTAACTTATTAGGTACACTAGAAATTAATTAAGCTTAGATTACTTGGCACAAGGCCAGTAGTGTGTAGTGCCAAGTGAGGATTCAACTATATTATAGTAATGACTTGATAGACAAGCTGGCTAATCATTAAACAACAACATAGTGCCCTTGTCATTGCTTTCATGTATATTTCTGACTGGACAAAAAAAATCTGTCTTGTTGAAAGTACTAGTTTACCAATGTCATTAAAAGTGATGGTATATTTTGCTAAATCCTTACTATTATTAGAAGATCCAATTGGATAAGTGCAGTCCACCACACAAAAAAAATCCTTTGAAAATACCAGAAGACAAACAGAAAGAACAAAGAAAGCCCAAAGGAAAGTCAGAGCTCTCTTACCATGCAGTGGCTGCAGATGTCTCTTCAGATCCAACATGGGACTCATTTCACACAGAAGGAAATGTCAATGAGCACCCCAATACTTGACAACAAGTTCTGACAACAACTATTACAGGACGTTTATTTGTACTTTTGTACGTTAGTCTTTTATTAGAGTCCATCTTTTCACATCCTGCTTCATAAACATGTAACAGTCTGTCATTGTCGTTACAAAGACACAGTAACATGAAATCACTAGTGCAAGGGAGATAACAATAGCACAATGAACATGACAGACATTACTGATAAAAAGCTTCCAAGTACACTTACAGATACATTTATTAAATTTTACAGATAAAAAGCTTTGAAATACACTTACAGATATACTTATTGAATGTTACAGATAAAAAGCTTCTGAATACATTTATTGTATTTTTGTTAAACCAAACATGTAATCAATGATCATTCAATTCCTTTGTTTTTAATTTAAGGATTTGTGAAGTTTTTGTTCTTTAACAGAATGGTTAATCATCTGATCAATTAGAGTACAGTGGCTTTGGTTGGTTCCAATAAATTTGCAAGGGCCTGCATTAAAATCACAAATTTAACAGTTAAATTAAAAATTGGTTAACCCCGAAGTTAATACACCATATGTTGAAGAAAAAAGAAGTTTATTTGAGGAGACAAATTATACTATTCTAGTATAAGTGACAGATGAATAGCAAGGATATTATTTAGGTTTTGCCCAATTTGTTTCAGATATATTTAAACTGTTAGATCCAACCTTGGCGCTCACTAAACAGAGAATTCATTTGTAGCCTTCATGGTCAGTATGGAAGCCAAATAATTACATTCCCAAAGGTAAATTTATACATAGGGGTAACTTGGACAGGAAAAGATGACAGAATAGTTAACACTGACCTCTCGGATCAATATAAGTCACCAGAGATCAATTTTAGATGAAAACAGTTTTATTTTTAGCCAAATGAAAGACCATGAAGAGATAAAACTATTTTTCGGTTTGGTTTGATAAACACTGCACAAGTTTGTAAAACATTTTCAGACAAAATTTCTAAATTTATCAGGATTAAACAGAATATTTTCAGCTGTCTTAATTGTAAAATAAAATGTCACCCCAAAACAACAAAAACTGCAAATGGGTTTGTCAGTGAAACATTCTTGCTTCATAGAATGATGCATTTAAAGAAATAAATTCAAAGCTGCTGTAAAGATTCCTGGCAAAGTTCAGTTATATAATTTCATTTCAAATACAAATGCTGGCTTGATTAAATTATTTCCTTCAATTTAAAAAGGTATAAATCCATCTCTTCTACCCCTAGTTGTAGGACACAAAGGGCTTTTTCCCGCTTTGGTTGGCAACCAGTCTCAGGGAAGGATAACTCTTAGTAATATAACCCCATAAAAACCTACTTGCTATGGAAGCCACAGTAGTAACACCTGGTGGAATGAGATACACTAGTTTTATCTTTCATGGCTACAACTCGCCATGCTACATGTATTGAAGCAAACCATCTTTATTCCCTTCATAATCTATTGGTGAGACATAAGTTCCACTCAAGTAGTTTCTTCCCATGAAACTATAATCTTAACCTTTTCACGTCAAGGATTAACCAGTATCTTTCCTCACATATCTGCATAAATTGTGTCTCTTACACTGTAATTTTCTACCTGGGCCTTGTACAGCATGAACATCATTGGAAATAAAAAAAGATACGAGGTAACAATGGACAGAATATGCTCATCCATTATAAAATCTTTCTCACCTTTAAAAAACACTAAAATATTCAGTTGACAGCAAAACAAATCTCCTAAAATTTGATGTGATCAAGAAGAAATGTATTAAAAAACTTTCCCAGTTTTAATTGGTCATAATGTAATTAAGACTGTGTTCATGTATCAAACAAATCTTTAACAATAACATTAAAAGTAAATTTAATTTTATTGAAAATAATTTATGGGGCATAAAGGATTTTATTATTATTATAATTTATGGGGAGTAGAAATTTTATTATTATTATAATGCATGGCATGTACAAAAGTTTATTATTATTATAATTTATGGCAAGTACAGAATTTTGTTATTGTTACTGTCCTTTGTAGCTCTTTTTTCTCTTTTCATTATCTCTCCTAATCCCTGTTCTATCAACTATTTGCACAAGGTCGTTAGGTAGGCTATGCACTGCTTTCCTCTGTCCCACTTGTTAACATATGCTTCTTGACATACTATAACCTTCATCAGCCTTTCAATCCTTGATTTTATTCATTTTTCTATTGTTTCAACTTAAACATTACTTGCAGTAGTTTTATCATTTCTCTTGAATATGGCTTTCCATTCTCATATCTTCTATATACTGCATCCCTTCAGGACACAGGCGATTATGGCCGTCAACAAATTCCTATTCTCATGTCGCTCTTAGCAGTTTTCCTTCCTTTTCTAAGGCTAAAGCTTCCACTGCAGTTACATCATTCATTCACACAAGATTGTCAAGTAAGTAGTTTTCACTGCCTTCCCCTATCTCTCTTACCCGCAACATGCCCTGTGAGGTTTAAGTTTCTCATTAAGTGTCTAATAAATTTTAACTACCTCTTCATGCTTCTGAGAAAGTAAGTAAATGGCACAGCCACTCGAATCAAAGAATCCACTGGGCCATGTGTCCTTGAGGATTCAGTTTGAAATTCCAATCACCTGAAGAAGGCTGGAGCATACGAAAAGTTGTGAATATGGCAATGAAGATGAGGATAACAGTCCAAATAATGTAAATAATCCTGATACCTCATCTCAGAAATATAGTCAGAAATCTGTATTCCTAATTCAATACTTGCCAAGACTGATTCAGTATTTCATCCTTTGTTGATCAATAATGGGAATAACAATTAGAGATGGTGAGATGCTAACAACGATTTTGAAGTAAAAATTTGATCTCAGTATATTGGTGTGCCCTTCCTGATAACATGGTAATTTGTTAGTTGTACAATCAAAGAAGAAAAACTGAGGCCTCTAGTTCCATAGTCTTTTATTATTGAAAAGGTAATAAAACTGCACATAGTAAAACATGTATGCTTGCCACTGTAAGAAAAAGCATTCCCCCCCTCTCTCTCTCTCTCTCTCTCTATATATATATATATATATATATATATATATATATATATATATATTATGAGTGTATTTAAGCAGCAAATGTTCTTTAAGGCAAGTGTTATTAAAGACAGCAGATATTTTGTGCCAATTCATTTTATTTATCAACTTTTCCAAATGATGAATAATCCTACTCAAATAAGGAAGAAATTCCATCAGAAATTCTCCAAAAATAATTTCAGAAGAAATTTTGTCTAAGCTTTTGACTTTCTTAAATCATTGTCAGGGTAGGGTTGAGAGAAGAGGTGAGTTTTATAGAACTGGTGAGTGAAGTGATATGGGCAAAGAGAGTTGTGAAGTGTGTGTGTTTATTTTATTTATATTATTTTCTTTATATACATTTCAGTATGTGGGCTCTTAAATTAAAATTGTTTTTATTTATAGATAGTTTTTTATTGTATCAGTATTGCTTGAAGGATCATAAGTCTGTTTTTACTGTTTGATTTTGCTAGTATTTTTGTATTGTTTGTGAGTAGTTGATTAATGTTACTGTGGTCCTTAGGCTTATGTGTTGATTGGTGGCACTCCGATAGATGGCAGGTGAATCTGCATGAAAGTGTGGTTGTGGTATACCCTATGTAAGCTGTTTTGTATTTTTATTTATATAGATATGAAGATATAGATAGTTTGGATGTAACAACCAACACTGCATCATGACTGTCAGTTTCACATTTCAAGCAATCTTCAGTCCAAAATCACTTGAGTTGTGAAAGTGACAGCTACCATGAAATGACAATTCCTATGTCCATATTGTCTATACAAAAATTTTGTCTCCAATACTGAACACAGTCCCTCCATAAATATATCAAATGATGAACAATATATTATACAAATAATGGATTTTTTAAAAAATCCAGAATCAGTTCTTATTACTATTAATGTTATATTTAGTTGATAGCCTGATCAACTTAAATTTCACTGTTTAAATAGTGTGGCTACTCCAAATTAATAAAGGTTCCAATGATTTATCTTTCAACCAAATTCAAAGTTTCATACACTGCTCATCAGGATCAGATAAATCTATAGAATTTTTAAAAGATGTCATATCATTCGCCCTTGCATGGAGTATTGCTGCCACATATGGTCTGGGGCCCCTGCTGTTTGCCTCAGGGTTCTTGATAAGATCCAGAGACGGATAGGCAACGTGATTGGCCCTGATCTGTCATCTCGTCTGCAGTCGCTCTCTCACAGACGCGATGTTGCCTCGCTCTGCCTTTTTTACAAGTACTTCCACGGTAATTGCTCTGAGGAGCTGCTTTCACTTGTCCCTAGGCCTCGTGAATTTAAACGTCCCACGAGGCTGGCATCCCGCTCCCATCCCTACACCGTGGAAACTGTTAGATGTAGACGTATCTTCTACTCCAATAGCTTCATTTCTCGCACATTTCGCCTATAGAACTCCCTTCCCTATTACTGTTTCCCTGACAAATACAATCTCCAACAGTTTAAGTGTAGCGTCAATCGACATCTCCAGTTGCCTTGATCTATCCACTTCCCTTCTCCACATCCTTTCATTTTTCATTCCTATCTGCTCTCGCTCCAAATCTTCTGTAAACCCCTTGCCTTGATCGACCCACTGTCTTTCTCTTTCTCCACATCCTCTCCTTTACCACTCCTATCTGCTCTTCCTCCAACCCTTCTTTAACCCCTTGCGTGATAGTGGCCTCCAGCCTTGCTTGGGGTGATACGCTTAAAAAAAAAAAAAATCTCTCATACGAAATGTTAATCATAGAATTCAAACAAATTTTCAAATTTCATATTTATACTCGGCTGAAATACATTAAGAATGGAACAACATTGGAAAATTCAAAAGCATTATAATATGACAATATTTAAGTTAATTTCAATTTCAATTTAATTTAAGTTCATTTTCTATATGTTATATAATTTTGTCATTATAAACTTTATTTTTATAAAAAGTCTTAAAACATAAAACAAACACAGCAAATTCACCAATGTTTATATAATTCAGAATATCAAACACATTTAAACCATATATTCACAATTACTGATTATTTGCATGTTTGTCTTTAAATTGCTTAACTATTTTCATTTATTTTATTTAATTATTTAATATTATTGACTCTGAGCAATTATCATACCTATTTATATTAAAATCATGATACCATTTAATTATCCCATATTTTATAATTTTATAAAAGTATTTACAAAGATAAAACAAGGAAGATATACTTGGTAAATATTTTTTTGTTTTTTAATCATTTCACTCCAAGTAAGGAAATAAAGCCGCTAAGACAAAAGGTGTAACTGAGTGTGAAAGAATAAAAAAGAAAAACATAATTAAGGAGTGGGAACAATAAATATATCATAATATATACATTCACTGATTATTTGTTTTAAGAAAGAAAGAGAAATTGTATCAAGAGTGAATGATCAACAAAGGTATAGATCATAACATATCCTTAGACATGTGTGTGTGTGTGTGTGTGTCTTAGTTCCACCAGTCCTAGCCTTTGCAGCTAAGAACCGCCATGTATGCACACTGTAGCGAACCACCCTCTTTCCCTTCGTATTACCCTGGTGAGATATGTTCCATTCAAGCTGCTTCTTCCCATGAGACAATGCCTTGTGGAACTGACTCTGAAAGAGATTGCTTCCACCAATGACTACAATCTTAACCTGTTTTTATCCAGGGTTTACCATTATCTTCCACACATATATACATAGGCTGTGCCTCTTACTATGTAACCCTCTACCTTGAGTGAACACCAATGTAAAAAAATAAAAATCTGTGTGTACAACAAGACCGTTTGCAAAATATCCAGCCATTTTGAATATCTTGGAAACTGGTTTGACAACCAATCAGAGGGGAAATTGCTGCACATGTGTAAAAAGACACTCTCTAATGGGAGTTATTGTACTGTGTGACTATCAATTTAACAATGACAGTAAATTCTTCACATCTTCTGTAGGGTTTTGTTGCAAAACATTATATCACTTAACTCTGTTACTACCACAAACAGTCCAGATTGGTATTCTTTTTCCTGCATGAAAATACTCGAGTTATTTCTGTTTCACAACAAATGAACCCCTGGGTAAATTCTTCTTCATTACTGTGCTGTGTCATTCTAGGACATGGGAAGTCATAGCTCTCCACAACTTCCCATCCTTAGTAGTTCTCAGTAAGGGTTGTCTTTTCATCAACCCTCTCAGTCACTCTTCTGCCATCCATTCACATTCATTTGATTTTGGTATTTCCAATTTGTAGTTTGCATCTTGGGCAGTTCCTCTTGCTGACAACAATATATTCTATCTTCTTACAATGAATGTTTAGTCCATTTTTCTCTCTTTCCTTTATTACTTTCTTTAGGAATTTCTGCAGTTTACTTTCATGTCTGATATCAATACTGTGTAATCTGCATATGTTATGCTGTTAGGATTGTGCTCAACAATAATAAATTCTGGTAGTAGTACTAATTTTCTCAGGATCACCTTGCTGTAAAAATTGAATAAGTCTGGTGAGAAAACACATACCCCTTTCTAACCATGTTGTTCTTGTCCTGTCATGTTCCATGCCACCAAGGACTTTTAGAGCATTGTCAAGGACCACATTTATAAGGGCAGTAAACAATCTGCATCCAAGAATAAATTTGAGGAAGAAGAATCAACTATTTGGAAGGACATTAACCTTGAAAAAATTTTTGAATTAACTTCTCTTGACAGCAGGCTACTTGAAGTTATTAAAGGGAATGGAAATTAGGTTATTAAATATCTAAGTTTTCTGCTTTGTTTTGGCACTCAGCTTGTCAAGGAAATTTTTTTAAGTAATTTCTTTAAATAAATTATTGTTGGGTTAATGATTGGCTTTCATTTTTCATTCTAACATTGAAATTTTGAGATGACTGATTCGGATGTAGAGTGGTCTAAAAATAACTTTTATATATATTAAAGCATAAATTCAATTCTACTTCATGCTATGTCATAAGATTTCAGGATATTTGACATACACAATTGATATATATTTGACCAGAATTTCATGACTTTTCAACTGTTAATTTAAAAATTATTGTAATTTGTCTTATTTGTATCAAATATAGGTAATTGCATAAAGACTTTGCAACTTTACAGAAATATATTTAGTAAAAGATAAATGTTTTCAGCACTTATCAGTAACTATTAAGAAAAAAAGTGTTCCTTCTTTTAGACTAGCTGGCACCCAAGAGGAAAGAGTACAGTCAATCCTATTAACCCGTAAGTGGAGATCTATACTATAATAGAAAACGCATGTGGTGGGTAGTAAAGATCGATTCATCTTTGAATGAAGCAGACTAGCACAGAATCTGAACTCATCTTGCCAATTCTAATTTCTGTGCCACTATTACACTACCCACACATATACATAAATAATAATTATATAAAAAAGAAAATATATAATATATAAGAGAAAAAAATATCTAGTAAGATTCTTTTTAATGAAAGAACAGTGTAGTTCTCTCAACAAACTATGAAGATTATATTTACAATATAAAACAGGTTTCCTGCTAATTATTTATGATTTAAAAATAGTGGCCTGAGAATTGCAATAAGAAGCAACTGAATTTAAGATGAAAGAAACATCAGTCAAAAAACTAATAATAACTAACAATGATTCAGTAAAAATAAAACAAAATAATATCACAATGTTTCCTACTTTCAAAAGTATCAAATGATTTCTTTGGATCAATTTAGTCATGATGCATAGATAAATGGTAGCCAAAATGAAAACTGACAGGATAAAGAAAATGGAACCCTATTTAAGTAGCACCATCTATATATTGCATGTACCTTTTTACTGCTTGCTTCAGTTACCTTTCATGTTCAGTCAGTCCTTTTTGGACGACTCGGCTAGACGGTCGAACTCTCTGCCTTTGAGGCAGAGGGGAACTCTCTGTCTCTGGGCAGAGAGGAACTCGGACGAGGCTCCGCCGAAGGGCAGAGCTTCGTTCGGGGAGGTTGACCGGCCCGATCCCGTTTATACGGGATCTACGGGCTATTTTTGGACGAGCCTACGGGCTCGGGTTCCCCACTTTAAACCCGGCCTTGTGCCACATCTGTCCCTCGTGGGGAGGACACTAAATACTTCAGTTACCTTTCATGTTTTAAAAATGTATGCTCGATCTTACTCAATACAAAGAAGAAATGAAAATAAATTTTCCATACATTCTGTTCCAGCTGGGTTCTAACATTTATATTTTCACAACGAGCATTTTTGTTCATGTCACATTTTCTCATACTTTGAAAATTTGCCTTATGAAGACTTGACAATCTTTGACTCAGCTAAATTTATGCAAAATCTGCTTTAGATTTTGAATAGTAATATAAAAATTTAATTTTTATTATTTTAAAAATGTTATACTCATCTAAATGTATAATCGTCTAGATTGTTTTTTTTAATACACATTCTTTTGAGAGAAGTGTATTTTTTATGTAGGCCAGACGGCTTTTGTAAAAATTGTTACAATTATGTATCTTTTTCAGCTCAGCAATTAAAATCCACCAAAACTGTGAAGGATCTTTTCCAGTTTATGGAAAATTATGTTTTTGCATATATTGACCAATGAGAGACATGCTCTCAAGCTCTAATAACTTCACAAACAGTGGGAAAGAGGTGAGCCTAAATTTTAAAATAGATAGGGTTCAGGTCAGCAGATGTGACAAGAAGACTTTTGGGCAGCAAGGGAACAGGTCATCAACAGCAAAGAAGGCATTTGACATCAAGAGAACACCAAAGAAGGCAACAGTTACCAGCCAGCAAAAATTCTCCTGTGGTTGGACAAGCTAAAATGAAATATTTTTAAAGAAATTTTCCCAAGCATGAAGTGTGTGAAGTTAAAAAATTACTGTGAAAGTAGGTCTTTTTGTTTTTTCTCGAAGGTTGTTGAACCTTTGATTTTTAAAGTCTTACATTGTTTTTTTTCTTTTTGTCATTTTAAAAAATCCCTTTTTTTCCGAGCTGTAATTTTACACTTTTTATTGGTAATCCTTGAAATTGTTATCCTGCCTGAATAGGTACACAAAAGGAAATTTTTGTCCAAACTTGTATTGTACCTTTTTTGTAATTGTGTAAACTGCAAATAAATGTGCTTTTCTTTTAAAAACTTTATGCAGTGGTTGTCTTGTTTCATAATTTTGTGTCTATTATTGTGTCTTGCTGTTTCTACTAAGTTTTGTGTTTGGTACAAGAACTTGGATTTGGTAGGAATAAATATTTTATAGTAATGCTGCTTTTTTCTGCATGTCCACTCCATTCCAAACAAACTAACAATTTCAGATGGTGTTAAATGGCTGTAACTGGAAAAGGGACAGCTGTGTAAGTTTTACCAGAGATATTTCAATAAAAGTTTTTGGCTTCTGATGAAGGCTGTCAGAGCAGTAATGAATTTGCTTACTGTTGTACATTTTTCAAATCAAGATAGATACCATCATCATTGGATTTTTTCTCATATCCAAGAACTTATTTTCTTCTTTGCTGATCATTTCCTTTATGATGATGGTGTTGAGGACTATATTCACCACCATTGAGCAGGTTCAGAACTAGAAGCTTCTAGTTTCATCAAACCTGCTTCCATCATTCCTTCCCTATCACCATTTGGCTTTGGAAGAGTTGGTTGGAAGTGAATGAAAATCAGAGTAGAAGAAAGTGATGACGGTGGGATTTTGTTTAAGGTGAACCTCAACTTGCCAGGAACTTACGAATACACTTGATTTCATGACCTTCTTCTGTGGAACATTTGGAATGAGACTTGCAGAATCCAGTTATGAAACTGCAACAGACTGCTGCTGACTCTGTTATGATTTCAAGTGGTACCTTCTGTAGCATGTAGCCCTCTTCATCTGCCAGTTCAACCATAGAGATCTGCTGTAATCATCACCCACGTGTTCCACTGTTGAGGTTTTGGGGGTTCATTGCACTTAGTCTGGGTTCTCATCTTCAAGCTTGCCACCGAGGATGGCCCAACAAGTAGTTTAGAACTCTCGATGGTATCATTCTCAAAGTCATTGGACTATACAAACCCCTCCACCATGACAAGAAGCAACCGTCAGAGGTACACACACAGAAACATACATTGTATATTTCTACATAGAGATATGTAGGCATAAATACGTCTAAAAACACGAATACATGAAAGAAGTTTTATTTTCTTTAATAAAAGAAAACAGAGAGAAAATATAGTTATATATTTTTTGATTATTGTCAGTTGAAAATCCAAAGGACAGGATCTGTGCGTGTGTGTATGTGCATATGGGAGTCTTCGTTAAGAATCAATAAAGCTTTGCAAACCAAAACATGACATTATTGGCATTACCCATCTTGTAGGACAATAGCGAAAGCCCGCCTGAAGAGATCTACAGACATGCCCAGCTTAATATTGATTTGTGCATTGATGAGAATAGTATAGGTAGAGGAGACAGAGGTGGTAGATTTACTTGAAAGATGGTAAGGTGAGACATGATGGGAAGTGAAAACAGATATATTGAAAAGATAAAAGAGAATATGTAAGTGTAAGTAAGGAAAAGTAAAACAATAGTTGAACATTAAGAAAAGAATTCTAATGGAGAGAGAGAGAGAGAAGAAAATAATCTAAAATGAATTATAAGGTGGAAAAGAAGAAAAATAGTTGAAAGGAAATAAGCTTAAGAAAACAGTAAAGAGGATGGAAATGCCACATCAAAATCTGAATGCACAGTAGTATAGGAAAAGATGCCTTCCAAAAGCTAAGCAAAGTACAAAGATAAAGATAAATTTAATTAGAACCAAAGAAAAGAGTGTTGAAGTGTTATGTAACATCAATCCTCCTACATAGCAATGAATACTAGATGATCTTACAGATAAAGAGAAAACTGTAGGTAACAAATGTGGTTCTCTGGAAGGATACTGAGAATACTATGGATAATAAGTAATGAAGAAGTCTAAAGTAAAATGGGAACAAAAGGGACATGGAGAATCAGAAAGAAACAGGTGAAATTTCTCGGATGCAAAATGAGGAAAGAGGGCTTGGAGAACTTCATAATCACAGTATATATCAAAGGCAAAAGAACAGAGAAAAGCAGCAGACCTAATGAGTTTATATGAATGGATGGCAGAATGGTTCTGGGAGTGATAATAAAGGAACAAATGCTGTTAAGATCTACAAGAGATTGGAGGTTGTGGAGATGATCATCCATTCCTGAAGGTACACGGCTCATAGAAAAATAAAATAGATCAAAAAGTTGTTAAAATGTACAAAAGACAAGAAAAATACAGTTAAGAAAAAGAAGTATGCAATAAAGGATATCAGAGAAAAAATATATATATATATATAGTATAGGTAATAAATTTGTTGGTATATAATCCAAGTGGATCCTAGTAATATGAAATATTGAAAATGATCCACAAAAACAGTTCAATATATTTATTATAACAGAGCATAGAAATAGTACACAACAAAATCCCAAATTATCTCATATAGGCAGGGGGATAGTTCTATTTCAACCGACGGCAACTACGATAGTACAGACTAAGTTCATGCCGGAATTAGAAATTCTGTATCAATTTTTCAATAGTTGTCAAAGTTAAATTTCGAATTCCGACACAAACTCAGACTGTACACCAGAGTTGAATAAGACTGACGTAGTTGTTGTCAGTTGAAATAGATCTTTGTTGTGTAATACTATATATATATATATATATATATATATATATATGAATGAAAAAAAAAAGACAATTCATACTAAAGCAAAAAAAAATGATAAAAATGAAAGAGAATAAGAAAAGAATAAAGAAATACAAAGAAAATGATAATAAAACTGAAAAGAAGAAACAAAAGAATAAAAAAAAGTTAAAGAAAGAAATTTCACTAGTAATAGTTCTATAATGTTATTACCAATAATGTGTGACCACTCAGTTCTAGGTTCTTCCCAATCGTTGATAATGACTAGGATAACATTTCAATAATTTTCTTTTTTAATCATACTTGTTTGTGAATAAAATCAACCAGACAGTCTAAAAAGAAGAGATTATTGGAAATCTTTCCATCATGCGAAGATATTTTCTCATCAGTTATCTGAAAATATTATGACAATTCTTCTTTTCTTGTATTTTGTTTTAATAATAGAATATCTTCTTATTTCTGATTTCTTTATTCTCAAGAAAAAAAAAATGCTTGGAGAGTACTTTATTGTCCTTGGAGGTAAGATGTTATTGGGTTGCTGCATAGACAGTTTTAAGCTGAGTTTTCATTTTAAAAGCAAAACAACCAAACCAATAAGTTTAGATTGGATTCTTTTTTCTTTTAGTTTTATTGATGAACTCCAAGGAGAAGTATGTGACCCATAAATTTACAGAGAACCCAAAATTGGAAAGTTATTTATCTAAGATGGAACTGTATGATGGTTTAGATGAGATTAGGCATCTGTCAGTCTTGAGAGTCTATGGAGTTGTGTTCTTGTTGATGTTTCAGGCCCAGCATCCATTTTGTCTTGATAGGTCAATTTGAGAATGGCATTCTCTCCCAATGTTTGATATTTGTCTATCTGTCAAAGTGTAATTTGCTTCTTTACCTTTCTACCTCTATAATCAGTAGACCACAGCTTTTCATCTTTAATGTGCACAAGGTTAGGGTAGGTAGATATAGTAGACGAGACAGTTGGTCCCCACTCTTCATGTCACTCAAATGATCCAATGGAAAAGTGAATGCTGATACACTTGCTTCTAGTGCCATTATGGGCATTGCCAAAATGCTACTAAATACCACTACCGACAGCCTTAGAGGCTCTGATTTTTGACTGTTTCTTTTGGTCAACTCCCAAATGCTTTCTCATAAGTGGTTATATCTACTCATAAGAAAGATTGTTTATTCCTATCAAAGTATATATATATATATATATATATATATATCAAATAAGTAGTGCAGTTCAATTTATATTACAATGAATCATTCAAAACAATCATACAAAAAGTAGATTAGAAAAGTTAATGATATAAAATGGCGAAATCCCTTCACAAACAAAATTTTAAAGGTGCATTAACATACAAATCACTTGATAAATGTTATGATATTGTTTTAAAAAATTATAAGCTGTATAAGGTCTTTCTTTAATATGCAAGTACTTTCAACTGTATGTTCAGTCATCTTCAGGCATAGAAATTATTTTATTTTTGGTAAAATTCAAAATATGTTTTTTTGAAATGTGTTATAGTTAATGGATACAAACTTTTGGAGCGTGATGTCGCAATGCTAAGGTTGAATTTTTTTAAATTTAAGAGTGCGTTTTTTTTCGTAGTTTATCAGTCCATGTGGCATGAACTAAATTGTTCAATAAATAGAGCAATGTCTTAGTTTTTATCCCGAAAATTTGCACGTTGGATAAGTTCTTTTAAATCAAATATGTGGTGCAGTTCAATTTACATTACAATGAATCATTCATACAAAAATTAGATTAGTAAAGTTAATGATATAAAATGGCAAAATCCCTTTTTAGCATGAATGATTCCTTGTGATATATATATATATATATATATATATATATATATATATATATATATATGTATATATATATATATATATATATATATATATATATATATATATATAAATATAAAGAAAGAACAGTAAGATATAAAATCCGGTGTTCTTATAGATATTTTTATTTTTACACAATAGTGCTCAATGTAAATTTACAGAGCATTCATATTTTAAATTAATTGATTTAAAATATGTTTTTTTTTCACTACACAGTGATAACCATGTTTCAAAAATAGAAGCTAAAGCCTTTGAATTTAATTTTGTTATTAAATTAAAGACATTAGTTCCATTTCCTCGTCAAGCGAATTTTGGACTCCAAATTACAGAAGCTGCCTAAATGAAAACAACTTGATTTTGACTAATTTATAGGTGTTTTCATAACCTTGCAAACACCAGTTTTTCTTTTTAATAAGACTCCATTTTCCAGTTCATCCTGTGTTTGTGAGAACTATAAACAAATCAGGGCCAAACACTTCAAAAAGAAATATTTAAGCATGTCCAGTTGTATGTTGCATGCTCAAGAGTAAGAAATCCTAAGAATTTATTCTTCACTATAATAAAGAAAAAAGAAATTTTCTTAACAAATACTGTTTACCATGAAGTCCTTTAAAATTAAATTAAAGAAATTATTAAATTTCAAAGTAGAGCTGTTAAAGTATTTTTCCAAACAAATCAGCTTATCCAAATTTAATCAATTGGTTTGCAAAATTGAATGGAATGTAGAGTTTTTAAATCTTATCAAAAAATGTTAATGATAACTAAAATAATACTGTGAGGATTTCAACATGCATCAGCATGTTGCAAAAAATTATAGTACACAATAAAAATTTTATTAGCATTGGTTGGTTAATACTAATTTTATACTGTAAATATCTTGCATAATATATGTCAGTGTATATATTTGTACTGTTGATATTTTTTATTATTTTTTCCATTTAGATTTTGCTGTTATATATTTCTGATACATAATGAAGATATAGATATTAATAGATAATTTTTACAAATTATTAGAATTTCAATCTCTTTTATAAATTAATTTCAAAATATACCTAAATTAGTATACTATAGAGCACAGACAGATTACATTATATAAGGAAGGCTAAAATTTTCTTCTTTTTTATGTGCCATGTCCCTTCAGGATGCTGACAATTGTGGCTCTCCACAATTTCCTGTCCTTTGTAGCTCTTATTAAATTTTCCATTTTTTTTTTTATCTATCCTAAATGCTGTTCTGCCATCCATTTACACAAGCCCGTTAGGAAGGATATGCGCTGCTTTCCTCTTGCCTTAAATATATCCTGTAAGTGGCAAATTTACCAAGCCTTCCTTCCTCATTATATGGCCTAGAAATTTCAAATATCTCTTTCTGAATTATGTGTCCATTTTTGTCTCTATTTTCTCAAACTTTGTCATTGATCACATGTTCTATCTAAAATATCCTCAGCATCCTTCAGTAGAACCACATTTCCGTTGCCTCAAGTTTCTTCTTTCTCCATGAGGATACTGTTCACCTTTCACTTCCCTATAGGAGAACTAATATTACATAACAGTTCAGTACTTTTTCTTTGTTTGTACCAGATTTTCCTGTTTCTTAATACTTTGTTTAGCTTTCGGAAGGCTTCTTTCACAACCCGAATGTACCTTTGAATTTTGGTGTCACACACTGCATCCTCTGTTCAAACACTACCAAGACATTGTTGGACTTGCTTGATTTTGTTATCTCCAATCTGTCATTTCCATGTTGGTCAGATGTTCCTTTTGCAAACAAACATACATTCTATCTTCTTGCAAAGGGTGTTTACTCCTTCTTCTTGCTTTTCTTCTCTACCTTCAGTCGGAGTAAATGTACATTTTCTCATCTGCATATTTTATGTTGTTAAGATTGTGGCTGCCAATAATGAATCCTGGTAAGACTTTTAATTTTCTTAGAATCGCCTCATTAGATAAGTTGAATAGAGCTAGTGCGAAGATACATCATTATCTTACACTCCCAGAACATTAAAACTAACCAGCCAGTTTCCTTCTGTGCCAAAACGACAAAGTCTTTCATAATTTTAGTCTTTTAGTAGCAGATAAAGATGCTGCATACTCCTTCTGCTCTAGAGATGTACTCCTCTAGGTAATGGGTTGTAATTTCAGAACAAAGTGTCCCATTTATCTGTGATTAGAGATTTCAATATTGTAAGGGAATTGCTGGTCAAAGTTCATGTATTCAATTTACCTGACAGCCAAAAGGCAGTGAGGGTTTGTATTTAGATTTTTTCTTCTCCTTGATTGGCTGCAACTCAAGACAATAAATCTTTGTTTTCTACACTATTTAAAAACTAGATGAAGCAATATCGATTTCTGCCTTCTTGAATGAAATAGACTTGGAGAGGATTAGAACTCTGCATGATAATTCCACTGATTCTGTATTGATAACCATTATGCTCTCTGCAAATAAATGAGGATGATTCAAATGATTTGGTTTCACAGAGACTTTAGATTACTTCTCCTCTGAGATTCCTTGCTTTTTATTCTCTGTTTGACCAACTCAATGATTAGTACATCAAATAAGAAATTGACAAGTTTAGTTCATTAACTAATTGCTCACTTGTTTTCATCTTATCATTGTTGTTTATATGATAATATTTTGATTTCTTCAAGTTTACAAATTCCTTAGTAATCCTTCAGTGATATTTTTTGTGGACAGTTCTTGACCCAAAGAAAAAAAAAATTCTCTCAATCAAAAGTATTCAGTAGCCATTCCCAAGCATTCTAACTATACTCAACAGAATAACATATGTAACTATTTTCATCATTTGGACTGTTCACATATTCACTAAATTTTGGTCATTGTAAGCTCTGAGTTTCTTCAGGTGATATATACTGGAATTTCAAACTGAACACTTTATTTAGTCCATGGAGGTACATTGGTCTAATTCCACATGCCATACCTTTTTTGGATATCTCAGTATCAGTTAATTTCCTTTAGTAACTCAATTCTCCAAATTTCTGTCCCCTCTGTTGTGGCCAGATACTGAACTCTCAACTCACTCAAGTCACTTTTTGGATTACTGATCAACACTTTTGTTTACTGGACCATATGACCTTGGGGACAGTGAGTTAATGTTTTTACCAGAGTTCATATTACAATTGTATGGTACATGGAATTAGAACAATCTACCCCTGCGGACAAAATAAAGGGTTCCGTTCAGAATTCCAATGTATATCATCTGAAGATGGTCGGAGCATACAACAGCTGAAACACAGTGAATATAGCAGTAAAGATGATGACAACAGTCCGAATGATGTAAATAGTGTAAATAATTTCAATACCTCATCTCAGAAATACAGACAGAATAACATGTATATTAATTCTCTCTCAGAATGCAATGAAGACCCCGAGGAACACAGATGGATCAGTGAAGAGAATGCTTTTGGGTTTGATGTCAAAACAGAAAAGAAATCTCAGTGGAAATCATGTAAAATGAAAGAAACTGGGAATATTTCTGCTATGTCTCTTAAGGATGTTGGCGAACATGACTTGCCACAATTTCTAGTTCTTTGTAGCTCTTAATAAGTTTTATCTGTTTACTATCTCAAATAAAACCTTGCTCTGTCATCCATTTACTCAAACTAGCTAGGTAGGTAAGGTTATGCATTGTTTGCCTCGGTCCCACTTGCCTTCAATCTGTCCTGTGAGTATCAAACTTTCCAAGCACTCTTTCCTCTATATGTGCCTCTATAAATTTCAACTCTCTCTTCCTGATGTTACATATAAGTCTTCTTTTTGTTTCCCCTTTCTCGAAAACTTCATCACTGCTCTCATGTTCGGTCTGTGGTATTCTCAGCATCCTTCTGTAGAACTACATTTCTGTTGTTTCAAGGTCTCTTTTTCATCTGTGAAGAGATTGTCCAGCATTCACTGCCATATAAGAACACCAATATTACATAGCAGTTCAGTAGTCTTTTCTTTGTTTCTAATGAAATTTTCTTGTTTCTTAATAATTTACTTAGCTTTTAGAAGAGAGAATATCATGGAAAAGTGTATCTGTTTAAGGAAGCTGGGTATATAAACTTTATATCACAGCAAATACAGAATTCAAAGCAATCATTTTAAGAGCAATTAATCTTTTCTATCTGTCTATATCTCTGAGATGATGTATTACAATTACTTACATCATTTCGACTGTTATCCTTATCTTCACTGCCATATTCACAACATTTCAGCCATTGTACACTCCGGCCTTCTTCAGGTGACTAGAATTTCGAACTGAACCCTTTATTTCATCCACTGGAGTAGATTGTTTTGTTCCATGTGCCATGCCTCTTCCAGATGTCTCAAGTACACATGGCCCAGTGAATAAAGGTGTTAGTCAGATCCAGTGACTAGACCCAAAGAATTATGAGTTCAATATCAGGATACAGCAGTGGTTGGAGAGTTGAACTAAAAGTAAATAACTGAGACATCCAGAAGAGGCATGGTATGTGGAACTTGAATGATCTACTCTGAGGATAAAATAAAGGGTTCAGTTTGAAATTCCAATCACCTGAAGAAGGTCCAAGCATACAATGACAATGAAGATGAGGATAACAGTCTGAATAATGTAAATCATGTAAGTAATCTTTACTACATAAATCTTTGTTAATCAGATCTTGTACTTTCTCTAAAAATGAAAGAGTGATGTCCACAGAGGATTTCTAATTGAACTGAACACCATAGGAAAGCTGAAAAATTCACTGGTTGTAATGTTGTCATTAAAAAGGAATGATGGGATGTTAGTTTCAATACCTTGTGAAATAATGTCACCTTGAGAATCTCAAACCACAAGACAAAAGTACAATATTGATATTAATAACTGAATATATAAGACAGTGCATTGTGGGGAATAATTAACTGCAAAACTATTTATTGAATTCACAATTATATCATAATTTTTTGCAACTAGTTAAAGTAAGATAAGCCATGGGATAAACAATAACTTAAAATTAGAAAAACAAAAAACATGTAGAATTTATAAACAGAAGGAAAAATATGAATAAATATTAAGAAACAAGAGATTTAAATCCCTGATTGATAATCAGCTTATCACTTAATGTTTACATGACTGGAAACAAAATAGAAAAATCTTTTTTTCTTAGACAGAAAAATAGATTTTCTTATCTAATTCCTTTATGGACAATTATTAACTTTATCTAAGGATATGCAGGTAGTGTAATGGCTATTGGCATGAAAAGTGAAATTGGTGGGCAGAGTTCAATTTCCAGCTTAGTTTTTTGAATTTACCATTGTACTAACACACTTGGGAAAGGTATGAATCCATCTCTTCTTCCCCAAGTTTTGGGTTAAATAATAATGGTGATTGGACACTCTCACTGTTATGATATGAATGTGTGTTTTCACATTATTAAGCATATGGTGGCAGAACGAAGAAGAAACAACAAACATTTAAAGCAATAAACAATTGTATTAACAAATGATAAACCATGGTAAATGTCTCTCAGTTGAAAAGAAGAGATAGATGAAGTTGTAAAGGCATCCAGGGAGGATAAGTTATGACTTACTGGAGTGACAGCATTGGCAAGCTGTTTGAGTCTGATGTCTTTGGAAATGTGAGGTCGCTTTTTGACCTTTGATGGCCTTTTATGTTCTTTTTGAGCTCAGCTCCAGTTTTAATTTTGTTTCTGTAGGTGGGAGTGGGGTGAGATTGGATGGTATTGCTTTTTCTTTCTTTGGGGGTGTCAATAAACAGAAGATATGCGCAAAACTTTGTGCAGCTGACAGATGTTTAGCTGAGTATTGGGCATTCAGAGCATTCACAACTGGTTAATGGTGGAAATTAGTGGAGCGTGAATCAGAAGAAGATCTGATTTTCATAAGAATGTAACAAGTTCTTTTTTTGTTTGTTTTTTTTTCCTAATTTAGAAAAGAATAGAAACCTACATCATAAAAGTGAATGGGAAAGGTATGAATCCATTTCTTCTTCCCCAAGTTATGGGTTAAATAGTAATGTAGATTGGACACTCTCACCTTGGCTGGAAAACACTTTAGGAGAACGATAACTCCGAATTGAAAATAGTGGCGATATCTTTGGGAAATCTCTCCACTGTCTTTCCTGAAAATTCACAGATAATAAAGAAAAGGAATCTGGAGATTCATAATTGCCTACATCCTGAAGAGACATGGCATTTAAAAATTGGTTATTGGTTACATCATATACTTCACTCATTTGCAATGATGAAGAACATAAACATTTTTAAAGTCATATATTGTATTACTTGATTTTAATTATGTTGCTATTGTGTATATAATGGCAGTGAAGGTGGATTAAAGAAATATATAGTGAAGACTAAGCTTTTTTTATAATTGGCCATAGACCTTTATGGCCAATAACAAAAAGCTTCAGTAAAAACAAATTTATTCAAATAAAAATATATGTTCTTTCAAGATATTAATCTCAGACAAGAAAATCTTTCTCTTGGTAAACATGACATTAATAGACTTTCTTTTTTATTTCATTTAGTATTTACTATTCAGTTAACTTTTTTTTCATATTTATCTCTTTTCACCTGACCAGAACTTCAGAGATAAATTAGCTGAATAATGATTAAGCTAATATACAAGTATTTTTCTATTTTTATAAAATTATATTTCCATCTGTGAAATAATTTGAAGAAAACTATTTTCAGACAATAAAAATATGATGATTCTTTTAAAATTGTATGCTTTCACTTGATGGACAATCAATAAAAATTGATCAAGTGTTTTTTTTCTTAGATTTTTACCTAGCATTATGTTCTTACATTTTACATAGTATTACAAAGTATATAGACTACTGCTTAAAATAAGCCACTTTCTTAACAGTACAATGAACAAGAACAGTGAGAAATATTAGATGTGTGCAAAAACTTCCAGCAAAAATACCGTTTTTAACTGTGTATTCAATCTCAAGTTTTAAAAAGTCTACTGGAAATTTTTCACATATCATGAGAAAAAGAATAAAAGAATTAGACTTCTCCTTTAAAAGAAAGCAACAACCTTATTTTCATTAACAATCATTCTTTATTACTTTAAATGCTATTTTTTCATGGATACATGCATTAGTATTATTTATAAGCCAGCTAAAATTTACTGGTTATTTAGTGCTAGGAAGAATAATGTTTTCCTGTACATCAAGTACTAATATTAGCATTAGTGTAGCCATTGATACACTAACACTGAATATAGAAAGATGAGATACATGTCCGTAACAAACAAAACATTTAATAAGGCAAATACAACTTACATACACATATTAAAAAGACTTACACATGTTCCAAAACAAATTATTGTTCATACTGTCCAAAGGAAAATAATGTTTAACAGAACATCGAATAATGAAATAACATACCAGCCTTATGGCCTTTGACATGGCCTTAATTACTTTTTTTGCACATGTCTTTTCCACATGTTTGGACACCCTGGTGGTTAGGAAGGTATTAACCAGTTTCCCAAATGGAATCAGAGAAAAACGGGAAGAAGAGTTTTCCTCTCTAAAGGGGCTGAACTCCCATGCATTTGAGTAGATGCCATGTTTTTTTTAAATAGTATGAATTACATCTTCCAGCGTGTACTTCCAAGAGTCTTAGTAAAGGCTCAAACCTATATCCCCCTTTGTAGGAGAAACTACTATTTGATCTAGAATGCTTAAGAACAAACCCTGCCAGAGGGCACATTTTCTTCAAGATTCTTTAAAGCACAGGCTGGTAGATGTAATTCATGCTGTTAAAAACAAAACAAACCAGGACATCTACTCAGACACATGTACTTACTAAAACAACATTTATAGAAATAAGAAATAATGTTAGATTAAAAATGAGAAAAACATTTCATTAATTCCAGATAAATCAGTCCCTATCTACATCCTGAATAAATATCTAAAAATTATTTCAAATCTTTAAAAGTATGATACAATGATCTACTGTGACTTTCTAATAAATAGGGACTTACTAGGAGAATCAAAACAGCACTAGAGGATGTTGGAAATTATAACTGCATGGAAATACCTGTCTAGGACACATGGCACAGTGGATAAAGGCGTTGGTTAGATCCAGTGACAGAAACCAAAGAGTGTGAGTTCAATACCCAGTTAAGGCAGTGGAGAACTTGGAAAGAGGAATTAACAGGAGATAAGTGACATCCATTAAACATGGCATGTGAAACTAGAACAATCTACCCCAGTGAGCAAAATATAGGGCTCAGTTTGACATTCCAAGCACCTGAAGAAGGCCGGAGCATACAATGGCCGAAACGTTGTAATAAATATGGTAATGAGGACAATAGTCCAAACCTCTTGAATAGTGATACGCTTGCAATGTTTTTTTATCTGTGAGAAAGAGCTTCTGATCAGGATTGAACTGCAGATATTAACAACTTTAGTGTGAGTTTCTAAATCCTGAGGTTTCAAATGACGCTCCTCTTCTATAAGCCATGTCTCTTCATGGCATGGGCTCTCCACAATTTCCTCCCTTTTGTAGTTCAAGATAAAGTTTGTCTATTTGCTATCTACCAACCATTTAAGTAGGTTATACACTGTTTTCCTCTTTCCCCTCACTGTGTCTTTTGAGTAGCAAATTTTAGCTCTCTTTCCTCGTTATGTTCCCTAGAAATTTAAACTCGTTTTGATGCAAAGTATAAATGTGGTTTTTGTTTCCATTTTCTCTAAAACAGTTCAGTCCATGTTATTCTCAGCATCTTTCTGTGGAACCACATATCTATTGCCTCATGTTTTTTTTCGTTTCTCTATCATGAGATTGTACAGCATTTTCTGCCATATAGGACTGATATTACATAACAGTTCAGTAATCATTTCTTTGTTTCTAACAAAATCTTCCTCTTTCTTAATACTTTGCTTAGCTTTTAGAAGTCTTCCCCTGCTATCCCAATTTGTTTTTGAATTTTGGTGTCGCCTTGTCAGTCCTCTGTTAAAAAACTTCCTTTATATTTAAATGTTTCTACTTGCTTGATTTTGGTATCTCTAATTTATAATTCGTATGTTATGCTGTTCCATACATTCTGACAATTGATGTATAGTCCTTTCTTCTCACTTTCCTTTACTACCTTCTGTTGGAGTTCCTGTAGTTTCTTTTCTGTGTCATCTGCTTATCTTAAGTTGTTCAGCTTGACTGCCAATAAGGTTTCCTAAAATTTTCATCAACTAACAATAACAGTAGAAAATTTAAGCAATGAGTTTTTCACAAAGAAAGTTTCCATAACAACATTTAGCAGAGTTAAACTGATGAATTCTGATTAGTAAAACTGACAGTGACAAGAAATCATTTTTTATTAAGTTATGCAAGGGAAAATGTTTGTCAACCAAAGTTTATGCTTATACATAACCAGACAAATAAAACAACTCATTTTTTGCCAAAGAAAATTGAACCAGAGCTTTTAAGAAAAGTCTGAATTAATCATTAATGTTTTCTGCTTATTTTCTTTTTTAAAAATAACTTTATGTATTCATATATTACTTAAATAATAACAATATGCCTAGCTATCAATATGGCATAAATTTTGAAGTAGATAAGATTTTGTAAAAAGCAAATTTTGGAGCAAGAACACATTTATAGAAATGATTTAGTTGAACTCTTAACATTCTAGAAACATATGCTTCTGGACATGGGCAATCATGGCTCTCCACAACTTACATCCCTTTGCAATTATTAATAACATTTGTCTTTTTGGTATCTCTCCTAAACCCTGTTCTGCCAACCATTTACACAAGTTTGTTAGGTAGGTTATATGCTTCTTTCCTCTGTTCCTATTGCTGTTCATATGTCCTGTAAGATTCAAATTTTCGAAGCCCTCTTTTGTTGTTAAGCACCCTAGAGATTTCAGATGTCTTTTCCTGATGTTAAGTGGAAGTGTCCTTTTCGTTTCCATTTTCTCTAAGACTTTGTCATGGCTCACAAACTTTGTTGTTGTTCAGTCCTTGATATTCTCAGTATCCTTTTGGAGAACAATATTCCTGTTGCCTCTTTTTCATCTGTGAGGAGACTGTCCAGTATTCACTGCCATATTGGAGGACAGATATTATATAACAGTTCAGTACTCTTTTTTTTTCAAAGCAGAACAAGAATCTTTGCAAATGTCATGCTTCAAATATCAGATACTTAGAATAAATATGTATTTAGTTCTGGATTAATAACAACATTTTGAAAATGGTTCTTTATGATAGCACCAAGATTGAAAATAAGCTCAGGTCAATCCCTTGTCCATACAACAGACTAACTCAGTAACCCTCTACCTTGAATGACTCTTGGGCCTTGTATTGAATGAACTTTGTAAAAAGAATTATAAAATATAGTAAAAATGAAGTTTTTCTAACTTGTGTGTGCTTTTGAATTTGTCACATTTGTTTTTTCACCAATGTTTTTCGATATCTGTATATATTTCTGAGATGAGGTATTATGTACACTATTTACATTATTCAGACTATTGTCCTCATCTTTGTCGCCATATTTATTACAACGTTTCAGCTGTTGTACGCTCTAGCCTTCTTCAGGCGGTTGGAATGTCAAACTGAAACTTTTATTTTCCTCACTGCCATTTATCCACTGTGCACAGTGGATAAAGGCATTAGTTAAATCCAGTGACAGGTCCCAAACAGTGTGAGTTCAATACCCGGTTAAGGCAGTGGAGAACTTGGAGATGGAAATTAACAGGAGATAATTGGTAACTGACATCCATTAAAATATGACACGTGAAACTAAAACATTCTACCTCAGTGAGCGAAATAAAGGATTCAGTTCAACATTCCAATCCCTTGAAGAAGGCTGGAGTGTACAATGGCCGAAATGTTGTAATAAATATGGCAACATAGATGAGGACAATAGTCCGAATAATGTAAATAATATTTTTCAAGTCAAACTTCATAATTTAAGGTAAATATTTTGGTTTGGGAACAACTTTATGGTAAGTATAACTTGAAAAAACACCAGGAAATTCCAACTAGACTATATGCATGAATGTCAATACAATTAGTTTCCATCATGAGAAGAAAGCATTTTTTTAACAAAATATTCAATTGTCAAACAAGACAATTTTATTATAAACTTGCCTTTAAGGAAGAAGTGGCAAAACTTTTATAAGTCATTTGATTAAACAGATTAAAAAGAAAATGATATTAGGACTGACTGATTAAAATTCACTAACGCTGTCAGTAACTAATTTAATTTAAAATATTAAAACTTTGGAAAAAAAAAAAAATCAGTCTCAATAAATGAAATAATAAATATATTATTTTTAGATTAAATCAATAAACTATATAAAAATGCAAAATAAATTTATCCAAAATGTTTTGACTATCTTGTGATTTTCAAAGATTTCTATTCAGAGAAAATTTTACTCTCTTCTAAATTAAACTTTATCTTTGCTGTCGTTTAATGATACCTTAAATATCAACATTTTCATCTTTGTAGATATATATAAGTTTTTCTATTAGATTATCAGAATTAGAAAAAAATCTACTGTTCTTTCTCAACTCTATATTTCTAATATGTAAGTAGAAACTGCAAGTGTATTGTTATAAAAAATGATTTTCTTGCTGGACATTTGATGATCAAAGCTTTACAGTCAAATTGGCAGATTTCAGTTAATACATAAAAGGTATTTGTGATGGTTTTGGCACATAAAGGCCCAGTGACTGACCAGTTACCTTAGTTTTGTATATATTTCCTAACAAATACTTTTTGAGACACGAGATGAAAAATAAAAGATGTAGCTCATATGCCATTTTGTAATCAATATACTCAATTTGTTTTTTACTGAGAAACAAATGAAGTTGGATGATTTAAATTCATGAGTGGATTTAATCTCTGTAGAAGAATCAGTTAGGCATTCTGCGTATCTGATAGACTACCAGGATAGGATATGAATGATTGTATTAAAAATAACAAAGATCTTTATCCATTAGATGATCATTTAACTCAGGATAAGCATAAAAATAATGGCTTGACCTGTTTTTCCTCATGCAGTTGAAGTCAAATTACTCGTAACAGTAGCAGTGATAATGAAGATTGTCAGAAGATAGAAAGATGAATGAATGAATGAAAAGAATAATTCATGAATAATTTAAATACATAAAACAAGCAGAAATGTGATGATAAAGAAGTTTTCTTTGTGAGGGAATTATTAGTAAAGAAAAAGTAGTTCATCAAAATATAGTCTTCTTTGAGGATTAGGCATCTGGGTGTGATAACAATGCATATGCAGAAACAATACCACACGCACACACATATATAATTTACCACCTCATCAACCAGGGCCGGTGCATACTACACCTAAATGCCCTGACTGGAGTGGCAGATTAGGAACCTGAGGCATTGCTTTGTGACCCTTGCTATCTTATCAACATTTGCTTTTTTTTCTACCTACATTTATATACATTACAAATTAAACTAAGCACAAATATTAAAGGATGAAAAATGTTTGAGGATTTTCAAATCATTCTGGTGTCTTTTTTTTCTCTCCTCCAAATCCATAAATTTGTTTAGCTCATGCTAAAAAAAAACACTATATAAAATTCACTATATTTTTCCAGAATGTTGAATGTGTTAAAATAATTCAAGTTTCTAACAAGAAAGCTCTTAAGATGATATTAAAAGTTGCTGCATAACATTGTTGATTTATTTTAAGATGGAATGATGTATTATGACATGTCTCTAATTTGTATTTAGATACATTGTATTTATTTTTAATATTTCTAGTTGAATTGTCCACCTATATTGCATATGATCCATTATTGTACATAATTAGGTTACAATAAAATTTCTATTTTCTATGAATACGACCTTATAACAATTTAGATTTAGTAGAGTGAAGGACCCATATTAATGATTTGTTTTTCTCATACTAAGGCCTGAAAAAAAAAACACAATATAAAATTTGCTATTTCTATCCATAATGCTGAATGTGTGAAAATTATTCCACTTTTTGACAAGAAAAATATTAAGTTGATCTTAAAAATTGCTGCTAAACAGTGTTGATTTATTTAAGATGGAATGATCTATTATGACATGTCTCTAATTTGTATTTAGATACATTGTATTTATCTTCAATTTTTCTCATTCATTTGTTTACCTATATTGCATATGATCCATTATTGCACATAATTAGGTTACAATAAAATTTGTATTTTATATGAATACTACCTGATAAAAATTGAGATGTAGTAGGGGGGGGCATATCTTAGATACGGGGCGGGGGGCACAAGTCCCTTGTACTGACCTTGTCATAAAATATTTTAGAAATATGATTCTAGTTTGCTTATGGACGGCATTACCAGAATGCTTTAAAAAGTGGCTTGCACTCACATAAAATAAATGATTTGATTCTAAAAAAATGATTGAGCTTGTCAGAGTTGTCCTTGAAACAGCGTTAGATAATGGGTGGGAAATATAAACTCTTCTGGGAAGAGATTTTATTTTTTTCTTTAAACTGCTATTTATTTGCTTTGTTTCAAAATCATTACCTTGCATGAATTTAGGAGTTTTGTTTCTTTTATTTATGTTTCTAGCAGTGCGTTGGAGGGGGAAATAATCTGGTGCTAATCCGACAATCATATTACTAATCCAAGAAAGAAAGGAAAAAAATAATAAAAATAACTGAAAATAACAGTTACATGAGAATTATTATGAATGGATTGGTAGGGGGCTGAAAAAAAATTCTACAAATAACTAAGGAATTAACATAAAGAAAAAAGGAGTAAAAAAAACTAAAAGAGAATGATACAAAAAATAATGCAATGGGGAAATAACTCAACATGAAAAAAATACACTGAAAACTATCTAGAAAGAAAGAATTTTGGGAACCATTTTCTGACTGAAATAATAACTGAAAAATTATCCATCAAGTTAGTAGAATATAATACAAAAAATAAACTAAAAAATAATCGGTGAGAATAATTTTAAGTTAATAAGTGAAATTTAAAAAATATTTTCTAGCAAGAAATGTATGAGTTAAGTAGAAATGGTGTTTCTCCATTTATTAATATTTATCAAGCTTGTCTTTTTGTTATATTATTTTACCTCTTTAAGGTAGCTTTTACCAAAGATTGGAAGAAGTTGAGGAACTTTAAGAGGTTAAGATACTGTTAGAATGTTTCAAATTTATCACATTTTATCACTCTTCTAATATTCCCAGTGTCAGATCACATTAAGCTCCTTATTTCCATGTTTACCACCTGACTGCAGAATTTAGCTCAAAGATAATTTACAAATCTTCTATTGTAGTTCTTTTACCATTGACACTCTGTAGATGACTCTGTTCATTTGTGCTTCCACTGCAGCCAACTTTGATCACCATACGAGTGTTTCAATTTTGCAATTGTGTTGTCATATCCTACTATGACAACAGTGATAGTTATCTTGACTGAAATTGAGAAAGAGGCTAGCACAGTTGATGGGCTACCACATATAGTAGAAAATTTAACAGCTTATTTGCCGTCTGAATTTTTGCAATGAGCAGTTATCATTATTCACATTAATTACATTCAGACTAGTCTATTCATTGCTGTTGAGATTATCATAGGTTTTAGCTGTTGTATCATCTGGCCATTTTCAGGTGTTTGTTGAACACTTTATTTAATTTAAAGAGATAGACTTTTCTCTCTCCATTGATCTTGTCTAAAAATATTGCTTCTTTTTTTAAGTATTGCTCCGTTATTGCTGGCCCTGTTTCCAGTAAATCTAGGTGTGCGCTACCCAGCCAATGGATTGAACACCACAATTACTATATCATGAATCAATGCTTTAAGCCACGAGGCTAGGCTATTACCCATGAAACAATATCCTACTATGAGAATAGTAAAAGCAACTTTAAATGAAATTGGGAAAGAGGCAACCATAATGATAGGCCACTATATATGGAGTCTGATCAAAAAGTATTGAGGTTGGTGATACAAAAAAAAAAAAAACTAGAATCCATATCAATTCAACATTTAACCTCCTTCAAAGCTGTTCCCTTGTGAAGCCACACATTTTTTCCAGTGTCGTTTTCTTTCATGGAAGCATTCCTGGTACTTTTTGGGGATAGCAAGCTACTGCCTTGTCGCATAGTCTCAAATTTCCACAAGATCTTGAAACCTTGTTCCTTTCAAGTGGGATCTGATTTTTGAAAGATGAAAAAGATGTAAGGATTGAGATCTGGGGAATATGATGGTTGTTAAACCTGTGAATTGTCCTAGGCTAAAAACTACTGCACAAGCTATGTTGAATGGGCAGATGCATTGTCATGGCGGAGTTGCCACTCGCCGACTGCATTTAGTTCTGTCCTTTTCCATTGAAGAGCATCCCACAAAAACTGCAACACACCATGGTAGTCCTCCATGTTTACAGTTTGACCAGGTGGGGCATACTCTTGATGAACAATACCCTTGTAGTTGAAAAAAAGCTGTCAACAGTGTCCGCTGTATTCAGATGCAAATCCCCACCATATGTTTCTCTATGTCACCTCACTCCTGCTGGGGAGTGAACAACAATCTCCGAACCTGAATCAATTAAAATAGTCTCAAATAGCCCTATACTGGATTCAGATGGAAATAACATACCGAAATCAGAAGATACTGTATCATAACCAGTGCCCAGTGATTCAACTGAAGGGACTGAACCAGGAATCTGTAACTCCCCTAGCTCAAACACTGTCAAAATGAACCCCCCCAACAATCTGCTAAGGCACTCTAAGCATATCACCAAAGAACCTAAACAACTTGGCATTGAACACTAAAAAAATTTTTCTTCTTTTGCTAAAATAAAGTATTCCAAATTTATATTTTCAAAAAAAAAAGTGGGGTAGAATATTGTATTGATATGCAAATCTTCACCATATAAATAAAAGTTGATACAGCCGTAGGCTAAACTAATCCTGACCTTGAAAACTAAACTAGGAGAGAAATAGTAGTGAATACTTTTAACTAATTATAACTTATGATGGTGTCTTCACATTGCCTCGACTCATTTGTGCCTTTTTTCAGTCTCAGAGACGTTGGAGTCTTCTACTGTGAAGACTGTGTCTTGTTTTCAAGGTCATAGCTATAAACTCATGATTTGTCACCTATTATGACCGTTTTCAAAAAATTTTCTTCCTCAACACAAAGAGATCCAATGCGGCTGAATGCTGATTTTCTTTTTGGTTAACTGAAAACAGTTTTGAGGCACTCACATCTCATATGCAGTGAGACTGAACCGAATTGTAACTAAAGTTAACATCTTCTGATAACTCATGCACAGTGATTAGTCAGCCTTTCTGGGACTCTAGCAACAGTCCTGATACTCTTTGATCAAATCTTGTATCTGCTTATATATATATATATATATATTTGTAGAGTGGATAAAACAAACAGTCAAATATAAGCAGGTGAGTGCTGGTGTGCATACACAGGCAAGAAAATAAATAATCATTAAATTTATGCACGAGGTGTCAACGTAATAGTGTTCAATGCAGTTATACAGAACAGAGATATGTATTAATCAGTACATATATGCTTACTTACGTTTTTGGTGTGCAACTATAGTTTCACTGGGTGGTGTACCCAGTTCATCGTGCCCAATAAACTGGGAACACCACCCAGTGAAACTATAGACACATACCAAAAACGTAGGTATGCATATATGTACTAATTAATACTTATACATACACACACAAATATATATATATATATATATATATATATATATATATATAAGCCAGTACCTGATGATTTTTAATACACCAAATGTCTTACAAAATGTATTTCATATTTCACGTGATGAAAGCCTGCATAAATTTATGAGCATCGCATGGGAGAGATGACGTGTGGATAACCAAAAATGAAAAGCCTGATATCAGTCACAAAACCAAAAGTACATTCACAAGTCTCTCAGTGGATGACTACATATGCCCTCTCTTGTAGTTTGAGCACTTTGAAAGAAAGGGAATTCCTCAACTACTGCTAATTAATGCTAAAAGCTCTTTGCTATGAATTGAGCACTTTGGTAGCAGTGAATGCTTATATCTCATCTATTATGTATTAAAAATTCCCTTTCTCTGCTGTGTGCACTGATAGCCTAAGGGTAAGAGACTCCAACTGATGTCAAATCGGTCGGGTTTCGATCCCAGCTTGAAACAAATTCATGTTTAGCCACACTGATGATACAGCAAAATAGTCTGTCTGTGGATGACTATATATATTTATAAACATTTTCTTAGATCTAGTATTGAAAATGGCTTCAAGTGAATGAATAAAATCCTTCATCAGAATCTATAGGCTGGCTTTACCAAATAACAAAAATCATACAATTTGAAGAATTCCAACAGCAGTAACAACTAAAATGAGCAGAAAATGTAGTAGAAGGGAAAATATTAACATAACAATGATGTTGACTTTACACACAATTTTACACAAAAGGATTAAATGGAAATCGCCGTTAATATTAGAAAGAACAATAAAAGTGACTGATTTCCTGAAAAAGTGTCTTAAAAAATAGATTTTATAAATTGAAACAAATAATTGAATGAAGTTACAACCAACAATGATTGCCAAATAATTCCTCTACGGAAACATCTAATTTCATCATTTCCATTACTAATTATTCCTTGGAGCATTGGGTAATAACAGTTACTTTAGATTCTAACAGTTTTAAAGAATTTCTCTTGACTTCTACTAAATACAGAAAGTAAGCTTTTCACTACAAGATACCATTTCATTAGAGATGCTGAAGTCTATGTGAGAGCTAACCAGGAATTTCTTCTTAAAAATTCTTGTAAAAAGGCCTTTTCAGCACCGGCGATTCTCTCATTTTAAAAAATGACAATTATCTGACGTTTGTTAAAATCTACTTATACTCATAAAAACAGATATTAAGTAATTGTTATTTTGAATTTTTTCTTAGATTTGTAAACAAAATACTACTAAAATTGTATTGACTTTTTAGTTAAACTGGAATCATATAAAACTGAATTCTTTCTTCCTGCCATGTTGGTTTGAAAAGAAAGAAATATTTAGAATCAAGTTAGCTCCCAATTTTATTTTTTAGTGGAACAAGGTTTAGAATCTGTCTATATTTCTGAGATGAGGTATTATGTACAGTATTTACATTAGTCGGACACATGGCACAGTGGATAAAGGCGTTGGTTAGATCCAGTGACAGACCCAAAGAGTGTGAGTTCAATACCCGGTTAAGGCAGTGGAGAACTTTCAGAGGGAAAATTCCAACCACCTGAAAAAGGCCAGAGCGTACAACAGCCGAAACGTTGCGACAAAGATGAGGACAATAGTCTGACTAATGTAAGGTTTAGAAGAGATTGAAAAAAAAAAAAAAAGACAATTTATTAAGAGCTACAAAGGGCAGAAAATTGTGGAAAGTCATGATTGCCAACACCCTGAAGGGACATTGCAAATAGAAAAATATAATAAAACCTGTGGATAATCTATAGGAAAGTATCACTCAGTTTATTTTATAGTAAGTTGTATAAGATCTGCCCAAGGTTAAAACTTTAATAGTAGAATGTTTTAAAATAAAACAATTGGCAGTTAACAAAAAATTTACTGAACCAAGATATAATTTCATTGGATAGATTTCTGCTCAAATCTATCCAATGAAATCTACTGATGTCAAATTAAGGACTTCAGGAAGAAAAGAGCTGTCAATCAGGTGACTGTTCAATTATCACTTTTATATCAAGGGTTCATTTCACAGCAATATCCAAGCAGTGACATGCAATGGTTTGGTGATACCCATGGCTGACTCTCTGACTGTATGCCCCTGAGAATCAAATAGGGGTGGGGGCTACTCTGGTCTCACTTACCAGATTGTGGGACTGTTGGGTACTTGTACAACAAAGTTAACAGATACAATTTAAATTTTCAAAATTTTTATTTCACTCTTTGATCAGTTAGCAATCAGTCTAGAAAGACGACTGTGAATTCAAAACAATGTATGGCCTTGACACTTTAATAGTTATCTTAAGCAAGATCTCTATGATGTTTCGATCGTAGTGCTTCATCGAAACAACTTAATGAACAAGAGTTGTGCAAGGAACCATGTAATGGATTATTATTTTAGAAGAAATCAGTTGCACTGAATTTGTCAGAGAAATTGTTCTTCTCATCATCATGTGTAAAACATGTTTCTGTGTCATCAGAAGAGTCGTCTTCACAGAAGTGTGAAAAAAGAATGTTATGTTCTTTTAAACTTAATAAGTAAAACTCCATAATTATTCAATAGTGAATAGAATAATAATCCTTTAGTATGATATTCAGGAAGTATTTAATATGAACAAGAAAATGCAGAGCAACATATTTTGAAAGTACAATGTAACTGTAGAATAAATAAAATATTGCTATAATTTATTAATAATGGACAGTAAAGAAAACATCTGAAAAGAGAAACAGAATCCCCCAACTCATTATTGCAATCCAGAACAACTGAATCAGATTAGCATGACCCCCAAAACACACTAGATGCTGCCTCTCCAGAGGAAAAGAGATTGGACAGTAAATTAATGAATGTTGCAAACTAGACTAGAAAGAATAAATGTAGGCATGACAGAATAGCAATAGTTATACACTTGTAACTGTCCAAAAATCTTGAATTTGAAAATATTTACAAATAGTATTAGTACAAACCAGAGACAAAAACCAAAAAACACTGTGATTTCAATATCTAGGCCATCCACACCAGCCATATAATTTGTGAATAATGAAAAAAAAAACAGTGCAACTGTGGACAAGAAAGAGAATGTGTCATTAGGAAAATACCATAACCTTCCTCAAGAACTGAGAAAGATAAGGAAAAACAAGGTTAGAGTCATGTCCATAATCATAAAACACAGCTAAAATCTCTGGAATTAACAGCTGATGAATTGGAAAGCCAAGAAAGGTTTGAGATAGTAGATACCATGGTGTTGTTGAGATCTGCTAAGATATTGAGAAGGTTGCTAGAGATTTGAGAAGACTTGTTGTCGCTCACTCTTCATATCGCTGGTTTTAAATATCCAAGAAATTAAATAGTAAAAGAGAATTTTAAATGAGTTTTTTATATTTTTTAACATTTAAAACAAGATTAAAATTTATGCAAAGGAAGCGAAAACTCAGCCATCAGGTTAATTTGAATCTGTGACCAAATCAAAAGACTTATCAATAAAGTTATTCATTATGCAATAATGCCTTAGGTTTAAAATTAAAGCTGAAATCCTTCCCTTTCTTTTAAAAAATAACTGATAAAAGCAGGCATTAAAATTGAGAGCTACTTTGAAAATTCTTTAAGAATTAATTCAAATCCTGACATAGCAGAGTTTTATTGAAATGGTATTGCTTTTTACCTTGACTGTAAAAATAGAAAGGTGAAACTGAAATGAAACTGAGGTTAATATATGCACACGGGCTAAGAACTGGTATTCAGAAAACAGACCAAAAAGTGAAAAACATGATATATAAAAAAGCTGTTAGAAAGATTTGACATCCACTATCATACTGGAAAAAATTTAATGATAAAAATCAATAGATTGATATACCAAAGAGATATTTGAAAGAATGGAAATTTAAATATAAAGTTAGTGAGACATCTGAGGTTTGAAGAAAGTAATTTTCCATTAGATTGCATTTTAAAAATGAGCTTTAGAATTTTTTTAAAAAATTTATGATTTTCATAACCTACACAGTCCATTATGTTTAACGTATGAAGAACAACTGGTAAATGTTTATAACTATTTTATCCAGAAAATTTGAAAGAAACTGGATCTATGAAGTACAGTACCAATTTTTTTGCTGAATAGTAGAGAGAAACAACTAAATTAATTTTGGATATGAAATAATCTTTGATTAAGTTTAGGAAAAAACTATGAAATTACCTACAGTATGTAAGTTAATATTTAGACTAGTACCTTCTCTTTGATTAGTTCAGTCACATTTCAACCACTGTACCCTCCTCAGGTATCACTGTATATAATCTTGTATAGTGCGGCTCCTCAGTTTTTCGGTATGAATTTTAACATCTTCAGAAAAGATTTACCTGTGGATAGTGAAACTGGTCACCAAAAATGCATCATTTTTAACCTCTGCAAAAAAAGCTGGCACTATACTCGAGTATATAAGGTAGTTATAAACGGTTACTATTTGGAAATACAAAACTAAACCTTTTATTTGAAGTTGCAATGATACGTTATTCCTATTCTGCTCTTCCAGTAGCGGAGATTACTCATTTCAGTTAATTCTCAATTAATTTGTCCTTTTGATACCAAATACTTTTTTCACTATATGATGTTCACTGCCTGATCTAGGGGTTGAACAGTTAACTAGATGCACTTAGTCAATGGTTTTATTCATCAGGGCATTCCATGTGTTGAATAAAAGATTTCATTCAGTTCAAATTTTTTTATAGGTTACTAAATATGACAAATACTGAAAGAAGATTAAAGGCAAAATATTGCTACTATAACAAAGCAGATGAGGATATCAGTTGAAATAGATTATTGTATTATAATGAGAAATGGCTGACCCTATAGAAATTCCATGAGCATTGACAGTTAAGATACCATTACTCAGGCATATGTATTTCTATAATTACCAAGAGAATCTACACTCCTGCATGTGTTTAAAAATAATTGGAAAAAGAAGCTTAACTAGTGTTATTGTAAGGCTGATTCAGGATAGATAAGAGACCTCAAAATCAACAAAAAACATCATCTCTCAGTTGTCTCTGTCTTTGGGCAGAGAGTGACATAGTTGTGGCTCTGTTCTCGGACAGAGATGCAGCTGAAAAAATAATACTTTCAGGTTCCAGACCCTGGGGAACAGCTGCCTGAGGCTGCATCCTCTCATTGCACTAGAGAGAGTGATCAGTGGTTGCCAATGAGGTCAGAGCAAATGACAGTTACTTGGGAATTTTTGTACTTGCCCTGAGGGTCCCCACGTTAAACCTGACCTTGTGTCACATCCTGTCTCAGTGTGGAGACATAGGTAAATACCCAGGCATTCTGCAGTCAAAATGATGAAGATAAAAGTGTAGTATCTGTTCCAGCAGCCAGCCTACAGCTCAACCATTAGCAGCAGTTCCATCTAGCCATTCATCTCCAGAAGGCATCCAGCTTCTGCTGCTACAACTACCTCCAACAGGCTTCCTGCTCCAGCCATACTTTTCCAGAAGGAACAATATGCAGTTTTTCAATTTTCAGGATGATGCATTCCAGTGACTACCAATACTGTCCTTCTTAGGACAATGCTATTCTTACCCTCAACATGAACTTGCAGAGTTATCTTTTGCCTCGTTCACACTCGCATTATTCTTGTTTATGTATTTTTCTTTAAAAAAATAAACTTGGCAATGTATTTTTTAATCAACTCTGTTTTGTTTCTTGTTGTCTTCCGCCATTCGGTATCTGTTTGCAGGTCAATATACCAGCCACAACAAGGTAATCAGATATTAACACTCTCTTAGTATTACAGGGCATTGTCACAGCATTCATACCCTGAGGTTTTCAAACACCCAATTTAAAATTTTATTAATTTTATTGTTATATACATTTTTGAGTTTTCCTTCTGGTTTTTATAGGATAAATAAAAATAAAACAAAAACGGTTTTATTTTGAAAATCAAATTATAAGGCCAATATTAAAAAGGTTTCTTGTTTCATATGTGACCATAAGGGCAAAATAAGCAAGTTATATTGATGAAAAATTACAAGTTATTTACAGAACTAACTACTTAAAATATCTTCTCACTTATTATTGTTAAAATTAAACCAATTTAAAAGCTGTGTCATAAAATCTGAAATTAAAAAAAAAATCACTCCCTTAGCATCATGAGATAATTTTGCATTCTGTAAATAAACAGGTAACTGCAAGGAGTTTCTTGTTTTTGCTATCCATCAGAGAGCTACTTGACTAATGAAAATTTGCCTTGTCACTTAAAGGAAAACATTTTTCTGGATGTTCAATCATTCCATGGTACTAATATAGGATTAAATATAAACTAGTTACATTGTTTGGACTGTTATCCTCAAATTCGTTACCATATTCACGAGTGGATAAAAGCATTGGTTGGATCCAGTGACTTGACCCAAAGAGTTGTGAGTTCAAAACCTGGCTACTGCAGGGGTGAACAAAAACTTGGAGAGTTAAGTTAAAGGGAGATAACTGAGACACCAAAAAGAGGCATGGCATGTGGAAAAAGAACAATCTACTCCAGTTGACGAAATAAAGAGTTCCATTCACCTGAAGAAGGCTGCGCATACAATGGTTGAAATGTCGTGAATATGGCAAAAAAGACGAGGGCAAAAGCTTGAAGGATGTACATAGTGCAAATAATTACAATACTTTATCTCAGAAATATAGACAGATAAATATTAATTTATGTAAAAAATAAGTTAAACGAGAAAGAATGAATCAGAATTTAAGGTCACTGAGACACACGGATGATATAAATTTCCATCATGTCTACTGAATTGGTAATCAATTCCAGTCCTGTTTGTGAAATCAGACAAACAAAAACAGAATAATAATGATAATTCTTCATTTGAGAAATTCAAACAGTTAATTTATAGGTAATAATGTCACACATTGATCATAGAGATGTGTTAGACAAACTGCATTTTGATGTGTTTATATATGTAATATCAAAAGGTGCAAACAGATATCAACAGGTGGCAGAAATAGTTGTAAGTCTGCATGGCTGAGGCCCCCAAATGGAATTTTGTCATTATGCAGGAACAAAAAAGGATTACATTTTTATAAAAAACAGATAAAAATAAATTCAAGTGAAATTTTATTAATTACTGCCATTATATTTGCTGTTAACTTCTTCTATGTGCTGTGTGCCTTCAGGATGTGGACAATCATGGCTCTCCACAATTTCTTGTCTTTTGTTACTTTTAATGAATTTGTTTTGCTATCTTTTCTCATCCCTGTTCAGCCAACTATTCTTTGTTCCTCTTGCTGTCTTTATGAACTATGAGTGTCCAATTTTATAAGCCTTCTTTCCTCATTATGTACCCTAGAAATTTAAACTATCTCTTTCTGATGCTATGTATAAGTGTCTTTTTGTGTTTTCATTTCTTTTAAATCTTTATCATTGATCAAATGTTCAGTCCATGGTATTCTCAGCATCCTCCTGTAAAACCAGTTTTCTGTTGCCTCTTCTTCTCTGATGAGATTATCCACCATTCCCTATGTTATACAGGAATAAAGTGTCATTGCTGACACTTGAGTTTAAACATAGATCGCCAGTGAGCAAGCACAGGCAATCACATTATTGAATTAAAGTAGACCATGTGACCATAGAGGAAACGCATATATGTAGGAAGTAGCTGATGTCTAATTGACTGCTATTTCTATTTTATCCTCTATTATTATTTGGATTGTTATTTCTCCTCTATCACTATACGAAACGCTATTCTCTACTCTATTCACTATACTATTTCTCTATTCAGATGACTATGTGGTGGCTACTATTCGAGCGAGTATTATCGAGCAAGTACTATTACCTCAAGTGCTATTTGAAAGTTTCTGACACTAGTAATGTTCAACAGCAATTACAAAGGCTTTACTACAATGAGCATTACGAAAGTGACAACAAGTATTCATTGACATTACAAAAGTGTCAAACGAGTGTTCATTTACATCACAAAACACTACCATCTAGGATGACTGATATTGCATAACAGTTCAGTACTCTTTTCTATGTTTCTAATTAAATTTTCCTGTTTCTTAATACTTTGCTTAGCTTTTGGAAGCCCACTTTTGCTTTCCCAATGTGCCTTCAGATTTGTGTCATGTTAACACTTCCCAAATATTTTAATTTCTGTACTTGCTTGATTTTGGCTTCTCCAATTGATAATTTGCATGTTAGACTATTCCTTTTGTCGACAATCATACATTCTATCTACTTTTAATTGATTTTTTTTTTTTTTGTGAGCAACAGACTGTTGATATACATACATACATACATACATACATACATACATACATACATACATACATACATACATACATACATACCTTCAAGGATCATTATTTGATGTATTTTATCTTGCTGAGTGAGAAAGATCACAGTCATGATTTTCAACTTCCTAAACCAAAACTGGAATTTATGCATAGTTTCTGCACCCAGGTTCACAGTACAACAATTCTAGTCTATGCTGCATCATTGTCTTCATAAATATCAAACAGTAATTCTTAACATGACACTTATAAAAAGTCTTGTCACATTAAATGTTATCATAAACTAGGAACAACAGCAGTCAGATAGAACAGTTGAAAAACAATAATCTTGGGTTTTATGTTTACAAATTAATCTTAATTTTGCAGATGATTGGTTCCAAATAAGTATATATCATATGTGATATTACTCCTTAAAAAACTGATGTATTTTTGAAAGTTAACTATATGGAATTCTACTGTTTAACTAGAAATTTTGAAATGTACTATGAAAAACAAATAATTTATGACATTATTTAAATAATCAAAGTTAAAAATAAATAAACCTAAGTTTTGATCTGATTCCATCTTATCAAACTGCAAAATGAATGTAATCTTGAATGGCCACGATTCTAGATCTTTTTATATTAATGCCGGTGTTGCCTAATCTTGGATGTACATTAATCCTAATTTTAATCAATGACTTTCTTGATGTCATCAGTTCTCAACTCGGTAGCTATACTGATAATACAACTATTTACTTCAGAAAGATTTCATTATAGATTTCAATACTTTATTGAAAAATGTACAAAATTAATATCAAGTGTTTTTAAATAAATCTAAATATACTAACATTAAATGCATATATTTTCTTAAAAACTACAATATATGTGTTTTACAATGCATTCAAAACTGGAACAATGAAAGGTAGTACTAACGGTTTTTGCGGTCAGAGCTAACTCAAGGTACTGGCAACTCAGGCAGTTGCCTGGGGCAGCAACTTGCTACCATGTCATGTTCTTGGGATCTTCCAAAACTAAAGCTAATAAAACATAATTTTTGTTGTCCATGACTCAAGACAGATTAAATTCTTTTGCTATTTTGTCAATGGTTTTTCTCTTTGTGAAAATTAGAAAAAATTATACTTTTAAGTATGCCAAAGTTCAGCTTACCCAGACTCTAGCAATCCTAGGGCCACCACAGTGTGTGGTGCAATACTTGCTTTGCCTTGGGTGCTGACAACCCATCCTAAACCACTGATGCCAAGTCGTGTTTTCTGATAGAAACTTTAAAAAACTTTCTCTCTCTTTTTTTATTGAAATTTGATTATATCTGAATAAGCACAGTTTGAGCCCAAAGATATTAAGATGTAAAGTCAATATTATCTATATTTGCTTGCATATTCAACATTGGACTCAGGTGTATTTAAGGCAGAGTAATCAATTCAGACTAAGGTAAGTAAGCTGAAGAGAAAAAAATCCACTTGCTTACGAATCAGCAAATAACAGAAAATATTACTTTCTAAAGACTAAAGTTATATCTTATATAGAAAGAATCTTTTTCAGAAAGAATATACTATTCATTTGTCTTGAAAAAGTAAAATAATCTTGCCAATTAAGTTTTCTTTCTTTTTTTTATCATTTCACCCCAAGAAAGGCAGGAATACCCCTAGTGCACAGGGGGCTATGGGGAGTGAAATAGAAAACTGAGAATAGAGAAGATTGAGAAAGGACAAAAGATGAATGGGATTTAAGACAGAAGATGCCGACTGATGTTGCATTTAAATTTTTGAAGATTGTAGTTATCAGGGAAGCAAGTACCCAGAAGGGAGTTCCCCAGGCGGGAAGTGCAAGAAAAGAAATTGTTGGAGTAGAAATTGGTGGTTGCATTTAGTTATTTCAACCGTAAAAAGGCAGGACCTAGATGCCAATCTATTAGCATGCTTAAATTCATTTAGTCAGGGCACCAGGAAAAAAGCTTGTCAGAGCAGTTGCCATCAAAATATTTGTAGAAAAAACAGAGGGAAGCCACATCATTTTGGCGAGAGAGTGACTGAAGTCAAGATGCTTGGTCAGGGTTGATTATATTACAGATCCTTCTTTGGGTTTTGTCATGAATCCCGTCATGTACATCAGGAGTAAGAAGATAACACAGCATTTCTCCATGATAATGTGCATTTTCTAAAATTCAATCAAAATTTTTTGAAAATAATACTACAGATATCGTATTTTCCATTTTCATGAAATAAACTTTAGTAAACCATTGGCCATCAAGAGAGCTTACAACTCGTGCAACTATTTGTCGAAGTTATTCTACTGAATTATCCTAAGCAAATGATTATCTGATAGAAAAAACTAGAATTATTTTTTATGTAATTGCACTGAGACAATTATGTCTTTGTGGACATGCTCAAAAATGTCCAAGCAAAAATTTAATTTCAGAAATAGTTTCTAATGAGGAAAAAATGAACACAAAAATGTCAGTGTCAAATGCAAACTAACATACAAATAAAGACAAAAGGACAAATTTTCTTTACCAACATGTTTCACCCTCTGATGGACTTTATCAAAGTAAACTTACATACATATATGCCTGATATCCATCAGTCAATATTGACAATAGACAGATCAGCCATTTAATTGCCTGGTTAAGTAGGATACTTATTCATGAACTCATCTATCCACTCTTTTCCCTGTGCACCTTTGCGGTCTGCTACTGATAGAATGTGAAACCATTCAATTCTGCAGTTGACAAGTAGTTTTCAAGTTGCAGATTTTTTTATAAGGTATAATCACAAAATTATGACTGAACGGAAATGTTGAGGGGAGGGATCCTATTGACTTCTGAAACACTAAGGCATGCAAATATATTTGATAAAAAATGAAGCAAATATAAACTTCCTACAGTTTATCCACAATTACTTAAAATTAAAAAAGCAGACTGTGCTAGTTGAATTTAAAAAAATGTTTTTGGGATGAATACTTTCTGCCTAAATATCACACACACACACATATATATATTTACAGCAAAAAACTGAAAATTACCTCAACATGGGAAGAGTCTATTTCTAGCCAGTCTGTACGCAGCTATCAATCAGCCCCACAGCTTAAAATAGACTATCCCCATGTTGAGGTAATTTTTGTTGTAAAAAATACTTATGTTCTGTTATAATAAATGCATTGAGCTCTCTGTGGGTCAAATTTAATAATTAATATTACTAGGATCCACTCGGATTATATACCAATGGATCAATTATCTGTACTATATATATATATATATATATATATATATATATATATATATATATATATCACTGTGTTGTGTAAGACAATTTTTCTCTCCAGAATCTATCATACATATCTATAAGTTTACCATTCATCCAGGCTTAGAATACTGTTGCCATATTATGGTCTGGTGCTCCTGTTATTTACCTTGAGCTCCTTTATAATATCCAAAGAAGAATCAACAATATCAATATTATTGATCCTGATCTGACAGTTTCAGTTACTTTAACACTGCAGTAAGGTTGCTTCACTGTGTCTTTTCTATAAATAATTTCATGGTAATTGATTGGAGGAGCTCTTTGCTATAGTATTTAGACTTTTTGAATTCAAGCGCACTAAAGTGGCACTGAGGTCTCATCAATTTACAGTTGAGCTGATTTGATGTAATCATTAATTCTATGCTAACAGTTTCCTTACTCACACTTCTTGCTTATGGAAGTCCCTTCCGACTCCATGCTTCCTGTCCAACTTTAATCTCCAAAAATGTAAATGCAATGTAAATCACTATCTACTGTTGTCCTGATTACACTTTTCCTTTCCTGCTCATTAGTAATGTTTCTGTCCCTAATTCTTCCACACTGAGTAACCCCCTGTGACATGGTGGCTTCACTGCCTTGCTTGGGGTGAAATCAATTTTATATATATATATATATATATATATATATATATATATATTGTCATCCACAGACAGACTGTTTCATTGTATCACAGCTCTTCAGTGTGGCTAGATGTCCGATTGCTTCAAGCTGGGATCAAAACCCGATCAATTTGGTATCAGTCAGAGATTCTACCCCTAGGCTATCATGACACAGCAGTGAGGAAGGGAAATTTTAACATTTTCTATGCAAAATACATCAGTGGACTGGAGATCTAAATTCAGTTTGGTTGAAGAGCAATGCCTTAATAGCGGTATGAGCCACTGTTTTTAAAATTACCCGTTTCTCAAGATATATATAAATAAAATAAATTACAAAAGGAAAACCTTTTATTTCTTGAGGGACTTTTTTATCAAGGTAAATAATTTTTATTTTATTTAGAAACCTGTATTTATACACACAAAAAGTTTGGCTGAGAAAAAATAAGGTTATGTGTCCAAATATGAATAAGACAATCTTCTAAAAGTCAACCCTGCGTTAATCACATGGGGTGTTTTGTTACTCAAAAAATTTTGAAGTACTCAAAATTCCTTGTTGGCAACTTATTTCTTATTCTCCCTCCCATTACTTTTTGACTCAGTGAAGGTGTGTAGCATGCAGTGTAGCTCAGTTGTTATAAGGTGGGGGCAGATGTCAGGGGACTATCCATTTTTGGAAATCTGAGGTGACTAACGTAGGGTTAAGGAAAGGAAAGTCAGCTATTAAAATTGTTCAACCAGAAACTGTAGAATATTCTAAACAATGCAATTATATGCATTGCAAAGCTTATATAGAACTGAAACATCGTATTCAGATTACATAGAATATTATATAGGTACCGCCACAAGATCGCTAAAAAAAGAGCATAGCATGTTGAAAAAGATGCCAAACTTGACAAAAACAAAATTTTATCGTCTAAATGTTTATGTTATTATTAAGAGGAAAGATCAAAGTATTTTTGTGGTATTTTTTTACATTTTTTAATCGTTCCTAGCACGTCTAAAATCTTTGTTAAAAATCTTGTTTTTTTTTTAGGCAGCAAAATTGGCAGATGGCAACCATATTTTTCATTTTCTAAAAAAACTGAAAACCTCAGTTTGAAATTCTTTTAAATATCAAATTATCATTTTTTCAAAACTTATTTTAAGAAAATCAGAAATTATAATGTTTATTTAAAATATTTTGAACCAAGGTTGACTTAGCTTCTGCGCCAAAAAGAGGCAATTTGAAAATATAACAAAGCAGGTCATAAACTTTTGCGTCACTTGACAGGTGATGAATGACATATTAATATCTAATTAATTTATAGGTACCTTTCTTATGAAATTTTATCAGAAGTGTACATAAAATACTATAATTTTATGTACATTTACTACATTTTACTGTGTTATTTGTATTTCCATTCATTTTATTATTAATTTTGATATTTCATTTATAGAAATAATGCCATAACTGAGATTAATATAAAAATAAGATCATATAAATTTCATAAGATGATACTGATACTTGTAGGTACCCTTCTCAGTTGAAATTGAAAAAGCAAATAAACTTCTCCACACATGTTTCGCAAAAGTAAAGGCCTTAATAGTGGAGAACAATGCTTAACTCAAATAATGCAACTTAATTGTATTCTGGTTGGTCTTCCGTACTTTATAATTACAGCCCGATTATAAACACAAAATTATATTTCTTAATTACTGCAGGTCTTCTGATTAGTCAAAACGATACAATTTACAATGCGCTAAAAAAAGATCTATCTCATAAGGACACTTACGAATGTGGATGCAGCCTTTAACTAATTTTATAATATTTTAACAACTTAAATGTAAAAATCTATTATAATTAAAAAATAACAAATAACTGGATTAAAAATTCATTTTTCATCGAAAAAGTTTTTTGCTTTCAAAAATATTGTCCATATTCATAAAAACAACTAAAAGCAAATAAAAGCATTTGAAATTAAATAATATTTTTGTTTTATTGAGTTTTGTATGTTACAATACAGAACTGATTTTCAGGTAGGGGGGTCCAATTAAAAACATGATTTGCATTCCTCAAAGCCTTGTGTTTTTAACTATTATAATTACAAAAGTGGACTCGATTGAATTTCTAGAGTTTTCATAAAATTAGTTAAGATGCGGGGGGGGGGGGTAATAAATATAAAAAAATATCTCTCCCATGACTTTAATAAAAGAAAACATTTATAATAATTTCGATCATCTGTGAATAGTTTCTGAAAGTTTCATTAACATCCGACAATTATTTTTATTTTTGCAAGATTTTCCAAATTAATGTGTGTCATACAAAAAAAAATGTGCTAAAAATTGTATATGTTATTTTACTAGTTCCGGTGATACAAAGAGAAACAAGGATTTTTAAATGAAAATTCAGATTGTTCTAAAAACAAGGAAAATTTAAAAAAAATAATTAAAATAAACTTTGATCTTTCCTCTTAATAATAACAAACATTTAGACGATAAAAGTTTGTTTTCGTCAAGTTTGGCATCTTTTTCACCATGCTATGCTCTTTTTTTAGCAATCTCGTGGAGGTACCTAAATATTATACCATTTATCAACATTTTCTTTTTTGGATTTTAACTCAACACAGAAATGGAAGCAATTATTTCTATGAAAAGGATCTTGAAGAAAGTAACAACTTTAATAACAATATATAACCACTATATTGTCGTATTTTTTTTTAAATGCCATGTCTATTCTGGACATAAGTGTGCACATCTCTCCAAAGATTCCTTTTTTTTATTATCTTTCAAATGCTATGACTTCTTTAGAAAGGTAGTAGCATGATACCCTTCTCCATGGTTTTGAATTCAGAGTTTTCCTTCTCTTAGACTAGTTGCCACCCAAATCTAGAGTTCCACTTTACTCTTCTATTTAACCTATTGCAAGGAGAGAAGAGAGGGATTCAAACTTTTCACAATGGCATTTGTGCAAACGTGAATGCAACAGACCTGGCAAGGATTTGAACTTGGTTCACCAATTCCCTTTCTATAATGATAACTATATGGCAACATGTACATCCTTGATAAGGATTATATTAATGTGAGAGCAGGCATTATTCTTTAAATAAAGAATGTAGCTTCAACAGATGAAGAACTTTGCACTTTCATGGATCTACCTAATTACAACTAAATTCACCAGTACAGTATTTACATTAGTCGGACTATTGTCCTCATCTTTGTCACCATATTTGTCACAACGTTTCGGCCATTGTACGCTCCGGCCTTCTTCAGGTAGTTGGAATTTCAAACTGAACCCTTTATTTCGATCACTGGGGTAGACTGTTCTAGTTCCACGAGCCATGTTTGATGGATGTCACTTATCAGTTATCTCCTGCTAATTTACCCTCTGAAAGTTCTCCACTGCCTTAACCGCCTCAAGGACACATGGCACAGTGGATAAAGGCTTTGGTTAGATCCAGTGACAGACCCAAAGAGTGTGAGTTCAATACCCGGTTAAGGCAGTGGAGAACTTTCAGAGGGTAAATAAGCAGGAGATAACTGATAACTGACATCCATCAAACATGGTTCGTGGAACTAGAACAGTCTACCCCAGTGATCGAAATAAAGGGTTCAGTTCGAAATTCCAACCACCTGAAGAAGGCCGGAGGGTACAATGGCCGAAACGTTGTGACAAATATGGCGACAAAGATAAGGACAATAGTCCGATTAATGTAAATACTGTACATAATACCTCATCTCAGAAATATAGACAGACTCTAAATTCACTAGCTTGAACTAAGACACAATACCAACTAATCCATTAATAACTGTTTGACCAGTGAGCAAGTAAATTAACTACAAGAAAAAAATCATGTAGAACAATTTCCTCTTATGTATATTCATAAATGCATATAAAGATGCATATTCATACCCTAAGAGTGTAATAATTA